>CM040185.1:99656185-99723685 GCA_022606455.1 Callitettix versicolor
AAATTAAAATTTGTTTGTGGAATGATTATTGAATGTGGGCAATTTTTTTGACAATAGCTAAAAATCATATAGACGTATAAACTTCTGTGCCATTTCTTTCAAATCGTACAGACTGCTGTCCGTCTATACTTTCTTGTAATTGCTTTAAAATCTTACAAATGGACAGACTTTCTTTTCATTTGTTTGAAATCGTATAGACAGGTAAATTTTTTATTTATTTATCGTGTTTTTAATTTTTTGAAATCGAATAGACGGCTGTTCATTTTCTTGCCATTTCTTTAAAAATGTATAACCGGAAAGACTTTCTTGTCATTTCTTTAAAATAGTGTAGAATTTTAGAAACTTTCTTATAATTTCTTTTAAATTATACAGACGGAGAAATTTTCTTGTTTTTCTGTCAATCGTACAGATTGATAGACTTTCTTGTTATTTCCGACGATATAATTCCGTTTAAAATAATATAGATTGACATATTTTCGCCATTTCTTTAAAATTATACAGACGCAAAGACTTTCTTGTTATTTCCGTCTGTAAAATTCCGTTTAAAATCGTACAGATTGACATACTTTCGCAATTTCTGTCGCCATTTTTTAAAAATTATACAGACGCAAAGGCTTTCTTGTTATTTCCGTCTGTATAATTCCGTTTAAAATCGTACAGATTGACATACTTTCGCCATTTCTTTAAAATTATACAGACGCAAAGGCTTTCTTGTTATTTCCGTCTGTATAATTCCGTTTAAAATCGTACAGATTGACATACTTTCGCCATTTTTTAAAAATTATACAGACGCAAAGGCTTTCTTGTTATTTCCGTCTGTATAATTCCGTTTAAAATCGTACAGATTGACATACTTTCGCCATTTCTTTAAAATTATACAGACGCAAAGGCTTTCTTGTTATTTCCGTCTGTAAAATTCCGTTTAAAATCGTATAGATTGACATACTTTCGCCATTTCTTTAAAATTATACAGACGCAAAGGCTTTCTTGTTATTTCCGTCTGTATAATTCCGTTTAAAATCGTACAGATTGACATACTTTCGCCATTTCTTTAAAATTATACAGACGCAAAGACTTTCTTGTTATAATCGTACAGATTGACATATTTTCGCCATTTTTTAAAAATTATACAGACGCAAAGACTTTCTTGTTATTTCCGTCCGTAAAATTCCATTTAAAATCGTACAGATTGACATATTTTCGCCATTTCTTTACAGACGCAAAGGCTTTCTTGTTATTTCCGTCTGTAAAATTCCGTTTAAAATCGTACAGATTGACATACTTTCGCCATTTTTTAAAAATTATACAGACGCAAAGGCTTTCTTGTTATTTCCGTCTGTAAAATTCCGTTTAAAATCGTACAGATTGACATACTTTCGCCATTTCTTTAAAATTATACAGACGCAAAGACTTTCTTGTTATTTCCGTCTGTAAAATTCCATTTAAAATCGTACAGATTGACATACTTTCGCCATTTCTTTAAAATTATACAGACGCAAAGACTTTCTTGTTATTTCCGTCTGTAAAATTCCATTTAAAATCGTACAGATTGACATACTTTCGCCATTTTTTAAAATTATACAGACGCAAAGACTTTCTTGTTATTTCCGTCTGTAAAATTCCATTTAAAATCGTACAGATTGACATACTTTCGCCATTTCTTTAAAAATTATACAGACGCAAAGACTTTCTTGTTATTTCCGTCTGTATAATTCCGTTTAAAATCGTACAGATTGACATATTTTCGCCATTTCTTTAAAATTATACAGACGCAAAGACTTTCTTGTTATTTCCGTCTGTATAATTCCGTTTAAAATCGTACAGATTGACATACTTTCGCCATTTCTTTAAAATTATAGAGACGCAAAGGCTTTCTTGTTATTTCCGTCTGTATAATTCCGTTTAAAATCGTACAGATTGACATACTTTCGCTATTTTTTTAAAATTATACAGACGCAAAGACTTTCTTGTTATTTCCGTCTGTATAATTCCGTTTAAAATCGTACAGATTGACATACTTTCGCCATTTCTTTAAAACAGCACACAGACAGACGGACTTCCTTTTTTTGAATTTTTTAAAAATCATTTAGTTATTTTTAAAAAAATCATTCATATGGATACACTTTTTTCCATTTCTTTAAAAGTATTCAGACGGAAAACTTTCTTGTAATTTCTTTAAAATCGTACAGACGGACATACTTTCTTGTCATATTTTGAACTTATAGATACAGAATTTTTTTGAAGTTTTTTTAAAACCGTACAGATGGACAGTCTTTCTTTTCATTTTTTTTTGAAATTATACAAATGGAAAAACCTTCTTGCAATTTCGTTGAAATTATATAGACTGGTAGACTTCAAGTCAAAACCACAATTTTTACTTAAAGAACCTGAAATTTGGCTCTGCCATCGAAATCTTAAGATTAAATTTTTAATGATCACAAAACCACCTGTATGTAATGTGTGATAATATTAGCAATTAAAGCTAAAAACCTTTACACGAAAACAGTCTTTAATATTTTAACACAAAATAATATTATTTTAAATTACAATATTTACTTTTCTCTAGTTACAAAATAAACACCTTATATAGTTGACAATAATTATTCTTTACTTGTATTTTATACTCAATTTCAGTTTAACAACCTGTAAAACGTTGCGCCAATAAAATCACATACAGTTTGTTGCACAATTTGTTACATTTTAAACGAAACTGACGTCGTAAATTTAACAATGACAATAAAAATTGAGTTGTACACAACGTACGAGGTAATCATCTTGAAAAGTTGGAATATAAAGTTAACTGCAAGCGAATACACGTTAAAATATTATATACCTTGTAATACAGTACTGCACTTAATAATGTTATATGTTATTTTATTTATTTATTACGTCATAAAAACAAATTATTGGCGCCAATTGTACTTTGCCAACATTGTGTTTCTACACTTAAAATTATCACGTAAGTAGAATACCTAGTTGACGTGATGCAAGCGGATTTCTAAAAGTTATTTCTTTATCTTAACCCTTTTTTAAATTCTGATATTACAGTCGTAATAGCGTTATGGCATTTCAAACTTTCAAATCATTGTACATTGAGCATGTATAATTAACATTGACAGTCAAATTCATTTTTATAATTTTAAATAAATTTTGAAAATCCAAGACGCTAATTTTGTGTATATTTAAGCCGATTACGGTAGGAATATAGGTCCTAAGAGTTTTTAAAAAATTTGAAAGGACAAGTGTTATTTTTTTTAATTTTAAATATCCAGCCTTTTCATACTGTTAACGGAGAAAATTGCCCAAATTTAATCATGATAACATATATATGCTATCATGCATCTCTCTCTCTCTCTCTCTCTCTCTCTCTCTCTCTCTCTATATATATATATATATATATATATATATATATATAAAATATTTATTATTATTTGCGTATAGACCCTGTTGGATCACGCAAAGTACTCCGACTCATTTCTTGTTCCTTTTAATCCTCCAAACCTCCCATGAATGTGTCCTTTTAATCATCCTGTCCCCATGGATCCTCCTCCGCTCCTCCGTCCATTTTACCCCTGCTCTCTTTGAGATTTCATTCTCTGGGATTTTCCACTCGAGCATCTTTCTCCTGTATGCGTGCCTGTCTTCAATGTCTGTTGAGTCTATTTCTGCGTCATGTAGGTCTATTCTGACTTGTGTAATCCACGACGTTGTTGATTTGACTCCTTGTATATACTTAAGGATTCTGTTGGCAAGTCTCGTTGTTGGGAGTCTACTGATGTGTCCATAGAATTGAAGCCTCCTTCTTCTGATATCTGCTGCCAGGTTCGATATCTTCTCTGTGGTCTTCGGGGGGTGCAACCTGTATCCGTCTTCTGTTAATCTTGGGCCAAGGATTTTCCTCAAGATTTTGCGTTCTTCCTTCAAAATGTCTTCCATGGTAGCTTTTGTGTGGAGTGCCAGCGTCTCGCTTGCGTATAATGCCTCCGGTTTTATGACTGTGTTGAAGTGTCTGATTTTTGTGTGCGTCGACATACATTTCTTATTGTAGATATCACGTATTATAATAAGAGCCCTCTTCATTCTTAGTAGCCGAACCCTTTGCGCAGCCTTCTCGCCACCTGTGGGTTCAAGAATTTCTCCCAGATATTTGAAGTGCTTGACTCTGTTTATCTTACCATATTTTGTGTTTAGTTTTTGAATATTTAATTTTAAACAGAAAAATTCGTTTTTTTGAAACAATATCTGTAGACCGACCCTCTCTGCACATTCCTTTAGGACTTCTATCTGTTTAATCGCTGTTGTTTCATTATCTGTGAGTATGGCTAGGTCATCTGCAAAAGCTAGGCACGCGATTTCTGTATTGTCCTTAGGTCTTCCAAGTCGAACTGGTTTCCAGTGCCCTTCAATTAATTCGTTCTCCCATTCCCTGATAACTTTGTCCAACACCAGATTGAAAAGGAGAGGCGAGAGTCCATCTCCTTGGCGAACTCCAGTTCTGATCAGGAAGAGTTTGGAAATTTCCCCCATAAACTTCACCTTAGCGATTGTGCCTGTCAGTGTTTGTTTGATCAGTCGCAGTGTTATAGGATCAAGTCCATGTTCTTCTAGGATATTAAACAAAGATTTTCGATCAATGGAATCGTATGCTTTTTTGAAATCTACGAACGTACAGATCACTGGGACATTCCTTTTAGGTTTTACTTGCAATATTGTTTTCAGGTTGAAAATTTGTTCTGTGTATGGGCGACCCGGACGGAAGCCTGCCTGGTACTCACCAATTCTGTGTTCTATCTGTTTTTGTGTTCTTTGAAGAAGACATGAGAGAGTATTTTTTGTAGGTAATATCTCTCTCTCTCTCTCTCTCTCTCTCTATATATATATATATATATATATATATATATATATATAAAAGAGATATATATATATATATATATATATATATATATATATATATGTTGATATATATATATATATATATATATATATATATATATATATATATATGTCCCAACTTCACTTCTTAATTAAATAAAGAAAATTTCAACTCTATTTTCTCTCTTTTAAAAAAAATCAGTTGATTTTGAAAATCTTTTTTTGTAAATGACCTACTTTACCTTCAGTTTCGGTTTTAATACGATGGCGGCTCCAATATTCATATTTTAATAAAACTCACTATTAATTATAGGAAACAAAGCTGACAGTAGTGTTCTAATAATTAACAATCATTAATTTATACGTTGTCAGCAGTTGGAAATGCGAACTGAATCCGAAAACAGCTGATTCTAGTCAGCTGTGATTGCAAACAAGATGGTGACACGACTAACGTATGCGATTGGTTCTCAATATTGTACCGTGCTGTCGAATGTTGTATATCGATTGATGATTTATTGATGTATCGCTATGGAATGGGTTACCGCAAAATACAATCAACACATGAACGAATTATCGGCAATATTTGCGGACACGTCTACGTAGGACCCATTAGCCATCAATTTACATTTATAGCGGTCGTTTTCAAACTCATCTGGTGGTGCGAAAGATATAGCGCTTCCTCATTATGTTAACAATAAATCAGTAGAGATGTGTTTAAATCAAAGCATACTAGAGTAAAAAGCGGTCAGAAGAATAAAATATTACACAGACTTTCTCGCTATCAATTATTTTCCCAATCCGAATTCTGGTTCGTTTATACGACAAAAATAGGAAAATCCAACATGATTTCTCAAAACCAGTGTATCAGATTCTCTTCAAATTTTGTTCGTATAAGAAAAAGTACCGATCGAAGCTCTGTTTAGGAAATAAATATATATCGACCAATGAAAATTTGATTTTTCTTGAAAATAACACCAATCATTGAATTTATCGTATAAAAAACCCTTATAATAACTGTTCCAAACGTTTTGGAAAAAAGCTTACAACAGGAGAAGCGAGAAAAGTTAATTTTCCTGAAGGAAAAAATATTGATTAATGTAATTTCTCGAAACTGAACGGGCACACACAAAGTCATTTCGACACCTACGCTGATTGTGAAGCTGCCGTTTTCAGACTCAGCTGAATGACTCGGAAAATCAGCTGGGATGAACTGAATCGCCATGCTTTTATTTAGTTGCACGTTTGTCCACCAGAAGCAGTGGCGTTTCTTTCAAAATGCACTTATTAACAGCTGGTTTTATTTTATTATTACAGTAATTGTAATTTCAAAACAGTTTTACAGCTTACTTACAAATTACCATTGAAAAAGTTTGTAATATGCCAAAAACAAAGATACAGAAAGTACGCGGGCTAATTATTACCAGAAAAATTAAGAAATTTGTGTGAAGATAGAAGTTTTGTAAGTGATGATTGAAAACGTTAGGCCTAACGAAATAACTTATATAAAATGTAACTTTCATTCCTTATTGAGTTATTTTGCATTACGATGAAAAGTAATGTTTATAATTCTTCTAGCTTGATCACATGTCCACAACTGATCACGAATAATATCACGCATACTGTAAAATGCTATTTTTGGTAATAGTGCTTACAGATACTATTATAGTTCCAGAGTACTATTACAGTTCTTTAAAAAAAAGCATTAGGATACTAATCCACTGCGAAAAAGTAACATTATGAAGAAATGAAAAGTAATGTTTATAATTCTTCTAGCTTGATCACATGTCCACAACTGATCACGAATAACATCACGCATACTGTAAAATGCTATTTTTGGTAATAGTGCTTACAGATACTATTATAGTTCCAGAGTACTATTACAGTTCTTTAAAAAAAGCATTAAGGTACTAACCCACTGCGAAAAAGTAACATTATGAAGAAATGAAAAGTAATGTTTATAATTCTTCTAGCTTGATCACATGTCCACAACTGATCACGAATAATATCACGCATACTGTAAAATGCTATTTTTGGTACTAGTGCTTACAGATACTATTATAGTTCCAGAGTACTATTACAGTTCGTTAAAAAAGCTCGATCAGTAGGGTACTAACCCACTGCGAAAAAGTAACATTATGAAGAA
This sequence comes from Callitettix versicolor, assembly GCA_022606455.1. Classification (NCBI taxonomy): domain Eukaryota; kingdom Metazoa; phylum Arthropoda; class Insecta; order Hemiptera; family Cercopidae; genus Callitettix; species Callitettix versicolor. The sequence goes on from CM040185.1 coordinate 99,663,201, forward strand.
ATGAAAAGTAATGGTTATAATTCTTCTAGCTTGATCACATGTCCACAACTGATCACGAATAACATCACGCATACTGTAAAATGCTATTTTTGGTAATAGTGCTTACAGATACTATTATAGTTCCAGAGTACTATTACAGTTCTTTAAAAAAAAGCATTAAGGTAGTAACCCACTGCGAAAAAGTAACATTATGAAGAAGATCGTTAATTTCAGTGTTTAAAAAGCTCAAAAGCAATTATTTTTCAAGGCAGTTCCAAATTGTAAACAATAAATATTTTTTAAAAAATTGCTTGATATCCTCTTTAGATTTTTATTACAAACAATGAATTTCGCATTATATTTTGAATTTTAGTAATTTTTAAAATTTTGTAACTCAAGAACTAATAAAATCTGGGGTATGAACACTGATTACAATACAAGAAACGAATATTCTGTAGACATTTTTGATTTCAAGTGTGTTCTTTCTAAGATACTCGTATTTGTGGTTAAGAATACCCGATTTTAGACAAATCGCAATGTAGAAAAAGAACGTGACTTATTTTAGGAGCAAAAAGGCTTTAAAAAAAAAATATGGACGGGCACAGTTTTTCTTTAAAACTTTTATTTTGAAAACCTTAGCGTTTAATTCTTTTATTTTATTAGAATTTTTTACATTTTATATTCTTTATTATGGATTTTGTTTGAACTCATTATCTTAAACCCCTCAAACTACAGAGTTTAACACTACAAAATAGGCCTGCAAATATCTGCACAAAAAACAAAACAAATGAATACTTGTTTTCAACTCTCTGAATAAAGTGCTGACAAATGTAAGGAAATAAATTAATTTCGTCAGGAATATTTTTTAAAAATTGTTTTACTTGATATAAATTGAAGCTACGACGATTTATTTTATCACGGTTCAAGTATAACTGAATTGATCTGACAAACAGATTAAAAAAAAATAATCGATTTTAAAAAGCTTTTGAAAAATCCGATTTTTAAGGTTTCAAAGACTTTTTAAAATCAAAGTATGGTTCCGATATATGACGGGCAAAGAACATTCCGTCATTATTATTATTGTTACTTTTGTTGTTGTTGTATTATTGTTATTGTTATTATTATTGTTATTGCTGTTGTTATTGTTATTAATGATATCGTTGTCGTTGTCGTAGTTTCCGTTGCCGTTGCTGTTGTGTTATTATTATTAGCAATTTTAATATTATATATATATATATATATATATATATATATATATATGGCTTATATATATAACGTCGTGGATCGCACAAGTCAGAATAGACCTACATGACGCAGAAATAGACTCAACAGACGTTGAAGACAGGAACGCATACAGGAGAAAGATGCTCGGTTGGAAGGTCCCAGAGAATGAAATCCCAAAGAGAGTAGAGATAAAATGGATGGAGGAGCGGAAGAGGATCCATGGGGACAGGATGAGGAAGGTGTGGAGGATTAGAAGGAACAAGACATGAGTGGGAGTGCTTTGCGTGATCCAACAGGGTCTATACGCAAATAATAATAATAATAATATATATATAAATCGAGGAATTTTTGCAAGCGCTGGATCTGATACGCCTAAAAAAGTGCCTTCATGATACACCATCATGTATTGACCACTGTGTATGTTGTAGTCCATGGAAAATTCGTATTTCCAGTGAATTTCCATCAGAATCACAAGATCAATTCCCTTGATATCAACATATAGGCCCTAGGAATTCCATTCTTCTTCAATTTTTCAATTTCTACTATTAGTTCACACTCTCCCTATATATATTTATTTATATATCTTGTTCAAATTTTCAATTGTTAAGAAAATACTTTCTATTCATCCACTTAAGTTCAAATAAATTTGTTTAAACTTGTAGTGGATGACACTTGATGTTAATACAGTTTTTCGTCAAACATTAATATCGCATATTTGTACAGACTATACGATAGGATTTGATTTAAATAACACTTATGTTGCATCCTATGTTGGTTTTAGGAATTACAGAACTCAGCTGTATCGCTGACGTGATAGAAGCGCATGACCTAAGTAGGAATGTACTTAATTTTTTTATATTACTTGTTTTCCAATAGTAAGAAAGCAAAATTGAAATAAATCTAGTACGAAAATAAATCCGTTAATTATGAAACTAGACGAAAGTTTTTCTCTGTGAAAATATAAAATACAAAATAGCAGAACGAGACGTAACCGCTAGGTCAAATTGCAGTTGCCCCTTCGAGACGCGGTGACAACAATTCCAATTTAAACTTTGTGTTTTTGACTTCACGCCATTTCGTACCGTCTGCTGAACGATGGCGTCGCCATGTCGGCGTGTATACAGTGTTGATAGCCCTGACATAGGGCGGCCGGGGTTAATTTTCTTGCAAACAGTTTGTACGCCTAAAGTTGTATGACTTGGTGGCCCCCTTTATTGTCGGTATAAACCAGAGCGGTTTTAAGACAATCGGAACAAAGTTGGCCACGTTTTACATACTGCTGTATTTCCGATGATTTATTGCAGTGGCTTAAATACGGGACCATGAAATGTATGTTTTGATGAGTAGTTAAAAAAGGTTATGTATTTTAACATTCTTTTGTTGGCAACTGTACGTTTTAATGAGTAATTAAAAATGGTTATGTATTTTAGCATTCTTTTGTTGGCAACTATACGTTTTAAGGAGTAGTTAAAAATGGTTATGTATTTTAGCATTCTTTTGTTGGCAACTATACGTTTTAATGAGTAGTTAAAAATGGTTATGTATTTTAGCATTCCTTTGTTGGTAACTATACGTTTTAAGGAGTAGTTAAAAATGGTTATGTATTTTAGCATTCCTTTATTGGTAACTATACGTTTTAATGAGTAGTTAAAAATGGTTATGTATTTTAGCATTCCTTTGTTGGTAACTATACGTTTTAAGGAGTAGTTAAAAATGGTTATGTATTTTAGCATTCTTTTGTTGGTAACTGTACGTTTTAATGAGTAGTTAAAAATGGTTATGTATTTTAGCATTCCTTTGTTGGTAACTATACGTTTTAATGAGTAGTTAAAAATGGTTATGTATTTTAGCATTCCTTTGTTGGTAACTATACGTTTTAATGAATAGTTAAAAATGGTTATGTATTTTAGCATTCCTTTGTTGGTAACTATACGTTTTAAGGAGTAGTTAAAAATGGTTATGTATTTTAGCATTCCTTTGTTGGTAACTATACGTTTTAATGAGTAGTTAAAAATGGTTATGTATTTTAGCATTCCTTTGTTGGTAACTATACGTTTTAAGGAGTAGTTAAAAATGGTTATGTATTTTAGCATTCCTTTGTTGGTAACTATACGTTTTAATGAGTAATTAAAAAAGGTTATGCATTTTAAAATTCTTTTGTTGGCAACTGTACGTTTTAATGAGTAGTTAAAAATGGTTATGTATTTTAACATTCTGGCGTTGGTAACTGTATGTTTTAATGAGTAGTTAAAATAGTGTATGTATTTTAGCATTCTTTTGTTGGCAATTGTACATTTTAATGAGTAGTTAAAAATGTTATGTATTTTAGCATTCTTTTGTTGGCAATTGTACGTTTTAATGAGTAGTTAAAAAAGGTTATGTATTTTAACATTCTTTTGTTGGCAACTGTACGTTTTTATGAGTTTTTGAAAAAGGTTAAGTATTTTAGTATTATCTCGTTGGTAACTGTACGTTTTGATGAGTTTTTAAAAAAGGTTATGTATTTTAGCATTCTTTTGTTGGCAATTGTACGTTTTAATGAGTATTAAAAAAGGTTATGTATTTTAGCATTCTTTTGCTGGCAACTGTGCGTTTTAATGAGTAGTTAAAAAAGGTTATGTATTTTAACATTCTGGCGTTGGTAACTTACGTTTTAATGAGTAGTTAAAAAAGTTTATGTATTTTAACATTCTGGCGTTGGTAACTGTACATTTTAATGAGTAGTTAAAAATGTTATGTATTCTATAATTCTGGCTTTGGTAATTTGGCACGACTTAATTTAAGCCGTAAATATTATCAATTTTCATAATGGTTTAAACGAGTTTGTTGAATAAATCGTTTTATCAAATTTAAAAAAAATAAATTTTTCTTTTATAAAAAAATTTTAATTTAGAAAAAATAATGATTACAAGTTACAATCAAACACCAGCTGCTATATTTCATATAAATCGATGCACAGAGACAAAGACACATGGAAGACTATCAAATTAAATTTTTTTCAAGACAAAAATACTTTTTTTTACTTCCTATAGTGAGAAAGTAGTCTTCAGTTGACACTGAATTCACATTTCACGTCACGGATACAGTACTATGCCCGGTGGGACAAGAACACGAAAACACACTGAAAGATATTTTTTATCAGCGACACGGCCAAAATACCCCAGCACAATAGGCCTACTGATACGTAAAGAAGACATTTTATGCGATGTTTAAATTTCGTATTATAAGCCTACTTTACCTAAAAACACTATAAGCCTATAAGCCCTTCAAAAGTCTCGTAACTAAAATCGGATTCATTCAGATATGTCCTATGTATTACCTGAAACTCCGCGTCACCTAACGAAACACTCCAAAATGTAAGAGGTTTAGCAGTTTGAAAAAAAGTGTATTACTCAAGTGTTCGGATCCAGCATTAGAATTTCGATATACTATTGATACAAATTCTGTTCAGTAAGAACTGGAACGTTTGATCTTAAAGTATTGTTACATAAGATCTGGGTCGTTTGTTTTAAAAGTATTGTTACATAAGATCTGGGACGTTTGATCTAAAAGTATTGTTACATAAGATCAGGGACGTTTGATCTAAAAATATTGTTACATAAGATCTGGGGCGTTTGATATAAAAGTATTGTTACATACGATCTGGGACGTTTGATCTAAAAGTATTGTTATATAAGATCTGGGACGTTTGATCTTAAAGTATTGTTACATAAGATCTGGGACTTTTGTTTTAAAAGTATTGTTACATAATATCTGGGACGTTTGATCTAAAAGTACTGTTACATAAGATCTGGAATGTTTGATCTTAAAGTATTGTTACATAAGATCTGGAACTTTTGATCTAAAAGTATTGTTACATAAGATCAGGGACGTTTGATCTAAAAGTATTGTTACATAAGATCTGGGACGTTTGATCTAAAAGTATTGTTACATAAGATCTGGGGCGTTTGATCTAAAAGTATTGTTACATATGATCTGGGACGTTTGATGTAAAAGTATTGTTACATAAGATCTGGGACGTTTGATCTAAAAGTATTGTTACATAAGGTCTGGAACGTTTGATCTAAAAGTATTGTTACATAAGATCTGGAACGCGTGATCTAGAATTTGATTTCAAATCTAAAAGTACTCTGTATCCTTTGTTTGTCTAAAAGTAATGCTTTGCAAGATCTGGAACGTTTGATTTAAATGTATTTTCCGTAAGATCAGGCATGTTTGATCTAAAAGTATTGTTACATAAGATCTGGAACGTTTGATCTAAAAGTATTGTTACATAAGATCTGGGACGTTTGATTTAAAAGTATTGGTTTGTAAGATATGAAACGCGTGATCTAGAATTATTCTCTGCAAGATCAGGAATGTTTGATCTAAAAGTACTCTGTAATAAAAATGTGGTAGGTCCTTTGTTTGATCTGAAAGTACTGCTTTGCAAGATCTGGAACGTTTGATTTAAATGTATTTTCCGTAAGATCAGGCATGTTTGATCTGAAAGGTTATGTATTTTAGCATTCTTTTGTTGGCAATTGTACCTTTTAATGAGTAATTAAAAAAGGTTATGTATTTTAGCATTCGTTTGTTGGCAACTGTGCGTTTTAATGAGTAGTTAAAAAAGGTTATGTATTTAAAACATTCTGGCGTTGGTAACTTAAGTTTTAATGAGTAGTTAAAAATGTTTATGTATTTTAACATTCTGGCGTTGGTAATTGTACATTTTAATGAGTAGTTAAAAATGTTATGTATTTTTTATGTTATGTATGCTTTATAAGATGTGGAACGTTTGGTCTAAAAGCATTGTTTGTTAGATTTGGAATGTTTGGTCTAAAAGTATTCTAGCAACAGAAAAATGTTCGAGCAAAAAAATCCAAAATTTACAATTTGTGTTTTTAATTGCTCAAAACCCTACTTTTTTCAATTCTAGTGGCATAATTGGAGCGCAAATTGTTCTTTAAATTTAATACCCAAGTCGAAATAACCGGTACATAACACCCTTTTGAAAATGTTTACTTCTATAATTGTCCTTTACCCAGCGCAGTTTTCGAGCAAGCTGAAAAACAATATGGAGACATTTTATTTCAAGCAGTTTTGGTTTAGAGGACGTTGGGAGATAGTGTCTCGGCCATTGACCGGACACTGAAATTCTTTCATCGTCTGAATTTGCTAAATCAAATTTAACTTAAAATAATATTGCAGGGCCTCTTTACAGCCCTGCAACAAGTTGTAAATTTGTGGCTATTTATTAATCTTAATTTTTATTATTAATCTAATGCTTTGTTTTCCTTGTTGTTTAGTTTTATTTATTTATTTATTTGTTGTTATATTTTATTGTTAACTAGTTTTAGGAAATAGTATTTATAGCTGTTATTTTATATTATTTTAAATTAGTGTTATTTTCAAACTGTGATATACAAAAATTTTATTTTATTATTATTGTGCCTCGGCGATGATAACCTTAACGGTTTTTCGCCGAAAAAAAAAAGTTTTGGTTTAGTGTTAGAAATGAAAAGACAATCGATTGATCCTTCCTCTCGTTGCCGTGATTGTAAGTTTCATGACACACTAGCCGCCTCGGTGGTCTAGTGGATAGCGTACTAGACTTTCACCCCGAGGACCCGGGTTCGATTCCCGGCGAGGGCTTGGCATTTTCATACGCTATAAATCATCCCACCGTCTGCATTAGCCCAAGTGTGCACAATAGACGGACGTTAAACAAAAAAAAAAAAAAAAAAAAATTCATGACACACAGACGAAATTTTGAAAGTTGTTTGGAAACCGTTCTGAGCATACGTATACAAAACATTTTATTTCGAGGCGTTTTTATCGATTTTAGAAATTTAGAAAGTAAAAACAACATAGGCTACTCTTCGTCCTTGAGTGAGCATTTAAAATGCGTAGTTTACCGGTTCTCTGCGCCGATACGTCCAGCAATCTACCGAAACTTTCCGATGATTATCCTTAATCATTCTGGACCCTCTGCGTAAAGTTCTCGAGTTGGAGACGGGCCATTACTAATTCCTCCGTATCTCGGTTAATGAAGCGAATCCAGCACCTAATGACGTCACCCAGGCAGGTAGCCCGCTCCGCCCCTGCTCGCCTGATCACTGCTTACATGAGCACTTTTTGCCAATCTTGCTGGCATTCATTTCATTAAATCAATGAATTATTATTTGCAGGGCGGAAACGGGAGGGGTAAGACTCAACAGGGGGGGTTGAATAAGGTGATTCGGTCTAATCGCTCGGAAACGGCAGACAAATCAATCGCTGGAGAAATGCAATTCTTTAATTTAATAACCTGCAATAAAATGTAGTTGTGTAGTTTAAGCGGATTTACGTTGGGAGATGAGATGTTGGAGCGGTCGTCGTGGTAATTACCCGGTCCCCGGATTGATCGTGACGACCGGAACGTATTTTGAAAGGAAATTTAAAATAGTGTATGCAATTTTAAATGTTTTTAATTTTTTGACAGAACGAAGTTGATCGTTGAATACAATATAAGTTTTGCGATAGTTTAAAAGTGAAATCGATTTGATTACTAAGTTACAGGTCCTCTGTAAAAAAATTGTTTTAAATGGATGAACTTTGTCAGTGTGTGTGTGTGTGTGTGTGTGTGTGTGTGTGTGTGTGTGTGTGTGTGTGTGTGTGTGTGTGTGTGTGTGTGTGTGTGTGTGTGTGTGTGTGTGTGTGTGTGTGTGTGTGTGTGTGTGTGTGTGTGTGTGTGTGTGTGTGTGTGTCAAACCTGTGTGTGTGTGTGTGTGTGTGTGTGTGTGTGTGTGTGTGTGTGTGTGTGTGTGTGTGTGTGTGTGTGTGTGTGTGTGTGTGTGTGTGTGTGTGGTGTGTGTGTGTGTGTGCGTGTGTGTGTGTGTGTTGTGTAAATGTGTGAACTCTGTGTGTGTGTGTGTGTGTGTGTGTGTTTTAACACTTTCACAATTCATTCAATTTTGATAAACAAACTTATCCCAACGTTTATCAAATTATCAACCGTTTCTAAATAGCGGCCATTCTAAAATCTTAAACAATTCACAATTTATTAATTTTACACGTTTTTGAAAATCTAATTTCACGAAGTCAAGTAGCAAATAGAAACGCCAAAAATCTAACTTTGATTACACATTATATTTTTCGGTTTATTTTTGGACAGCAAATTTCTTTTATTTCAAATATGGTAACCTAACTTAGTTGTGTTTTTTTATGTGACCAAAAGCTGATAAAGCGATTTTAAAGAAAACAGCCTGACTTTACCGTTTTTATTAATAACTCCAACAAAATGTTTGAAGTAATCGAAATTTAGAATGTTGTGTACTATTCTTACACCTTTATTTTATTATAAATTTCATAATCTATGCGTTTCAAAAAATACTGTCATACAGACACACGCTAACTAAAAATAATTAATCGGTAATCAAAAAGAAAGAGCTATAGAATATGTTTTAAAAAATGTTTATTATACGTTTTGGATAAACTGAAATGTTTTAATTAAACCCTACCGCCATTTATTGTGGAACCACTACAACATACTTCATTTTATCGTCTTCTCAACTAGTGTTGAAATCCGACGCTAGACTGCGACAGCTTTCAAGATTCAGTATTACATATTTACGCTGTAACATTTCTTTGACAAAGTTCTTTGAAACCTATATAAAATATATACAGTATAGACTTTTTTACACCGCCATAAAGTTACGTTATGTGACAGGTTTCGTTAAAAAATGCTCCCAATTGTTTTAAATGGAGTAATTCATATCAGAAAAAAATAAGCTCAAAAAACAATGCTGCTTAAAAAGTGGCTCCTTTAAACAAAACACAATTGGGCTCGGTGGTTCATGTGCAAATAACACTGGAGTAGGCCTAATAAAAATTAAAGTTAGTCTGTGTTGGCCAAAGAAAATTGTAGTGAAAATGTGTAAAAGAGGTTTTGCTTCAACTGATTATGTGAAATAAGTAATGTGGAAATTAGATATTAGAAGATGCTACAAGTTGTCATAAAATAATTGAATCGCAATTGTCATAAAACCATTTAAATGTAGTGTTGATTTTGTCAATTAAATTAATTATCTTTATTTTTTAAAAGAGTTAAACAAAAATATTTCATTCATAATATTTTCTTCCCGGTAAAACAAATTAATAATAATAATAATTATTATTATTATTATCTGAAATTGTTGATACAGCTGATAGTAGAATGTGTTCTATAATCAAGTGGGAGTGTACTTGTGTACTGACAACAGTGACAACCAGTAACTTTGTAAACAGTGAATCATGTGCAACGGAAATTGCAATACTTCAATTGCAACAGTTCATCTGTGTTTTGGTGTGAAAGTTGTGTTCCTGTTTTCGTTTTACAATCTTTTCCTCCTGATACATTATTAAATATTAAACGTAACATAAACAATAAGGTAAAGTAGATGTTTTTAAGTGCTTATTCTTCAGTGGTAAATCTGCACTTTTACTTGATTTGCCAATTTTGGTAATCTTTTCTCCATAAAGCTTTTATTATGGACCAAATATTAATAATAATAAATATAAAAGTACAGAAACCACAGTAAGTTAGACAAAAATTGAAAATAAAATTGACAAACATAACCTCAAAATTACGATAAAAATATACTTTGGTATTTTTGTCAATTTTGGTAATGTTTACGCCAGAACGCTTTATTATATTATGCCAAAAATATAACAGTGTGAAAACAAGGGGAAGTTAGAGAAAAATGAGAAATAAAAGTGACAGACATAACCTCAAAATAACTAGCGCAAAAATAGTTAACATGTTTTTCATTGTGAAAACAATTAAGTAAATGTTCTTTAAAGAAAGATATAAGAACAAACACAGTTATGGTTTAAAAACCTAACTGACACAGTTATGCTTGAAAAACCTAACTAATATGATTTTGGATACACCTAGTATTGTGTAAAAGTTATTAACCTTGTAAGATATTTCTGAATATTCACTAGTTTTATTGAAGTAATGTTTTTAATTTTTTGTTTGTTTTATTATGTACATTTTAATTGAATTAAGAAATATTCACCCGTAGAAGATTACATTTATTATAAGTTATGATTACCACTTTTAATGGATACCACAATACCATTTTTAATGGAATAGTATTGTAACATCATTGTTGTTTACTTTGCATGGAACATGCTATATTTACTATGCCAAGTACATCCATCAAAGTACTGCTATTAACCTATACATATCTAGCAATAATTCCTAACACCAACTTTGTAACAACAAATAAACCTGTAGCAGTTAAAACCTCAGTTAATGCTCTTTTTAAAAATTATGCAAACTTTTATTCTTATTGTAGTTGATCTTTAATATAAAAAAATAGTCCCATATTTACTTCTAAGAATAAAGTTAAAAAAGCTTTTGAGATAATGGTTTATGAGCATATATCGTTTTAAAAATTATATTTTGTATTTATAATATGGCTAGCTATGCTGTTTTAAAACATTAACATTAAAAAAATTTTAACATGGCTTATGAGTACCATTTAGTTTTCTTTGGGTGAATACTATTTATCACTTTTTACTGTTATTGAATGAATATTAATTGTACCCTAACCAACTGCAACAAATGTTATTTCAAATACATATTACATTTCTTGACTATTGTAAAGTTGAAACAATAAATTTGTAATTACAGATATTTGAAATGGGTATATGGTGTCAACTTTTAAGGCGTCATTATTCAAATGAGCCTACATCTTTGAGAAGTCTTACAAATTATCTGCAAAACAACTGTAAGAAAGTACTAGTAATGGCAGGTGCTGGGTTAAGCACTCCAAGTGGAATTCCTGATTTTCGGCAAGTGCATGACTTAAACTTCAGTAATAATTGTGTAATTAATATATGCTCCTAATGATTTTTTATTTTGTTTAATTAATTTTTTGTTTGTCAAACTGATTTATTTAATGTATCTAAGTTAGTATCCAAAGTATCATGTTGTGGAAGACAAAAACATAACCTAACCTCGCTAACATGATTTTGTGTAAACCGATTGAACTTGTTTTTGCCCCATCTGTGGGTAAAGGCAGCCACTTCTTTGTATTATAAAAATGATTTAAATGAATTGTTTAAGAGATTTTATTAATGTATAAAGCAATATTCCTTCAAGTTTTTTTAATGTTTGAGTGTTTGAATAAGTCTTAGGGTAATTTATTCTTTAAATATATTGCCAGTTAATCTCTATATATAGCTTTTCTGTTGCTGGTTCTATGTTCTACAGTCAACCAACCTGCTGAAGTGTATTTATATGCAAGATGTTGATAAGCAGTTTTCATCTTGTGTATAAGAAAAACTAGCTTAAAAGCAAAAACATATTTAAATTTGGCAGTGCTATTTCCTTAAAAAACACAACAATATGTAAAGAAGTAAAAAAAAATTGAAAATTGGTAGTCAAAGTATACAAAGATGATTTAAAATTTTAACCTTTTGTCCTTCAACATTGATGTGTCTACAGCCTAAATTATTAAACTGACTTTGATGAACAATGTCTCGTTTTATCTGTTCTGTTTGCAGGATGTCTCTTTTGCATGAAAACTCAAATAAGTACATTTATGGTTGTTTAAATATTTACACGCCCACTTAACCAATATTGATCAATGAGACTCATTCTTTTTGTCATAGTTATAGTATATGCTTCTTGCTTAAAAATAAAAAAAAATGTTGAAAGTTATTAAAATGCAAAAACCATCAGAAAATTAAAAAATATATTAAAATCGGAGATATTAATGCTTTTATAGCGTAACCAACTAAACCAGTTATCATTAATGAAAGCCGCCTCGGTGACCTAATTGATAGCGTACTGGGCTTTCACCCCGAAGACCTGGGTTCAATTCCCGGCCAGGGATTGGCATTTTCATACGTTATAAATCATCCCATCATCTGCATTAATTATCACTCATTTTATTTGTCATGGTTTAAAAAGCATCACTTGCCTTTTGTATATAAATTCTAAGAATAAGTATGTGTACATAACATTATAACATTGCAATTAACTGCCAAAACATTTACCAATTTCAGTATTTTGTACCTTAATTAATTGAAGAGCTGATCTGTGAAAGATAACCTATGAAATCCAGCGACTAGTACTTAAATGCACTATTTCCTGTTGTAGATCTCCGGACACTGGTCTTTACCACAACCTTGAAAAGTATAAACTTCCATACCCGGAAGCTATTTTTGATATTGGTTTTTTCACGCACGTGACCCATTACCGTTTCTTAATCTGGCAAAAACGATTTACCCTGGCACTGGTAATTTCACTCCGAATAAAGCGCATTATTTTGTTCGCTTATTAGAAGAGAAGGGGAAATTGCTTCGCATGTATACACAAAACATCGATGGCCTGGAAAGATGTAAATATAAAATGTAAATTAAACAGTTTTTCTCAATAATTTCAAAATGTGGTGGTTACTGTAACTTTCTGTACTACAATGTATAATACTTGGGGCCATTAAACAAATTTATATGCAGTTAAATTTAAATTGCATTAAATTAAATTTAAATTAACTTCCCTCGTTATTGCAGGAAGACAATTATGAGAAGTACAATAATGTTAAGATCAATAAACTAAACACAATAAATAAATAAGTACAATAATACTGAACTGAAGTACAATACTGAACTGAAGTACAATAAATAAGTTACACATTATTGTACTTCTTATTTTTGCTTTCCTTTTTTGCAGGTGGAGGTTAATCCTCAACTCTACTAGAGTTGAGATAGACATATAACAGATTCTATCTCAACAGCTCTTTTTGTGCAAAATTCTGTTAGAAAATAAACTATTAGAACAGTCATGAAATATACAACAATGCATGTTTAATGAATGTTTTGAGGTAACATATTTATTACTGGTAACATGTTCTGAGGATTTGTTTGAAATTTAATAACGTAATGAGTAATATGCATATAAACATTTTTGCATATGATCATAAGAACGTCTTTCATTATTTTGATGAGGCAAATACACCTGTGAACTGTAATTATTATCTCAGTTTCCTAGCTTGTCACCTGTATATTTACTTTGTAATCAAGTTATAACTTTTAAATAATAAGCTCACTAATTTAAATTTTGTGTGTGTAATTTATCTCAGTTTCATTTTTACTAAAATTATTATTGTTTTAGTATCTGGCCTAAGCGAACACCTGTTGGTAGAGGCTCATGGAGGCTTCAAAACAGCTTCTTGTATTGCCTGTGGAAAGAAGAAAGATGAAACTTTAGTGAGATCCGAAATTTTAGGAGATATAATACCAAAGTGCCTGGCTTGCAATGTGAGTAGGAATAGACAAACGTAAATATTACAAATTGAATTTTTTAAGTTTAGTTATGGTGAAACCTTGTTTACAATTGAACATTTTTTTAGAAAAAAAATATTTCTATGTATATTAGGATTTTACTGGGCAATTACTACCAATGGCTTGTGACGTCTTAGAGGTTTCATATTTTGAAGCCAAATCTGCACACACACACACATACACAATGTACGAAATGCAAGATGGTATGAGTGCAATGAAAAGTTGAATTTAGATTTAGATCTTTAACTCATCGATGAAGTTATCCAAGATTGGGCACTACGACATAAGGAGTGACTATAACATCAGGGACAAAAACCGCATGGCTTTAATACCTATAAATTTACTGTATATGTTTTTATAATTTATAAAAACTGTTATTTATAATTCCTCAGAACCAATGTTGTCATATAGACAGTCTGTACACGTCATTTTGTTCTGTCATAGGTATTACTTACTCAAGCTACAGCTTAAGATCGTTTTATATATATCCTTTTGGTACTATGTAACGATTTATTGTTGTTGTAATTTACTAGTGAGAAATGCGGCACAACGATCTATTGCTGCAGTACTTTAGTCGGTAATAGCTAAAAACAAATCCAATAGATACAATCTGACTCTACATTTTTCAGTTATCTGATCTTTTTATTTCACTTTTGTCACTATCGTATTTTTCGGAATTACATAGATGAAATTATAAGACCTGTAATATAAGCTTGTCCTTCAAGGTTTGTTTACAAAGCAGTCAAAATGGCTGGCAGTTGTGATGTATTTGTGTTTGGTGTTGATGATGATATAATTTAGTTTAATGCTGTGATATATGAAAATGTTGAGTATTTATAAGAGAATATATCTATACTAATCAAATTAGGATATTCAATAAAATAAAGTTGTTTGTTGTGGTACAGACTTAATGTTTAAAATTTATTTTTTCAGTCAAAAATTAAAACCTCATTCTTTTTATATTAAAATTTAATTGAAACAAGAAGTAATACCAATGTATACAAGGTGAGTGATTTTTCCACATTTTTAAAATTATAAATAGTAAATATATAGTACATATGTACTTTTCAGCTAAAATAGCCCTGCATTTGTAGGTACTGGGCAAGTCCTCAGCCATTTTTCAGCTTTGCGACTTCACCTATGAAAATTAAATTATATCTCAAAAAGTTTCTGATTTGTTTGTGGATCAGTGGTAGAGCATTTTTTTATAAAATTTGAAATATATCCAGATCCACGGCAAATTTGCCTAAGGAAGAAATTTTCCTGTGAGGAAAATATTCATTCAAGGCAATGTTACTGAATAAAATTCATGTATAAAATATACTCTATAAATATTAAACTGTAAGCTTAAAACTTGTTTTTTTTTATTTGGTACTGCAGTGGTTTGTGATAAAATGTTTTTCGTCAGATAGCGAATGATTTTGAACAACAGTTATTTCTTCAGTGTTATAGTGTTAACTAACGCTTTGTTTATTACCATTTTTTGATAAATTTGTTTTTACAAATTTATATTATTGTAAAGTGTAACTCCAATGTGTTACTTGTTTAACTAATTTTTATTAACAATATTTCTTTTAATAATAAAATAATAGCAATTAACTGTGACGAATATAACTAAGAAGTAATGATTATTATAATTTATTATTTGTGTTTGTAGCCCTTGGGAACCGTATAAGTGAGAGGCTCCAAATTCAATCCTGTTTCGGTGTTCACTCTATATTGTCATGTAAAACTAAAAAGCTAAGGTTTAATCTTGGTTGCCAAGCTATTCTTGGTTACAGAGATTAAAGTTACATATAGCAAATTTTAACCATCAAGTGCATTAAAGTTCATCAGATTGTGATGTTAATGATTTATATTAATTTGGTTTTAATATTAGGAATCCATAATAGAAACTAAAGAAATCATTACATCGGCCATTGTTTGTCAAACAGCTGACTTGTTTGAACAATAAGCCTAAAAGAAATTATTTCTTCAATTATGTTAACTTTGAGGTTATATTTATTGTGATATTTTTACAGTCGCATAGTAGAGCCAATTTATAACAGAGTGTATCGAACAGTCTACATCGATACTGTAGGTCAGAACAAACACAAGGAAAGGTTGGTTAGTAAAGTATGCCCTAGTTACTTTATAAAAAGATAATGTCGGTCGCCGGATGGCCATCAAATATGGAGCAGAGTTGTGTTGTGTGGAACGGAATAAGTACGCTCACTGAAAGTATATCAGTGCTGAGCAAAGTCAAGCAGTAGCATTGGGCTCTGCTCCATGTAGCTTCAACTCTGTGTAGTTTCAGTTTTGAAGCTGACTTCACTTCTCCTACCATACCGCAAACCATGCCTCCAAACTTATTATTTCTCGTTATATAGGTTATGGTTTTTAAAATAATAGTTCCTCAGCCCGTTGCAATTGTCCTATATTACAGTCCATTACAATAGGCCTAAATATTAGATATAAATACATTTTTAAAATGACTAAACTCCACTTCCAGTTGCCGTTCATCTTCATTTCGCTCCATGTTTCAGCTCAGTGCAGCTCCGCTCGGCATTTGGTGGCCTCCCGACCTATGTCTGCAACTAAATAAATCATTGTTTAAGAATCCTACAATACAACACAGTTATGCATTGAAATGTAAGCTTTAATGTTTTCTTTAGATCAGTGTACATTTTATTGCAAGAGAAACAAGTATTTAATTTGTTTGCATTGTACTAATAATTATTAGTATAAACTATATTCACGTTGCAATAATGTGATAGTTGAAAGATGTGCTTATAAGTAATATCAGTATAAGGTTAGGTTACACTGGAACAACTGTATAAATCATTTTTGTTATAAGTCTAATTAAGTGTCAATCTTTCCATTTCATTGCAGAACCTAGTGAAACCAGACATAACATTCTTTGGAGAGTTGCTTCCTGAAAGGTTCAGCGTACTGAGTGAAGTTGACACATTGGAAACAGACTTTCTTTTTGTCATCGGAACTTCTCTTGTGGTAATTATTTAATTTTTAATGTATTTTGTACTTTTTTAACAAGTTTTTTTTACCTTCTCTCTGTGTAAGTGTATTACATAAAGTAATGTGATAATACCCAAACAATTTATTTTGCTATTTTGGTGTGGATATAACTGGCAGCTTAGATAAAGATGTACATATGTGCTAAATCGTGATTATTTAAAAAAAATTATATTAAATTTATATTTTGTGTTAACAAGTTCCTAAACATTTACAAAAAAAAAATATTTTATAATAATTTTTTTAAATATTTTGTGATTTTGATCACGTTTTGCTTTTTTAAAATGTACGTCTGTCAGTTGGGGAATAGTTAATGACAAGAGAAAAGCTTATGGCAATTATGCTAGTTTGAACTTACGATCTTTAAGTGCTTTAACCACTTGGGGCATTTAGGCCTTGACCCAAACAAAGTGTAAAAATTGCTCTATGAAAAATCTGGTTTGAGAACTATCACTAAAAGTCAGCTAATTTTTGTAAATTGGTTCATTAGATTTTGTAAAATTTTATTCATAAATGACAATTCAAGTAGTGTAGCAAATTTTGAATAAAATAAATTTACAGTGTGGGAGTCAAACAAACTAAACACAGACCGCTGCTGGTATTTCTTTCTTAATTTTTTAGCATTTGGCAGTCATGAGCAGCTTCTTTGTTATTGGGACATAGTTTTGTTTTTTTCTGTAACTACAAATTAACATGTTGTAAGAGTTGGATCAACAAGACAAAGAAAAGTTACAAGAAGAGTATCTTCCTCACAATGGATGAAGTGTGTGTTACGGTGCTACTGTGCCAACCAAAAACATCAGTTCGTAGGTCACCTGGCTGAATTAATCATTCATTTTTGCTTACAAACTATATGTTAACATGTCTTAAAAGTTGAAAAAACAAGGAAAAGTGACTAAATTAAACTTTATTTCTTTGTATTACATGTTATTCTTGCTAACCTTACTAATACGCATGTAAATAAAGTATATTTTTATCATTTTTTTTTTGTTTATCTAACCTTTTAAACAAATTAATTTTTAATTAATAAATAAAAAAGAATTGGAAGCTACTACACAAGTATTTCCACTCATACGGTGTATTTCAGTTAGGTTATGAAGACCAGTATTAACCTAACTAAAATAACATTGTTGCATGGGAATAATGTATTTTTCACATTTTCTTGTTTTCCGACTTCTTAAACATGTAAATATGTTGTTGGGAAGCAATAATGAACTAGTAGTTCAAAGAACAGTGCAAAGAACCTTGCAGTATATTCTTAATATACAGAATGCTTCATGACAGCTCTTTTTCCGTCAATTTAACTAGTAAACCTTAATATTTACAGAAAAATATTACTTGACCAACTTTATTGGAAATTTTATGTTCTTTCTCCATGAAACAGTTAAAATTATATTATATTATTATTATTATTATTATTATTATATTATTATATACCAAACAGGTTTTGCTGTTCGGCCAGTATTACAGGAATAACCAACTGTACAGATGTTTGACTGTAAATAAGATCGTTAAAAATAGATGAGACTGTTTAAATGACTTTTGGTTCCTATATGGAAGTCTTCCAGAGCTTATTGAAATAAAAATTAACGGGCAATGTTTAAAAAGAGTTGAAAGCTGTAAATATTTAGGTGTTTGTATTTTGACTATAATATGAAATGAAACAAACACATAGAATATTTAATAAGTAAAACAAAATATCTCATTTTTATTTTTCAAAAATTGGTTAAATACGAGCAAATTAATACGTAATTAAGGAATTATAGGGGGATGGTGCAAACCCCACTACATTAAATATGTTATAAAAAGTGCAAAATCAAATATTAAAAAGATAATGTTAAAATACATCTTTTACTCATTGTAAAGCACTCAGTATTGATCAACTATTTACTCTTGAATCAGTAACATTTCATTACAGTGTACTCTCTAATAAATTAAAAATAAATTCAAGTATTACTACAAATAAAAGTGTTCTGCCAAAAAGGAATAAATCGGTAAGTATTAAGGATAGCTACAATAAGGCAATAATAACTTTTAATAAGTTGCCTAATGATTTAAAGACTTTAAAAAATAAAAACCTAGTAAAAAATAAAATAAAAAATGAATTTAAAGGAAACAGTTAGAATTTTTATTATAATGTTGCTGGATTAATGTTAATTGTTCTATTTGGTTTAATGTTTTAGTTTATAAGGTAACTAGACTGCACACAAGGACTCTGTGTTATCCCTCTGCAAAGTACGATGTATTTTACAATGTGTCATGCTTGTACATACAAGGTACCTTCGTAATGATTCCAAAACAGTTGGTAAATGCATTTAGCTAAAACTATGTACACTTGTTATTGTAAATAGAGGCTCCGATTTTGAAAAAAATAGTACACATGCGTCATTTGGGCCTTGTATAAGGTACCTCCGTACCAAATTTTAAAACATTTGGTCAAAATGTATGGCCAAAACTGGATAACAAATGAACAAACTGTAATGCTAAAAGTTTCTCATGCGTTACAAATAATGCCGGATAGCCGTCCGTATTCATAGGCTTCGTCCAGGGTTCAACTTTATGTAAGGTTTTTGGCTCAGTTATAAATTGTGCTCATTGACAAAAATCAGTATTTCATGATTTTGCTCACCCATGTTTAAGTCATCATCGCCAAAAGGGACATTGAGTTTTAAAATTTAATAGCTGCACAAATTTATGGGAGCAAAGATTCGGGTGCTCAATATTTTCGAGCTCAAGGAGTTTTTAGGTGCTCAATATTCTCGAGCATAAGGAGTTTTACGTGCTCAATATTCTCGAGCATAAGGAGTTTTTAGGTGCTCAATATTCTCGAGCGTAAGGAGTTTTTGGGTGTTCAGTATTCTCGAGCATACGGAATTTTAGGTGCTTAATATTCTCGAACATAAGGAAATTTAGGTGCTCAATATTCTTGAGCATAAGAAAGTTTTAGGTGCTCAATATGCTTGAGCATAAGGAAGTTTTAGGTTTACAGGTGTTCGCTATTCTCAAGCTCTCAGGAATCCTATATACTCTAAGGTTTAGGAATGTCTAATTTCTACGCTATTCTTGAGCTCTCGGAATCCTAAATACTCTAAGGATTCGGAATGCCCAATTTCTAAGATTTATAAATGCTTCTACGGTAATTCCTATCTCGGTATACATCACCTGTTTCCTGACAGTATGCGTTTTCGTTCGATGATTTGTCATAAACTGCCCAAAGTTATTGCGGGTGGTACGCGGAAGACTGTGCAAGTTATCACGGTTGGTCGGCGAAAGACTGACCATAAGTCATCGCATGCGATCGGGGAAAGACTGACCAAAGTTATCGAGTGGTCGGCGAAAGATTGACCCAATTTATTGAGTGGTCGACAAAAGACTGACCAAAGTTATCGTGTGGTCGGCTGTCCCTTTGCAGACACAGCGGCTTCCTTTTATACTGTTGAGCGACACGCATGCGCAGAAACCCGTTCTTAGTCAGTCGGGTCCCAGAGCTCGGAGTGAGTGGTTCTTCCCAGCGTAGCTAATGGGAGTCCTCGCAAACTGACCTTTGCATTGGTTACTGTCTTGCCTTAGGCTACAATCGCCAACTGACCTTTGTACTGTACCTATCTATAATCGCCAACTGATCTTTGTACAGTTTACTGCCTGATCTCAGGCCACGTAAAACCAGCCTTGCGTTTTAGTAACCGGGTTAATTTTTAACCCGTTACAAAACACACAGACCAAATGCTGAATGGTTAAGTTGGAACAGAGACCTTGTTTTGCTTGGTCATCAGTATATTTCAGTACAGAAATGTTGCAAAAATTATAAAGTTACCTTTTTTTTAATAAAAAAAAATGTGATAATTGTTTTACTTACGTTTTTTCATATGAGATTGTGCACTTATTGTCTTATTTACAGGTGTTCCCCTTTGCCAACTTGGCAGAAATGGTGCCATCTGATGTTCCCAGGCTTCTAATAAACAGATCCACTGCAGGAGGTATCGGCAGTCGAGTTTCTGACTATTTGTTGTCTGGTGATATCATCGAACAAATAACACAACTGACTGAGGAGTTAGGCTGGTCTGACGATCTTCTTAGATTGTGTGAAAATGGAAAGTGATAACTTATCACCACCCGAATTTCAAAGATCAGTAAGTAAAATGACACTAATGCAAATGATATATAGTTATATTATAACTAAAATTATCTATTTTTTATGTAAAATGACCTGTTTTATATTGTATCAATCCAATTTTTAGGACAGTAAAAAAGTACAATTTTTATTGTCAAATGTGAAAATAAAAAAAATATTTTCTTAAATAGTTAAGCGGATGTGTTTAAATTTTGCATATCTCCAACTAATCATAATTCAATTTGAACGCAAAAAGTGTGATACCAATTGTGATTAATTCTGCTTCATAAATCGTTGCAGTATAATGTTACAAAAACCAGAGTTAGTAAAATAGGAACTATAAGTTAGTACAGTCGACAAATGTAGAGAATGCGAGGCAGTTTAAATGTCTTTGCTACTTCAGTCCAGTCAGAAAACATCAGTTTTCCAGCCCACGTAGAATAAATAAAATATACTTTAGTATTACTGTTATTTAATTAAATTTAACAATGAAGATACTTTATGAATGAATGAATGTTATATTAACTTTATTTATTAAATTTTACGTCTTAATCACAATTTGTCTTATTCTATATAGACCTACTATATATTAATAAGACCTAACTAATTGTATAAGATTGTCACACAAACATTTAAATTAGTTTATTCCATGTCTGTCTAGAGTTCTTAGAAATGGAAAAAAAGAAGTAAATAAATATGAGTAACACATTATATAAGCAGGTGTTTTATTACTACATACAGTCTAGATAGGCTGTTATATTTTTAAGTATTATAATACGAGGTGTGTTCAGAAAGTAACGAGAATTTTAATTTTTTGAACAAAATATTTATTTATTCTTCTACATTGATGTTATCGCCTTCAAAATAGTCCCCATTAGAGATTATGCACTTGTGCCAGCTCTTCTTCCACTCCTCAAAACACTTCTCAAACTCGATCTTTGAGATAGCCTTTAGTTCTTTCAGCGATGCGCTTTTAATGTCATCTACGGCTGTATAATGACAGCCCTTTAAGGTTCTATTTTTGGAAATAGGAAACAATAACTAACATGCAACTGGTGAATGCGAAAAGGGTAGTAGTTTGGCCAAGGTCAACCATTTCCAGTCAGTTTTCACCTCGCATTCTTTACATCGGTGTACATTGGTGTGGAGGTGGTAACAAGAGGGGACAAAGGATAAATCTGTATTGGGCCCTGAGCCTTTTAAGGACCCATCTTTCATCTTGTCAATATATACCAGAATTTAAGTGCAGATGTAAGTTGTTTTCTCCTATACTTCTATTACTTTCATTTAAGACCATAGATAAGGAGTGGATCCATAACTAGCCAAATGATCTGTGAAGTTAAGCGAAAAATACCCCAATGACTTAACTGTCTCATTTGATGATGAGCTTGTGCTCCTAAAAAATGTGCAAACATGATGTTTGAAGACATTGCAGAGAGCTGTAAGGATTGACAGACCTTTCACACATTTTTAAGTTACGATAAAAGAATTTTTCCACAAATATGCGTAGCAATTAGATTCTTTTGCACCATTTCAATAACAGTTGCTGAAGGGGAACGAGTATTTAACAACATTTAATAACATTTATAACATTTATAAAAACTTCCTTCATTCAACCTGATGCAAGACCACCTAAACAGTTATATTTTTTTTTTCGATTGGACAAGAAATTTCAGGAAACATAGATTTCAACAGTGTGAAAAGAGACTTTATTACTACATCAAGCTAAGATGGCTACTGTAATGATTCAATTATAAATTTAAAAAAATGTTGACTTTCAAATCCAGTGTTAAATAATCTACTGTTTTTCTAGATGTAAGGTCTTTTATTTATTAATTTTTGGGGGGGATGGAGAAGGTGTAATTTTATTTGTCGAAAAATGTCCACTAAACTTTGAATACTGTGTAATATTTCCATTAAATTTTCTATTTACCGTAGTGTGGTGTTTAGACGGAGGTTCAAAAAGGGAGTTAAAACAAGGGAGCTTATTGAGTTCATCTGTACTGAGCCCAATGGTTTCTGTTACTGCCCCTGCATTGGTGGGTTCATCTATGTAGTTCTATTTTTAGAACAGCTGTTCAAGCTATTTGCTTTTTTTCTTGCTCATTGAACAAAGAATCCCGTTTAGTTATCGCTCTTGTTACTCTATCAATTTGTTTTAAAGTTCTTTATTATTATTATAGTGTAGGCAATACGGTTGTAATTTATTTCTGTGAAATTGTGTTTCCAGCAAATTGATTTTTTTGTAATTTATGTTCAGATTTTAAGTTATTTAAAAATATGTGCATTTAGTTCTGTCATAGTGATTCTATTCTGTTTTAAAAACTGTTACTAACTGATGGAATATTCATGTTATTTGCTTATTTAGACAGTGGATGTTGTTTGCGTAAATAGAAACAATACACAACATTTTGATAGTATGGATCAAGTATTGTTCTCAAGTGCATAATTAGAAATATAAATTTGACTACATAAGCCTAGATGTCAAGACCTATGGTAAAATATTAAAGTAAAAACGAAGAGCAAATACTCAAAGCTTATACCCTGAGAGATAAAAGAAAAAATAAACATTTTTCCTTTGACAACATTGCATACATTATTCCTTGCCTATACCCTGCAGATATTGACTTTCAAAATTCTTTTCTACACCATATATACCCCTGTTACTACAAGAATGAATAAAATAAAAATCATGCAGTATGGAGTTATATAATCCAGACCAACGGAAAAGAAAATAGGATTGTAATACAAAAATATTATATAGCCAATGGTGTCGTTAACTCTAAGTATAAGTAAGTTCGATGATCTTCTGTTACATACAATGTCATCTAGACCCTTTGCTAACAACTTGGCCTTTGAGGGGAGAGATCGTGTGTTGGAAAAACCTGGAGACATAGTATGGCATACAGATAGCTCCAAGACAAAGTCAGGCACTGATGCTGGGATGTACGGTCTGAGACCAGGGTTAAAGAAAGTAATTACCCTGGGACAGCATACAACAGTATTTCAGGCTGAAGTGATGGCAATTAATGACTGTGTTCAGGAGAACTTGGATCGGGGCTTAAAAAGGCACGTATTCATATTCATACCGATAGTCAGGCAGCAATAAAAGAACTTGCGGGTCCCAAGCTGGTCTGGGATTGTAGGAAGAACCTTGACATTCCGTCCCAGGATAACCGGGTAACTCTTCACTGGGTTCCGGGGCATAGGGGAGTTGAGGGTAGTGAGGAGGCAGACCGACTGGCTGGACTTGGATCTGCATCTGAGTTTATCGGACCTGAGCCGGCTTTAGGGATTTCTCTATTGTTGGCCAGGTCCGCTATTAATGGGTGGATTACATGCCAGCACCAGGTAAGATGGGACAACCTTCATGGGCATTTCCATATTAAACGTCTCTTAAGAAAAGTTCCTTCTGGAGGAATTAAACGGGCAGCAGATGTCCTGGGCAGAGCACAACTCAGGAGGATCATGGGGCTCATAACAGGGCACTGTGGTCTGAGGGTGCCATGGAGAAACCATGTGTAGATTGTTCAGGAAGGAGGAGGAAACTGCAGGTGACATAATTTATGATTGTGAGGCTCTTGCTAGTAGGAGGCTAGGGGTTTTTGGTTTCCAAGACCCTAGGGATCTTCAGCAGAATGAGCTAGTCAGTGGGTTGTTGGAACTTATTAAGGGCACCAATCTGCTGAACTAGGTATTTTAAGAGGTAAGTTGCACAATAGGTCAGTTGATCGCAGTGCCTGGGGTTAAACAAATCCCTTCCTCTAGAATATAATCTAATCTAATACAGTATCATCTGTTATAACTATGCATTATAAAAAAAAGAAAGAAAACATTGTTGATAATTAAAGTTAATTTCACCTAGGTAACCTTAAAAACTTAAAACGTTAAAACAAAGCTTAAAAACTATTATGATTATCATTAATGGAATCTGTTTTTGTTGGAAAAGAACACTATATACAAAACTCATACATTTATTGAGATTAAACAAGTATCATGTTTCAGTTAAAATCTATAAAAAGATTTATTTACAATATTGAATTTATTAAACAAAACAATATGCACCAATATAAATTAGCGTTAAAAAGTTTACTTTTAGAAGCTGTTTTTAGGTTATTAAAGTATCACCCTGTTTGGATAATATGCACTGGCTGAACACATCATATTAAGGTACCCGTTTTAAGGTAATAGTTTAACATTTATCGTCAACAGCTTGTTCATGCGCTTCAAAGGTTTTTTCAGGTTTTTCGTCTGGTTCCATTTCTATCTCCCAGTGTTTATCGTCATCGTAATGATATTCATCCCCAACTTTTCCAATGACTGGTGTTAAAACTTTCAAAACCGTGCCTGGAAAATAAAATAAATTTTATTTACTTTATGTACAGAGTGTCAGGTAAAATATTTTACACAATTACTTCTAAATATCCATACAATTAGAAAAACTCTACTTCTATCAGTCTTTACTACAAGGTGTTTCCAGAAAATAAGTATCTTTTTCCAGTTTCCGGGTTCCGGAATGTAACGACGTACGAGTCGCGTGTGCAACTCGGCCAAGCCAAATTTCATGGTGAATATTTTAAACGTGTAATTGTGCTCAGTGTTTGTGATGTATGTTTTAATGTTTTGTTTGACTTTGTGACGACCTCGACAGAGGGATTTAACATTTTGTATAACGGCCTGAAGATGAAACGATATAGTTTCGAAACCGCAATAGCCTTTATGAGGTGAGTGGATAGACCACTGACGGGAAGAATAGGTCATAATCCTAATCAAAGTAAGTACCATTTTGAAAACCATTGCTAACATTTTTTTCAAGAAAAATTATTTTCATATGAAAGAGGGTACGACAAACTACTTTTCCAATAATATTTAGACAATTGTTGTAGCGATCAACTGACTTATCCAGTCCTTCCTCAAAGAATGATCTCACTAATGGTGACAGCCATAGATAGAGCTATGACATTCAGCTGAACAGAGTGTTTCAAGTTACTGTCAGTTTCAAAGCACTTACCACCACCAAGCTCATGCTTCAAGTGCAAGAACACATAGTAGTTGGACACTGTCAGGTGTGTACTGTATGGTGGATGCTGAAACTGCTCCCATACAACTGTCGAATAAAAGCTTGAGTGTTACCAGCAGCATGGGGTCAAGCATTACTATAAAGCAGCACAATAACAATGGGGGGATGCCCTTGGCTTAGCATTCCTTTCTTTTTGTTTTGAGTTGTGTGCTGAAGATTTCTCAAAGTCCCACAATATTGTCCTGCATTGAGGTTTTACCTATGGTAAAGAATTCGATAAGCAGAACCACTTTTATGTCCCAGAACATGGTACACATGACTTTCAGGGCTAACATTGTTATTTTGAATTTTTGTTTTTTTAGAGCTTGAGTCTGTCTCCACTCCATTCACTGCTTTTTTGATTCCTGGGTGACATGACAAACACTAGTTTCATCACAAGTCACAATTTGGTTTAAAAAGTCCATTACCTCATCACTATACTGGGTAAGAAATGTCAAAGCACTGCTAATACACAATATTTATGTACATAAAATATCTCTATTAACCCTATAAAATGAAATCTATAGGTCCATAATAAGTGCACTATTCGTGATACGGGTGTAAGTCTTGTGGGTAATGCAGACTTATTGATAAACTACACAAAACTAGTGTGACAATAATTTCGATAAACAAATTAACAGAAAAGAAAGCCAACATCACCTGAAATTTGCTTTAACTATCGGAAATTTAGTTACTAATGTTTAAGGTGGCACTGTGATCCACATATACTACAGTGCTGCCATCTACATTATGACTGTGCTACATCTCCAATAGTTATTACCAGTATTTAAGCTAATGTTGGATTTTATCTCCTGTTATTTTGTTTTGTCAATTGTATCAATACAGCTACTGTGTGATGATTTATGTGTATCTCTATAACGGTGTTTCTACTTCATGTAGTACTTTTACCAATCCTCATTACATTAACAATTACTGGTAACTTGAAGTCATTTCTAACAACTGGTATCGGCTCTTGGTCGTCATCAGCTGTGTTATTCGGATAACCTATTACATCTTCAGATATTTCCCAAAACGGTTCGTCTTCAAAGTGTAATTGATCGGTAAAATCAACTTCAGTACAGAACGGGTTTTTTAGAACATAACCTTAAAAAAGGTAAAATAGGTATTTACTTTTATTCAGTTCTAAAACTACAAAATCTAATTGGCTTCTGTCTAGAGAAGATATAAGCTGAAATAAAACATTTTTACTTTAATATTTTTGTCGTTGAAAGAATAAAATATGATTAATTAAAATTTCATCAAGAATGGTCTAAAATCTCATATCTAAGGTCAGTTTGTATTTATATGCTATTAAGTCATGTTTAGTGAGGCTTTTGACTTTACTAAAACATGTGGTAGGTCTGTCCAGAAAGTAACAAAAGGCTATCACTACCATCTTGGTATGTAGGAGTTCCCTTACTGAGTACTCATCTAGCTGTGTAAGGTTTGTGTTGCTTCTGGTGAACTGTGTTACTTGCTTTGCTGCAATAGATAATCCCACCAGTTGTAAAGGGCTATTGGTGATCAGTTTTAGGATAGAAGAAAACAACAAACCAATTGAAATTCATAATAACCTTTGTAAAGTGTAAAGAACACAACCTTAATGAGTGAAGGTGGAAAAGGACAGCACTGGTGTTTATAATGAAGAGCGAAGTGGCCAACCAAGTATTGTGACTGATGAACTGGTGTTGAAAGTAAATGGAAAAAATCGAAAAACTGCTGCTTTGTAATTTTAGAGCTCTCTTTTGAGTTTCCTCAAATTTTATGAAATTGTAAAGAATAAGTTAGGCTACCATAAATTTTGTGCTAAATGAGTACTAAGATTCTTGTCTGAAGACTTCAAAAAAGCATCTCCAGTACTCAGTATTTTTAACATTTTTAGAGGCCAAAGATGGTAACACTTCTTGATCATTTTGTAACAGGGGAAGAGACTTGGGTAAAACATGTCAATTGCGAGACAAAAATAAGAATCTAAGGAAGGGAGACACAAACTTGTCCAGGAAACCAAAGAAGTGTTTGCAGACATAGTTAGCAAATAATATATATATATATATATTATTATTATTATTATTATTATTATTATCTGCGCAAAGACCCTGTTGGATCACGCAAAGCACTCCAACTCATGTCTTGTTCCTTCTAATCCTCCACACCTCCTTCATCCTGTCCCCATGGATCCTCTTCCGCTCCGTCCATTTTACCCCTGCTATCTTTGGGATTTCATTCTCTATGACCTTCCAACCGAGCATCTTTCTCCTGTATGCGTGTCTATCTTCAACATCTGTTGAGTCTATTCCTGCGTCATGTAGGTCTATTCTGACTTGTGCGATCCACGACGTTGTTGATTTGACACCTTGTATATACTTAAGGATTCTGTTGGCAAGTCTCGTTGTTGGGAGTCTACTGATGTGTCCATAGAACCGAAGTCTCCTTCTTCTGATATCTGCTGCCAGGTTCGATATCTTCTCTGTGGTCTTCCGAGAGTGCAACCTGTATCCATCTTCTGTTAATCTCGGGCCAGGGATCTTCCTCAAGATTTTGCGTTCTTCCTTGAGGAATGTATATATATATATACATTCACATATATATGGGACAGGAAAGGTGTGCTTATTGCTGATTTCCTTGAATGTGATTCAACAATAACCTCTAAAAGGTATTGTGAAACATTAAAAAAATCAAGAAGAGCAATCCAAAGTAAGTGTCAGCAAATGCTGAGTTGAAAGGTTGTGTTTTTTCATGACAATGCACACCAGCACTCAGGAGCTCTTTGGATGGTTTTGGTTAGGAAGTGTTCCACCATCCATTAAATAGTTCAGATCTAGTGTCAAGCAACTAACTTAACATTTGTTTCCACACATGACGTGGTTCTTAACCCGGAAATTCTACTACAATGCAGAACGTGAATGAGAGATTGAAGTCTCATGTGGCAGAATTGTGTGACAGTATCAACAAATGTGCGCACTTTGTTTGTATTCCTAAACAAAAGTTACTTTCTGGATATCCCTCATAATTTCATATATGTATTTGGATCAAAACAGAATATTTGTTTTATGGATGCAAAAACCCTTATTTGTAATTACTTAAGATATTTTTTGTACACCAGTACTATTAATTATTCAAAAATACATAATTCCAAAACAATTTACATGCTACTTAATTTAAATAAATGTTTCAAAAACATTGCACAAACTTTCTACAATTCAATTTTCATAAAAAAATTTGCAAAACCAACCCAACAGTATTCGAGGATTATTTTTAACTTTTTCAATTTATTTCCAACTTCTAAATTTCTTTCATTTAGTTTTTTCCAAAAAAGTATCACACTTAATTTAACCTCAACAAATACATATGACGTCAGTTTTATAAATTTGGTCGATTTATCTAAACATTTTTTCCTTTCTTCCTCCAAATATACTTCTCCACTCTGTGAATAGGTGTCCACACCAGTGTTTTGAGTAGTATGAGTCTAAAGTGTAATAGATTGTTCAGTGTACCTGTTAAAGCTCCACCAACGATCGAAATAGCCAGTGTGATGACTATAGCTAACAGCTGATACAAAGCTTGCTGCGCCGCTGTTCGTTCTGAACCTTGCTGAATAGCCTTGTTGTAATTCTGCACTTCAACCAAGTAAGGATTGCTTACCATTGGTGCCCTGGCGGGAAAGTGTTCAAATAAACTGTAACAAATCAACAGCATTACAGTTATAATTGTTTCTAGGCAATTCAAATCAAAGCGACTAAGCAAAATTTTAAGATTTACAAAATACTGGATTGATTATTTCATTGCATAGTAGATGAAATCAAAAAGGCTTAGAAACTTAAAACTGCTGACAATCTCATACATTCATACACACACACACACACACACACACACACACACATATATATATATATATATATATACACACACACACACACACACACACACACACACACACACACACACACACACACACACACACACACACACACACACACACACACACACACACACACACACACACACACACACACACACACACACACACACACACACACACACACACACACACACACACACACACACACACACACACACACACACACACACACACACACACACACACACACACACACACACACACATATATAAACGTTTCAGTAGGAGACTTGTTAGGAGTAAGGCCGATGCACCATTTGTTAGGAGTACGGGGTCCTTCGAATAATTTTCTATCGGTGGTTCATTATAAAAATTACCTTTAATTATTTGATATGTGTTATCTTACATCTATTGTTGGTGGCAACCCAAAGAATGAACACTACTGTCTTATGTGAAATAAAACGTTCCCCAAAATATATATTAATCCCTTCAAACCAAAATAAAAAAAGGGGGAAGAAGTGTACGCTAATAATCGTCTACTTACTTTTAGCGCCGATTTGCCACTTCTTGGCACCGCCCAGTTGGAACAGAAAAGCCACACAGTCTTCACAGAAAAGTTACCCGGAGTAAACTGACTTTCGTTCTTTTGTTTGTCAGTAAACTGACCCCATGCTTTTGTTTCAACTGCTGTTCTACATACCGTGTTGCTTATTGCAACAGGCAGTACATCAGCAGTTTCGTAATTTCACCTGTTTTTTTGTCAATAGTGTTCATTCTTTGGCTGTGACCTCATTATCATATTCAAAACCAGCAACCAAAAACTAATATTTTTTCTAAATCCTAACAAACTTATAAATAATCGTATGACTTGCTCAGGATGGGTGAGGACAGGTAAAGATGTAGGGGGAATGCACTTCCAAAAACATAGACTTTTTATCACTAATGCATGGAATGTTTAATATTATAAAGTGCTATTAAAGTAGGCTACCTACTGGTAATAAAAGAATTTATGATTTCTTGACCTGTATTGTTGTTTTTCAAAAGCTGCTCTTATGATTATGATAACAAAGAGTGATGTTTTGTGTATGAATAGTACAACTTTGGCCAAAGTTAGGTCATACATGTGTACCTAAATGCTGCCAGCTGTAATTAATTTATATATATTTTTTTAAATAATAAAGATCAATGCTAGTATAAAAGAGCAAATATTTCACCAAAGTGACAGAAACATTTTTTTTTTAACTAACCAAACTGAATATCATCACATAAACAAACTTTTCATGTTTTTTTTTAAATAGTGGCCAAAAAAATTGTCTTTAAATAATTGTAACTTTGTATGTTATACTATTTTGAAATCTGATATCACCAACATAATTAATGTTTAAAATATACATAAGTAAGAATTTTAAATTAAAAATAAACAGAAAGCTGCTAGACTTCATTTTCGTATTTTAAATGAAATTTGAAATTTAAGATACTAACAGATTTTACAGATGTAAAAGATTTTTCCAGATGTAAAAGATCGAACAGATCTATACAGATTTTAATGTTAATATGATTCTGTGATGGTGAAATTAGAATTTAAAAAGTGTAGATAAATGAGTGAATTAAATTGATTGCCTTTTTAAAACAGGTGTACAGATTTTGCTAAGTAAAAACTTTGTCTGAGCTATGATCAAAATCAATTTTTGCCAACTTCGAATCAAATCAAAATTGTGAGTACTAGAATACTAATGCAGAAAATTAAACTATGATCATCCTAATAAGTACACCCAGATTATTCCATAATCTATTAAAGTATTTAAAAATGTATATAGTATATTGTTTGCTTTGTATTAAACCAACATAACTGCAGATAAAATATATGTAATTAATTTTATTATCAGTTGTAATATTAATGTCCCTTTTATAATTTTAATAGACAGAAATAGATAATGTATAATGGCTACAAATAATACGATAAGGAACAAACTGACAAAGAATATAGAAGAAAAGGACAAATATAGTAAGAATGGGGTATACAGAATACAGTGTGGATGCGAGGCAGTCTGCATAGGACAAACGGGACGAAAATTTATAACTAGGTTTAAATAACATTCAAATACGGAAAAAATGATTCAAATTAAGCGTCACATTTAATAAAAGAGGGACACATACCTCGAGAAATAGCAAAACTCCATGAAAGTACTACATATGGCAGAAAAAGGAAGACGTATGAACATTTTAGAGAACTTGGAAATTTTTAAATCTAAATTAAAGGGAGAAAACGTAATAAATGAACAGATATCATCGCAAGCAGATATTACGTTTAAAAATCTAAAAATTTTCAAAAATTAACAGGAGGGACGACCGTTGAAGAGAAAGTTTGAAAGGAGCCAATCAGAAGCGAGCAAAAACATATGATTTTGAAGAGCCAATCAGAAGCGAGCACGTCAGGTTTAATATCACATGTTGAATAGAGGAGCGATAGATGAGGTGGAGATAGAAAATTATAAATAGGACAGGACATAATATTGGTGACCAGTATAGATATAGTTTTTGAAGATGGAGGTTCTCTGAAAAGCGTTAACAAAAGTAGAATTGATGAAGCTAGGGAAGGCAGATCATTTTACTCAACATAGTAATGTATAACACACCGAGTCATACCACGTTAGTGAATACTAATGAAGGTACAAGTAAATATTTTCTCAGTTCTTTATTCCAGATGTGCTGGCACGAGATGATTCAAGATCAGTTTGTTACATTACTTTTACCACTTTTGCTTGTCAAGATTAACCCATGGCGAGACAAATTTTTAGTTGTCATTTTATTGTTTTTGAAAATGAGAAAACTATCATTAATTTGTGCTTTCTAAGTTGCATCGGGTATTCGCTGGTTTCTGAATTACAGCCATTTTCTGAAGCAATTTTGCCTAACAAAACAAAATTTCACAAATACACATTGTTTCTCTAAATCAGCTTTTAAAATTGTCTAACAAATTAATATTAAACTTCTGCGAAGAAAAGTTCTGTAAGAAGTAACACAGTTAACTGTCAGCTGCTAGTAAATTAACATAACAAAAACAGAAAGAATCAGTGGTTATTGCTCATTAGGCCCGGGTATAAGTGCCACAGTCTCCAAGAGACCAAGGCATTGAGATAAAAACAAGCATCTATTTTATTAGTAATTGTTTATTAACATTAAAAGTGTCTTTAAAAGGATATATTTGTGAATGTCATAACTTTAATTAACATTCAGTCATCTGTTATTAATGTTTTAAGTATTAATAACAATATCTTGTATTACGTAAATTATAGTTATTTTTTAATCGCAAGTATCCTACAAATGAATTTTCATTGTTGCTTTAACTTAAATTTTCGTAAGCAAGAATGTCAGCTTATTGTCCTATTATTGTATTTTTAAGTATTAGTAAACATAATATTGCATTTCATTTTTTCTTTAATTTAAACGTTTTCTTTAATTTTAAAAGGACATTTTCTTGAATGCCATAACAAATGTATACAGCAAATTTCACCAGCCCAATTTATGTATTTCACAGGTGAACTTAATTTTTATCTTAACAATTTGTAGTACCAAAATATTTAATTGATTATGAGTCAGTATAATTTTAGATTTCGAAAATAATAACTTTCCATAAAGCAAGTATAATGATGCACGAACGATGACGAAGAGTAAATTCCTTCTTAGGATACGTAAAGGTAAACCTAAAGGTTTTTAATCTCGTGAGTTTATATGAACTGATTTGGAATGTTTAATCCATAACAGTAAGATATACTTTCTAACGGGCTTGGTGATCGATGTGGCAAAAGCACCGGTCAGTCTGTTGCTACTATGAAGTGCGCGCCTCAAGGTAATATAACCTTGAGATTGAAGATGTAAAAAGTGTGTGCCAAAATGGTGCCAAAAATTCTCACGTTTGAACAACAAGCAGCCTGCAAAAATGTTTGTACTGACACTTTGGATGCC
Source organism: Callitettix versicolor (assembly GCA_022606455.1). Taxonomy (NCBI): domain Eukaryota; kingdom Metazoa; phylum Arthropoda; class Insecta; order Hemiptera; family Cercopidae; genus Callitettix; species Callitettix versicolor. The sequence continues at coordinate 99,696,707 of CM040185.1, forward strand.
ATTGAAAATGACCTAAATTTATTGGAAAGGATAATAACGTGATGAATCGTGGTTTTTTACGTATGATCAAGCTGCCATAAGTTCAAGCTGCAATTACTCCTGTTGCTTAAGGAGTAAGGATTACGGTAAGGGTTACTTACCGTTAATGCCGATCCTTTGACCTCATTAATCCAATTAGCATAAATTATGGATGTTTGGAAAAAATCTTCCTGGCACTAGCTCTTACGATGACTAAAGCATGGCGAAGAGTATTAGGGATGGCAAACAAACATCATTGTTTTTGTCCTGATATATCAATATGTTTTAATTAATTTATTTGATCTACACTGTCTATTTTCCAAAATTTAAATTATTTTTCTATTTATAATTATATAGTTTTTTTTATTTATTTTTGTGCTTATAGTAGATGCAGAATTTAATTTAGGATCATTCTGTAAATTAAGTTAAGCTTAGTATATCTATCAGTTACTGAGTTATTTTTATTTTAATGACCGCAGGGGGGTGCAGACTAGCTGCACCTATTGAGAGGATTTAGACGTCCCTCGTGCTACCCGAGTCTAACACACACACTTACAATACTACACTTGCGACTTTAACACTTTACACTCACACTTACATTTAGGGCAGCGATAATAGCCTCAATGTTCTTTTCGCCTTAACATAACCAAAAAAAAAAAAATGTATTTTAAGGCTTAAAAAACCTTAATTTTAACAATTCCTGCTTTACAGCTTGCAGACCTTTTTCAGACTCTGATTTTTTACATAATTTATAATTGTAGTGACATTAAAAATAGCTTTCATATTTAAAATAAAAGTCCAAATTTAACATTTCCATATCTTATAAATCTAAAGGTTTTTGTGTCGCTGTTTTCCCTCTTGGAGTTTTTGAGTAATAATTTAAGAAAATAGATGATTTTTTTTAAATATAAGATGTAAACCAAATTCTACTTTTACAGTGTTTTCAAGCTAAAAAAATTAATTTTTAATGTGTGATATTATTAGATATAGAATTTAATTTAGAATTGATCTGTGGTGTCCGCTTTTCAAAATTCAAATTATTGTCAGTTTTCTTTTGATTTTTAAAAATAACATTTTTAATAGCCTATGTGATGTGTAATACCATTATTATATTATCACCTAAACAATGTATAAGCTGAGTTACACAATTAGTACTGCTTACTAACACCAAATAACATCTACATTAACCAAGTGCATCTCAGTCTAATGTTCAATAGACTATCACATTTCTGCCCAGGCATTATTGCTGGCGCACCATATTGCATCTCATCCAGACTCTAGCTAATCACTGATTGGTGCATACTTTTGCTGGTTTTTAACAATAGATTCTGAGAAATTATAATTCCTGCTATAATTTTGAATATAAATACTAGTTGAAAATCTTCGTTCGTTTGAACATCGAGGAGGATCACCTGATGTACAAGGATCACCTAAGGAGGATCAACAACTGTACGATAGCTTGCCAACACCTGGAACAGCTCTACTCAATACACCAACTTGCTCGAGTAGTAATAGAAGGAAGCCAACCAAACTTAAAGCAAATACAAACTTCTTCTTTGTCACTATTCTGAACACAAAGAGTGCCTCTCCAGCCCATCACTGATCTGGTAAACACCCAAACTTCTATTATTTTTCATCCTGACAACGACACATTAAATGTAGAATTTCACTTAGAACTGATCTGCAATGCAGTAGTATTTTTTGAGCCATGAATTTTTGTACTATTTTTGAAAAATATATTTTTTATATATTCTCACATTTGATACAGTTATTATTATAGTAATGTTGTTTCTCACTGAGCTTCCTGGATCATATTTTATTGCTGTTATCAGCAGATCAGCTTATCATGTCATACAGTGACAATAAAAATGAAATGTTTCGGTCTAAAGCCAAATTTGCCATTGCTTCATATAATCATATGTCTATTGTCGCCCATTATCCTTATTTCCAGCAAGTCACAAGTTGGTTAACTTTGAGTCTAATGTCCAAGTGTTAGACCTTATCATATTAGAATTTTGCTTGAGTTATTTTCATTTTGATCCATATTTTTGTGTTTATACATTTTATTATTAACTTAATTTATTAATACTCTTAATATGAGGTGCGTCCAAGAAGTAAATATCGTATTGTTCTGCTGCCACTGCAGTCATACTATGGGTATTCTGCGCATATATCTTAGTCTTCCTAATTCATTTCCTCTTCACTGACACCATTATGGTTGATTTGTTTAGTATTTCCAGTTTTTTGTGTGCATTTAAAGTGTTTAAGATAATTTATGAACTTGCCAACTGTGAGATTTGTTCTGTCATTTGGTTTTTGAACACAAAGAACGTTAAGCCAACTGAAATCCATCGTACCCATACTAATGCTTTCTGATGAATTTCTACAAGTTGAAATTCTGATCTCTTTTGCATGAGAACAATTTCAAACTGCTTTGTTTGTTTCAGACAGCTTAGGTTATCACAACTGGATTCCAGAAATGCTTACTGATATCCACAAATCCCAGTGACTTGGCAGTGCTTTGACATTTTTTACCCAAGTACATACAGTGATGAGGGAGTAACGAAACGGGTTTGTCATTTCACCCCAGAAGCAAAACAGCAGTCAAGTAACACACTGCGCCTTTGTTGTGGAGTAGCTATTGCACTGCACTGAGTGCTGTCGCTGCTATTCTCAAGGTCACGCAGGCCTGCAAACTGCAGGAACTGAATTCCCACATTTACATGAGCAAAACTTGGACAGTTGGTGAATTAAATACCCTAGAATAGTGTGTCACTTTGTACAGATTCTAGGGCACATTAAAACTAGGGAATTCTTTTTCAAACATCCTGTATTTTAATCACATTAGCAAGACAACTGAGTAACAGTTACTTCTGTTACTTCCAATTTCTGTTACTGTACCCCCCCCCAACTTTAAAACATAATATTTTGATTTAAAATTGTGTGATATAAAGAGAGAGGGAGAATCTTACTAATAACTAATAACTGTGATAGCGTAACTGATTTTAATCGTACTTAAAAGTCTGGAAAAACACCAGTGTTTCTGCACCGAAGCTGTAACACCATCAGTGATTTTTGGCAATTATTCAGAACATCGATGTTTTCAAAAGTTTTGCCATATCTTAAGCAAATGCATAAAATCATCTAATAATCGTAAGTTAAACGGCTTAATTTTGTTGTTAGTTCTTGACTTAAAAGTCAATATTCATGCAAAACATTTTAACTAACAAAAATATTAACTAACAAAAATATCAAAATATGTCCATGGTTTTCAAAAGTTTTGCCATATCTTCAAAATATGTCCATGGTTTTCAAAAGTTTTGCCATATCTTCAGGAAATGCATAAAATCATCTAATAATCAAAAGTTAAATGGCTTAATTTTGTTGTTTGTTCTTGACTTAAAAGTCAATACTCATGCAAAACATTTTACACTTTTAGAATAAAGTTTTTACATGTAAATTTGTTTATTTTTATATAAATAAAGTTTTCAGTTAACCCCAAATTCGCTCTAGTAACATAATTAGTAATGGTTGTCATTTTCAACAAAATAATTTTAATAATTATTAGCTTTTTTTCATATTGTTTATTTATGATTCCTGTTTATAAAAATCTGCGTTCAGTTGAGTATTAAAAAGACTCATATAACTAACTTCTTGATCAAACCATGGGTAATAGAAAGCCGTACTGATGTATCTGGAGTCTGTGTCAAAAGCTAAGCCAACTAATATTGAGCCTAGTGGATACATTCGTGTTTGAAAATTTTGCAGCGGATGTTTTTGGAAATATGGTACATAAGATAAAATCGCCTGACATAGAGCTTCTTTTGCCAAATAATCCACTTTTTTCTTTATGACATCATATTTCATATATTTATAATCTATAAATTTAATTTCAATTACAATCGCCATTTTGCGATTGTTACCTACGACTATGGTCAGTCTTTTATTAATTTCTTCTTTATCTGTCAGATTAGCCCTGATCGCTTTAAACATTTCTTTAATTGACGGCGGTATAGTTAAACTTTTACCCTTGAAACAATTAGTATCATACTGGTCGGGTGTAATTTTTCGTCCGATGAAAAATGTTGAACCCAACGTCCAGTAAATTATCGAATAAATTTGATACCCTGTGATTTCGTGGAGACTTCTGGACTCATGAAGTACATGCTGTAAAGAGTAAAAGAATTCGGAGTAACACTTTGTGTTGGGTTGTTTCGGTTTAAACTTATCTATAGCCTTTGGAAACTCTTCGAAGAAATTCAAAATGCTGTCATGTTGGAAATTGAGAGGTTGAATTAGCAGTGAACAAAACGCAATGTGTAATTCACAGTTAGGAATTTCCAACGCTGATAAAGTATCTGGATTTGTGTCTAATGTGGTTAAGAAACCAAGATCAAAAAGAAGAAGGAATATACGCTCAAGAGGAATGCTCTGTATTTGTACATATATATATAATCTGTTGATGCCTTTAAGATCGTTAGAATTTAACGGCTTAGAAATATTACACATAAACTTTTCTCCTCTATTAATTAGGCCGTTAACTTTTTCAAGAATTATGTCGTTTCTAGTAAAACGATACATCAAGTCTCTAAAGCAACTTTTCTTTTCCCAGTAAACTTCGGCTCTTAAAGTGGTCTGAAGATACCGCATTACAGAATATATATTGTATATTTTTATGTTTTGCTTGTGAATTCGGTAACTGCCATAATAATAGTCTATCATACCTTTGATATTAGCTATCCGTACTGCATCTGTTTGGTTCCGTATTTCATCGAGTATAGCATCATCAGTTATATTCGGTTTGTATTGAAAGAATTTTTTTACAAGTAATAAAACTTCATCCTTAGTAAAACCGTAATATTTTGCGAATTTATGATCATCAAGCCAACGATAGCTTTGTGTGTTATCACCTGTCGGTGCCAGACCGATACCTTCTACTCGGATTATTCCTGTTATCAACGCTCTTTCTAAACAATCATTACGGGTGAAGAGCAATTCGGTAATGTTTCCTAAAAAGCTCCTTATTATATCAAGTTCTTCAGTTAATCCAAACATTTGTTGATTTATGCTTCCATCATACTCGTCTAACAATACGACCACCTTTTTTCCAAAGTATTGGAATAATAACTTACACAGCCATGTAAACGCTTGTTGAGTTTCTTCTTCCGTAAACATTTCATCACCCGGAGAACAGTATTTCATAAACAGTTTTTTATCTTCATCACGATGAAAAAGAGATTTAGCGTGAGCTAGGTATTTGTGTTGTTGAAAAGTTTTTATTATTACCAGTCGTAATTGTTCCATAAGTATTTCCATTCTCCATGATTTGACCAAGGGGCCGTAGTTTATATGGACCACCGGGTATTGTCCAAGGTGTTTTGTCATAAATTCTTCGTATTTACAGATTTTAGTTACATTAGGCTTTGTACAAAATAATTTATAGTTTTGCTCTTTAGGCGAAAGTTTTTTTCCTTTATCGTCTACAGGAATAGACATAAATCTTTTCAGCATTGTTAGTATCGCTGTCTTGCCAAATCTTGGTGGTGTTGTTATTATTTTAATTTTTGGTTCCAAGTCAATGAAATCTTTTATAAACAGTGTTTTGTCCACGAAGAAATTTGTACGTATTACTTCGGAAAAATCACTTCTGTTTTCTCGACTCGCCTAAAAAGAGAAAAGCATTATTTTTGATTTTACGTAATAACTTTGTAGGCTTATTTAGTACTTGCGTAAATATTTTCTAAATATATTATGTTTATGATTAGTCTAAATGTTATTTTAGCTATCTGCCTGTTGTAGACATTATTAAGTTGTATTGCGTTGTCTTAAATCTGAAATATATAATTCAAACCTCTTTATTTCAAAAACCTCTAAAATTCAAATTATTTATTATTATTATTATTATATTCCAAGGTATTTCTACAAAGGAAATGAAATATTATTATTCATGTAAAAATGAGAACATAATTCAAAGTTTTAGAGCGACCTTATCGAACCCGTATAATTTTAATTTTTTAAAGCTGTCCACTACAATTACAACTACATTTTTTGGATTTAATAAAGATGAGAATTTAAATTGTAAAACCCACATAGTTGAAATTTGTAAAAGAGCAAAGCTTGTTTCATAATTAGGTCTTTGAAAGGGTTAAGTTTGTTTGCTTAAGGTTAAAAAAAGTGTGCTTTGCTTATTTTCTAATAATTTCTATGGTGTTATTTCTTGTAGTAATGCCTCAAATGACAATAGACTTCAAACTGCAGGAGAAAACTGTACAAGTTATTTGTAGAATATAAAATAGAATTTCATGTAAGCTTCTCTTCCAGAAACTTAAAATACTTACCTAACCTTGTATTTTTATTTATTGTGTCATATTTGTACATGAAAATATATAATTATTTAATTTAAATTTGGACTTCCAAACATATGTGGAATTGCCGAGGTAATTATTTCTGAACTAAGCACAATCGTCTGACTTTGTGTCAAAATCAAACTGAAGCTATGGGAATAAAACTTTATAATCTACTACCAGATTCAGTTAAAAAAAGAAACCTCCATTACAATGTTTAGAAAGAAAGTGAAGTTCTTACTGCTTCTGAAAAAGTTTTATTCCGTAACTGATTATATACTTCAGTAATGACATATCAAGAGTAAATTTATTTAATGTAAAGTTACGTACGTAAAACTGTTGTCGTTAAGTTATTATGTTCTAATTAGTGTACATTAAAAGTATATTTTTTGTATTGTCAAGCTACCTTACAAACGTGCTGTTTGTCGAAAACGAATGAATGCTGATTTAATAGATGAATGAATAAAAATATAATTTTCTTTAAATAAAAGAATCTTACCTCAACCATGAGAAGGTAATAGAATACTGCAGCTATTCCTTTAACTAAACTAATTTGAAACTCCATAATTATTTGTACAAGTTATTACAAAATAAACATTTATACATAATTATAAATTATACATATGTTGAATCCATTCACAAAACGGCAATTAAAAATTAAAAAATACTTCAACAGAAATCTAATTCTTATCAAAAAACATAAATTGTCAGATAAACTGAGCCTACAAAAAATTGTTTGAATCATCTGGTAATTATTTACTTTTTTCCTCATACGTGATAGTACAGAGAAATGTGATCAAGCAAAGATTTAAGTGCGAGATAATACTGGTACGAAACTGTGGATCTTAGAAAACATCTGTATGTCTTCATCCACTGTAGAGCAAAAAAGGTGTATCGATTTTATTCACGTTCACGCTAACGTCCTTTTTTCAGCTCATATAGATTTTGAAAAGTTGAAAATGAAGCGACAGTGTTGAACACATATAAAACCTGACCACATTGGGGTTTGTTTTGTTGATTTACACTTCAAAATGTAAATTTCTTTTATTGAAAATTAAACTGTTTTTGTGCCATTTTTAAAAATAGAGAGACTCATAAATTTGTACACAAGTTCGAAAGTCTGTCAGTGGTAAAGCACTTTTTACTTTTAAACGATGTAATTGATCATTAAAAAAATTTGGTGAAAATGATATTTGCACTGGCCTGAATCCAGGATAAGTATAGGGATTAATGATAAGTATTTAGTATTAATTAATGTTCAGCGCATTTTTCTTGATGATTTGGATAAAAGAAGTACACTGTTGTGTAAAAACGTAGTTTTGTAGCATAAAACACAATTTAAAATGCAGTTATGAAACAGTCACAGGCTACTGTGTACTTGTGCATTGGATTGTGCACTTTGCTACACTGCATAATTGTGTTGTTTTGACAGACACAATTTAAGACTGGAAAGTTTTGACTTCTGAATCTACCTGCTGGGGTGGATTATAGAGTTAGGTAGATAACAGAACTGTTAGGTAGATTTGATGGGAGGTGGTGTTGTCATAAAACAATTGGTCACTCAGAAATTAATATCTGAACAAACGTAAGATAAAATGCACCACTGCCTGTCGTATTCTACATTTAAATTGTAAGTTTCATAAATTAAAATGGAATTTCCATGGTATAGAAATATTATATGAGTAATGCTTTATATATATATATATATATTGCCGCCTCTGTGGCCTAATGGATAGCGTACTAGGCTTTCACCTCGAGGACCCGGGTTTGATTCTCAGCGAGGGCTTGGCATTTTCATACGCTATAAATCATCCCATCGTCTGCATTAGCCCAAGTGTGCACAATAGTCGGACGTTAAACACCAAAAAAAAAAAAAAATTATAAATTAACATATTTATTTGATATAACTTCAGAAAATTAAAGTGCTCGTTATAACCAAGACCAAATGCATCGTCACCTCGCTAATAGTGAGTTAATTTATCATTATGAAGAAAAGCCGCCTTGGTGGCCTAGTGGATAGCGTACTAGGCTTTCACCCCGAGGATCCGGGTTCGATTCCCGGCCAGGGCTTGGCATTTTCATACGCTATAAATCATCCCATCATCTGCATTAGCCCAAGTGTGCACAATAGTCGGACGTTAAACACCAAAAAACAAACATATCATTATGAAGTTACAGAACCAAACAAATTTGGTATTAGAAGCGAGCCCATTAACTCTTCCACTGTATAAAGGTTATACCTTTGTTTAAAATTTAAATGCAGATTTTCTGCATTAAGCCAACTTAGTTTTTTATAACACTATACCTGTAGGAGTACTGAGTTTCTGTTGCAAGGAACGCCATCACAGCCCCAACGATGCCTGCTAATACTCCCGGCATACCGTGTAAGTTGTGCACACCACAGGTATCATGAAGGCGAATGGATTTTAACAGGAATGGCTGGAACGTAAAGTTAAAAACACTTTTAATTAAAGTCATCTCATTTGCCACCCATACTGAGTCTAGCAAATTCTACCTTGGGTCACGTTAAATTAACATCAATAACACGTATTTCCATAAATGTCAGTCTGTTTATCAGTAATGTCCCCCTTCTGTGATCTCAGAAAAGTCGAACATTTTGTTCAAGCGTACTTAAAAAAAATAGTTCATTTGTAATCACATTTTTATTTTCATTTTTTTAAAATCGTGTTACCGATATTGATCAAACTTTATTAAAATGTAATGCTAAAGTAGCCAAGAAAACTATAGATTAAACTATTTATTTATTATTTATTAATGAGTATATTTACTACAAAATCCATAAATACATTTGTTAATTGCATACAGAAAAACTCAGACACATGGATGCTATGTATCTGTAGAGTGTTCCCTATTTAAATATTTAGAAATGCAGTCAGCAAAGGATATTCCTCTGTAGTTACATTATTTAAATTCCCTTTCTTAAAAAGTGGAAAAATTATTGATTTTGAAAAGCTCCTTAGTAATTTTCCAATTTGAAAAATTGAATTAAAAACATGTAACAATCTGTTTAAAAATGTTTTTTGGCTATTTAAAAAAATCATATGGTACATTATCATAACCTGGTGATTTTGCATTTTTAATTACCCTTTGCAACTCCAACATTGTAAATTCCTTAACCATCTCTGATACTGATGTCATGGGAGGTGCAAAACTAATAATCGGCAAGCCAAGTGTTAGTGGATTCAATAAATCACAAAAATACTGCACTCATTCCTCATTTTTGATACTATGCCCAATTACAAATTTGGTGTTTTTAAAACTTTTTACGTGACTAAAATGCATTTGAATCTCTAATGTTCTTGAAAAATTTCCTTTATCTGCGAGTAATATTCATTTTTCTTAGTTTTACTTACTTATTATACATTATTAAATGGTAGAATTGTGTACTCGCAAAGGAAGAAGTTTTGTTTTGGTTTTACCATGTAAGGATGTGAAAAGATGCAATTATTTTCTGGCGAAAAACCATTATCAAAAATGCATGTAACTAAAATAAAATTGTTCAAGTTTTCTTGTGTTGTGATGTTAAATTAATTTTGTTAGTATATCAGTCAAAATTAGAGTTTCCGCTTCATCCTTAAGAAACCAATAACATATCTTTTTTCATTTTATTTTTAATTTTAGTAATATGTATGAAAAACATATATGTGAACTTTATAATATAATAGAATAACCAGTGATGCCCATATATTCAGTTACACTGGTCCGAAACCAATGTAGCAGATTTTAACCAAACAAAATATTGTTTAGAAATAAATTTAAAAAAATCACTTATTACTAAATTACTTGTTCTTTTTAACATATTTTAAGTAACTTAATATTTGTGGAAGTTTGCACATTGTTTAAGCATTGTTTATTTGTTTTATCTATGGTATTTAATATCAGTATGGTACTATGTTTTACACACCTGCAAATACCTGTAACCGAGGACAGACAATATGCCAGCCAGGCTGCCTACGAAGATTGCTCCATACGGTTGTATCATTAGATCAGCTGCCGTGCCTATGGCCACACCTCCAGCGAGAGTTGAGTTCTGTATGTGAACCTTTCAAAGTACAACTTATCATTATTTGTTGCATTGTTAACAGGAAAAGTACAACTGTTTTAAGAATTTCTTAAAACTGGCATTAATACTTATGCAAACATAAATTATTACATCATACGCATATATAGAACTAGAGTGGTTATTTCAAATATTATAACCACTCAAAGGAGTGCTTTGTAATAATCCCGCTCCTTTATTACAAAATTTTAATTAAAGACATCCATAACTTACCATGTTAAATTTATTCTTATGTGTTACCAGGGCAGATATTGCGAAGGCAGTGACACAAGAAGCAGCTATGGATAAGTAAGTGTTTATGACTGCTCGTTGCTGGTCGTCTCCATTGGCAGTCGCAGCTGCGTTAAAGCTAGGCCAGAACAGCCAAAGGAAGACAGAACCTGTAGTCAAAATCATAAGGTTCTTATAGCAATTGCAAAAGAAAACGAGGCAAACATCTGCACTGACAGTGACAGATATATTGAAATTAAATCAGGTCATTATTTTTTGCAATGCTAAAAGTTACTCTTCCGTAGAAATTATATAATTACGGTACAACACTGGTTATTCGAAATAAAGGGAAAAGCCATTTTGTATAAAGGTTTTTTTTTATTAAGCTGAACACATGTAATACTTTTTGTATTTAATTAATTCTAGAAGATTTTGAATTACCTCTTTTCTAATTTCTAACTTTTTTTTTAGGCCATATATGACTTATGTTCTTTATTAATAAAGCTTACATCAATAAACTGTATACTGAACTTAAGATAGAAAAGTTTTAGAATATTAACTAATCATTAAAAAAAGTCAGTAATTTTGGTTTGTTTCTTAAGTCCCTTGCAATGTTTTTGAACAGTGAAGTGCCACCATCTTTGCATTAGAAGGACACTAAAAAACAAATTTTAGTGTGATCAGGCATTTATTTTCTGCTAGCCTATGCAATCTTGCCTGTATATTCTTGTACATTTTATCTATTCCCTGCCTTTTTTAAGGAATTTGCAATTCTGGATGTGTTTTGGTTGACTCAAGTTTATTAACCGAGGTTTTAATGTAGTAGTAATGTTTTAATTGTTTGTATTTTTTTTATATTTTAGTTAATGCATATTGTAGGTAATTTATGTAATTAAAAAAAGACAAAACAAACCTACTACTAAGAAGGCCTATATATTCCAAGATTGGTGTTTTTTGTGTAAATTAAAACCATTTTCTAGAATCATATGTGTATCTTTCATGGGAAAAAATCCTGCAAGCATTTTGTAGAAAATTTGTATTTCTAAGAAGGTCATTTTACACCATTTTTACTGAATTTCCTTTGAAAAATTTTATAAGACTCGGAAAGCAGCTATCATAGGTATTGTGCAGACCTGGGACAATCGCAGCTTATGCACAACCTTTAGAACACATTCTCTGTTTACTGTTGAAAAACATTATATTTTATTTACCAAAATGTAAAGTGTTATATACTTTCATCTTTTTATCAAATATATGTATATATTGACTTTGGCAACATCTTGGAAAGTTTGTTATTTAGCAATATCTGTTACGTAGTGATGGCCATTCAAAAACTCTTATTTTGCACTTTTTTAAAGATCTAATTCTTCCATTTTAGTAAGTGTAAAAATCTGTATAATGTGCACAAAGTTTTAAACTTTAAATGAAATACAAATTTGTAAATATTTTTTATGTAGTTTTACAATGATAAACAGTGATAATTTCAAAAAATTGAAAGTTAAAGTTTTATACTTTGAATGGCCATTTTCTAACAACAATGTTCGTTTACATTATGTTAATGAATGTTTTTAGTTTTTTTTAGAAATTCACTTCCATCAAGTCAGCAAGACAGCTGCATGTTGTGAATTAAAATGGACACCATTTTAGTATGAATCTTTACAAAACTGTTATGTGTATGCTGGCTTATTGATAATAATAAAAAAAACTAAATTTATAAAATCCTTTTTTTAGTTATTTAAAAGTAAGTGAATCACTACAGTTTTTTTTTGTACTGGTACTTGACATTTTAAAAGACCCTAGGATATCAAATGTGTTTGAAATGAATATTCCAGTTATATGTTTAGTTCATTGCAACATTATCATTATTTAATAATTTTTTGAAATTTACCAATCATTGCAAACAAGTCGGATGTGTAGCTTGATCCTTCCATTTCGGTATGTCGTGGCTTGCCTAATGCAAAACTGACTGCTAAACCAAAGTATGCACCAAACACGTGGACAAATATCGAATCTCCTGCATCAGTCACCTTAACATAAAATTCACGTTGAAAGATTAAAACTTATGAAAGTCGTGTGTGTGTGTGTGTGTGTGTGTGTGTGTGTGTGTGTGTGTGTGTGTGTGTGTGTGTGTGTGTGTGTGTGTGTGTGTGTGTGTGTGTGTGTGTGTGTGTGTGTGTGTGTGTGTAGAGGTTCTGAAATATAAAAAAACATACAAAAATAATGATGTTATGCTGTTTATTTAATGTGTTTACCTGAAGCTTATGTCCGATCACCTCATTAACCGAGAACAGAACAGTTTCGATGATTCCCATAATCAGAAGTTGTAATGGGGTTGTTTTACCGAGCACGGCTCCCATCGAAATCAAAATGGCTGCTGCTAAGACATCGGCACTAATCAAACTGCAATCAGCAAAACAAAAATCATCATAAAACCATAATATGTAAATCAGAACTATGGTATTTTTTTCAACACTATTCTGGTTTATTTATTATTAGAAAAGGCCAGGGATCAGTGCCCTCAAGGACCCAAATTATTTTTGGATAATAATAGTAGGGGATTGAGTTTGTATTTGTGCTTTTTGTCTTGCAGTAAAATAACGAATACAAAAAATTTACTAACTTATATAAAATAACTATTTCATTTTCAATACCTGGCCTATTGGTCGTGACAACTACCTAAATAAAAAGAAAGGTTAACCTTTAGTTCTAAAAAGCTAAAATTATTCAGGGTGAAGCATATAAAGTGATGATTTTAAATAATTAAATAACGAATAGAAACTAAAGCATTTATGAAAATTGAACATGTATTGGGATTTAATTAAATGAACAATATATTCTTTTGATAGATTGTGTTATTCAAGTGGTATTTGATGCAAACCATTTATCAAGAAATGGATTAAAATTGTCCGTCATTTTTTGCAATATATGTAGTATGCTCACCCGCAGGGGGGTGCAGACTAGCTGCACCTATTGAGAGGATTTAGACGTCCCTCGCGGTACCCGAGTCTAACACACACTTACACTTACAACACAACACTTACGACTTTAACACTTTACACTTACACTTACATTTAGGGAAGCGATAATAGCCTCAATGTGCTTTTCGCCTTAAAATAACAACAATAAAATTCACCCTCATTCGCAGCTTTAAATTGATCTACAGTGTGAAAGCGATTTACAAACATCTTTAAATACATTCTCGGAAAAAAAATCTACAATAAACAAATCAGGAGCATGGGTGGATCGTGAAGGTCATTGCCTCTCCCCAGTTGTATAAAAGTAATAAAATATTATTATTGAAAAGAAAATTGAATTTTTGCTTTGTTTCGCTTCTATTTACAGCCCCTAATTTAAGCTAAAATAAGGCAAAACAATGAAAATTACTGCAATGCTGTTTTCTGTACTTATAAATCCACAAAAAGTCTCTTAATATTACATAATAGTCGGAGAGTTTTTCTCATCAACAACGTTAAATTTTTATAACATAACCTAAACTTAATTTTGATGCCACTAAAATTACATGTATATATTTTGATAGTATTGTACATAAAAGGTTACTAATATTGCTTAAAGTAAATTAATAAATATTCCAATGTATTATTGCTGATCCCTTGCTAGTACAACCAGAGATTAGAATATCAGTGAGTTTTAAATATCCGAGATGTCTGTGATTAACAAATACCTGTGACTTGTTATGGCTGCAAAGGAATTGAAAGAGTTAAATGCGTTAAAATTAAACAATATTAGAAACAAACTTTATTTTTTTCAAAATGTTGGTAAGCCTATTCTGTAAATTTTGTTACCTAAACTGTTTTTGTCATAAAAACTGTATTAACTTTTACTTTTAAATTCTGTAAAGGTAATTTTTATATGTTTATTAGTGTGTTAATAGCAGTGTAAAAAGTAATTTTATTATTTTTAAGAACTACACTTTTTTCATGATACATAATTTTTAAGTATGTAGAACAATTGACTATTTTGAGATAAGTAATAATGTTAATTTTTCTTTTGCATTTTGGTCTTTTAATTTCAGTCGTCATGCTTGACAAAAGTAAGGGTAATAGTTGCAACTTTTAAACTAATTGCACAAAATAATGTTTAATGGTCACCAGATGTGCTATAACGGTATCGAAAAAGTCCCCAAATTTTGTTTTAGTTAAGTAGTAGACACTCTGTATAAAAAACTAACATCTTGATTATAGATTTTTGAAAGTTTCGTGGAATTGTGTTGTAAAAAATTAGTCCAAAATAATTGTTTGCAATAACAGCGTTACATTTGTTTTGAAAAAAAAATAAAGCCGCCTCGGTGGTCTAGTGGATAGCGTATTAGGCTTTCACCCAGAGGACCCGGGTTCGATTCCCGGCGAAGGCTTGGCATTTTCATATGCTATAAAATTATCCCACCGTCTGCATTAGCCCAAGTGTGCACAATAGTCGGACACCAAAAAAAAAAAAAAAAAAAAAAAAAAAAAAAAATTGAAAAAATAAGTTAACTATGAAAATTGCTAAAAATATCAACTTTGTAAAATTAAGTATTACGTATTTATTGAACAATCTGTAATGAACAGTGGTCCAGAAACGAAATATGAATATAGAACCATGTATGGAGAGAAATATTTAAAACTCACCTTTGTAAAAATGTATATTTTATTTTATACTACCTCAATAATGTTAGACTCACCTTTGTATATCAATGTGTATTTTTGAATCGTCTTTATTCAATTCAAAAAAGCCCTGACATAGAAGTCCCCACTGTATAATGATGGCAGCTAGTAGAAACGTGAAGCCTACTGAGCTGAAGCCATATTTCCGCAAGAAAGTCATCAGAAAGCCAAAACCAATAAAGATCATAACATGGATGTCTTGGAACACTGCAAAAAAATGTTGAAACAAAAAATTAGGTTATAACAGAATATTCAAAATTATGGTATCTACAAAGGAGAAAGTGTTCTCTCCATCTCTCTTCCCCCTTTTTCTCCCTCTCTCTCTCTCTCTCTCTCTCTCTCTCTCTCTCTCTCTCTCTCTCTCTCTCTCTCTCTCTTCTCACTCTCCCTCTCCTTCTCTCCCTTTCCCTCTCTCTCTCTCTCTCTCTCTCTCTCTCTCAATGTTTTAAAAAATATTTGAACAGTTTAACAGCTTTATTTTCAGAAAAATGGACATGGAACAATCTGCATTTTGTATAATTAACATCCTCTATCCACAGGATTAGTTGAAAATCAGGTGCGATAAGTGGTTCAGAAAACTCAAAATGCTGTTTATGAAAAACATTTCTTTTGCTAAGTTACGGTGGTTTTAAATTTTAATAAGACAATTTTTAATCATTTTTAGGTAAAAATTCATCCTACAAAAATGAAATATTGTGTAATTTTCCAATTTGGAAAACAATGTCGATCACTGTTTGCATTTTTGTATCGATAAATTCAGTATGGTGATCAATGGTCATGGTACTCCATGACTACTGGTTAAAGCAGGTAATGACTAATAGTAATAGTAAAGAGTATTGATACACACTCTTTCTCAATTGTGTCTACCTGAATTTTAATTTCTGTACAATTTCCAAAGATTATGGCATTTTCTCACTAAAACAATTTAAAATTCTATGCTATAAAAAATGTTTTTCAAAAACAGATTTCATTAATATTCAAAACAGATGTACTGTATAATAGGCCTATATAACTTCCAACTCACTCTGTAAGTAGAAGAGGTCAACTTGTACAAAATGAGTAGAAAACAAAAAAGTAGATTACATTTTTGGGCTCAGTGAATATGTTAGTTGTATCCAACTATCTGTTAACAGGTTGGATAATAATAATATCTTCTGTTCCAAAATATGATCTTAAAGTTTTACTGTAAGTGCATTTGTGTAAAACAATCTGGAAAGAAAATAACCTATGCGAAAACCTTTCTACAGTATATTTAGGCTTCAAAAATAGCCCTAATCTTGTCTTACCCAACAAAGCAACACACATTTTTACAGACATTAAAACATCCTAAATCTTCACTCCACTTTACAGAGGTATTTCTATAATTTCAGTATTATGTTCAGATATATATTGTTTGTAATTTTACTAATGTGATATTTGTTTTTATGGACCTATTTAAATTTGAAGTTTACAAAAACATTTCTTTTAGTGATCTATTTAACACAATGGGTGGACACCCTAGGTTCTTAATTACTAAATAAACTCAGTGGAAAATTAAAACAAATTTGTAGGTACTTTTGCTGTTATAAAATAGGTTAAATAGTTTTAAATTTAGTTCATTATAATCCTTTAAGGATCATATTTCACTAAATCATCCTACTTTTTTGGGTGCAAATGCCATTAAACATATATAATAATTCATCTATTAATTTTGTTTGATCATGGTTTTTAAATCATTCTCAGACTTTTAGTTGAAGATGCAAATGCCCCATAAAAATCATCTAGGGATCTGATTTTGATGAATCTATTAGTTTTCTGGTTCTTTGAGTTAGATTTATGTGGTTTTACTTAAATGTATGACTGTGTTTGTGCTCATTTGCTAGAGACTAAACAAATTGACCGATTTTTATGAAATTTCAAATGTAGGTCTAGTTTTCTTATATCAGGACCATTGTTCAAAAGTAAACCTGACAGCCGTCGAGTTTGGTACATATTGACTTGAGTAAAATTAATATATCTTATTAACCAATTAATTTTGAGAAATGATGCCTATTTATTTTTCAGTTTATCTGTAGTTTTAGAAATGGGGAAATAATTAAATGTGAGAAAGTTTGTGATGTTTCTGCAAAGTTTATTTAAATTTTCACAATATTTGTTATAGGCATAGTAGGCCTACAACGCAATTTCATTTCTTCTTCTTTGTAGACGCGATTGGGAAGGCAGGTGAAGAAATGTATCAGTTAGCTATTAATTGTTACCGTGTTTGTAGGGAAGTGAATGTTGTGATAGAGATAGTTTAACAATCTACTTATTATTTATTGTTTAATTGTGTTTGTTGCAGTTATGTTTTTAATTAAGGTAATTTTTTGTGTTAGTGGTGATAAATGTTTGTATTTGTGGTGCAAGTCCAGGATTAAAGGTAAAACAAACTATAACCTTATTTCATAACCTTAAAATCCGTAGCATAATGTTATTATGTGTATACATTTAACTTAGTGGAACTATGAGTAGTTTTTAATGTTTCTTCAATGAGAGTACATAAAATACACATGAAATTATTTAAATTCGAAGGAAATAATAAAATCTACATTTGTGTTGTAAATGCAGTAGTGGCAAATAGCCAAAAGTTGCAGTAGTGTCATAATACGTAATTACAAATCGGGTCTATTAGAAATATTTAGGAATAGGCCTACAATGCATTTAGGCCCACAAAATATCATGTAATAGGCACATGCTATTATCTAATGTTAGGCACAGTATCTAATCGGCATATGAAAAAAAAATATTTTTTTACGTTTTAAAAATAGCTAGGATGTTTCACATACAACCTTACATTTGTAAAAAAAAATAGGGCTATGTAGTCTCTAAAAAAATTGCTAACTAGTTTTTTAGCCTATTGTGAGATTAAGTTTTTAAAATTTTTCTCGTATAGAATAGGTAGCCAACAAAAAAAAAAAAATTAGTCTCCGTTTTCCACATTCAATAAATTATTACTTTAATAAAGTCTTATTCAATGCCTAATTTTAACTAGAAACAGAATCTTACATTTCTAATATTTTAGTAAAAATGATTAGGCCCCTGTGTTTAAGATTTTTAAAACATGAGTTCTAATGATTTTGATGAATTTTAGAGTAGTGCTCAAGCAGGCCTACTCAAACAGAAACGTATAGGCTATTTCGCTATCTCAGCAAAAAAATCCGTTTCAGTACCTATCAGCTTAATTTAACACAATATACTCATCAGAATTTGCTCAAATAAGTTAAAATTCATAATTCCAGTAAGTGTACCAAATTTTAAACAAAAAATTCTGTTATTGAACAAAAATAAAAAATCACATATCATGTTTTCTCTTCCTTTTTATTTTAATTACGATAGTTTGTTCGAAAGCACAACACATGATTTTTATTTTTGGTTTAATAACACAATTTTTCTCTTAAAAATTAAAATTATATTTATTTTATTTTATTAAATAATAAAAAATTACAATATTAATAAAACATTTCTAATATAGCAACACTTATAAATAATATATGTAGAAATTTCATTAAACAATACTTCACAAAAATTAAATTAACGATTCATTTCATATATTTACATCGGTTGAACTTCTTCGTAGATTCTGTAGTGCAGTGGTTATCACGTGCGCCTCACACAAGCGCGCGCGAGCTATACACACACACACACACGCGCGTGTATATATATATATATATATATATATATATATATATATATGTGTGTGTGTGTGTGTGTGTGTGTGTGTGATTAACTAATGTGTAGGTATATTATTACACACAATTTTCATAATGTCCATAACTCAACCAACCGTAAAATTGATTTGATACAAACCTACTAATAAGGTCTGAGGGGGGGAGTAAAAGAGGATCTTGGGGTACTTCGGTTCCAAAAAGAACTGGAAAAAGAAACAGCTAGCTTCCTATTCTGATAGAAATGTGTCTTTTTTTGTGTTTTAACGTCCGACTATTGTGCACACTTTGGCTAATGCAAACGATGGGATGATTTATAGAGTATGAAAATGCCAAGCCCTGGGCGGGAATCGAACCCAGGTCCTCAGGGTGAAAGCCCAGTACGCTATCAACTAGGCCACCGAGGCGGCAGTGTGTGTGTGTGTGTGTGTGTGTGTGTGTGTGTGTGTGTGTGTGTGTGTGTGTGTGTGTGTGCATGCATACATACACACATATATATATATATATATATATATATATATATATATATATATATATATATAATACGTTCGGTAGGATCACAAATAGCGGAAACTATAATTTGTCCAAAGGCTCGTGAACCCTGGAGGATTAAGCGGACCTTACACAAATAAATCCAGCATGGTTTCGGGTACTTCAGTAATGAATCACCTACTGGATACTTGACTACAAGACTAACATTTCTGTTATAATTATCTTTATCAGATTCATATGACAATGTAAAAAAAATCCACGTGTTATACCCTGTAAAACGAATCCAAACTCTAACTTTGTACCAATCCTGAGCATTGTAAAGGCTTAAGGGTCAAATTAAAACTTGACTATTTGAAAGCTTATTTTTATAATGCTGAATCAGTTTTAACATCTTGAATATTTACAGTAATTCTGTGGGTGAAATATAGTGTATGCATAATTCAAAGATAAGCACGATATCTTATCTTAATCTAATTCATATTATATTTCTGAAAGTTTGTGTGTTTGTTTGTTTGTTTGTTTGTTTGTTTGTTTGTTTATTTGTTTGTTTGTTTGTTTGTTTGTTTGTTATTCAATCACGCTTTAACCACTAGACCAATTGAGATGAAATTTGGTACGTATATGGTTTAAGTATCAGAGATACATATAGGCCTATTCCCGTTTTACAAAACGTCATTATACTACTTACCCAGCCCAAAATAATTATCAGTTTTTAGTTTTGTAACATCTGTTAACTGTAGTTATTTACTGGACATGTGATTTAGGTACCTCAGATAAACATAGATTCAATCCTATTTTAAGAATCTTAATCTGTGTTTTATTTATTGCAAAATTATTGTTTTTAATGTAACATTTTCATATTTTAGTTGAAATTTTTTCAAAACTTATCCTTATTTTTCGATATTTTTGTTACTAAAATGCTTTATTATGTGCCCAAAAGCAAGAATACAAAATATGAATGCACGAGAAGTACGATAAAATCGAAAATAAAAGTGACCAACATAACCTCAAAATTGCTACCCAGCGAAAATCAGTAACGTGTTGTAAATCGGTAAAACAATAAAAATACGTCTAACACGGGTTTTGGGTGATAAGTAACCAATTTTTTAAAAGAATACAGCATAACCAACTGTCACGGTTGTTAGGCCTAACAAGGTGATGCGTGAAAAAAACCTTTACATTTTTTAAAAAATAGCCTACTATATATCCTGACACGGTTGTTGAGCCTATCACGGTGATAAGTGAAAAAAACCTTTATATTTTTTTAAAGACTACTACATATCCCAACTGACACGTCTGT
This sequence comes from Callitettix versicolor, assembly GCA_022606455.1. Lineage (NCBI taxonomy): Eukaryota > Metazoa > Arthropoda > Insecta > Hemiptera > Cercopidae > Callitettix > Callitettix versicolor. Next base: position 99,717,499 of record CM040185.1, read on the forward strand.
TGGGCCAATCATGGTGATGTGTGAAAAAAACCTTTATTTTATTTTAGAAAACTACATAACCTAATTGACACGGTATTTAGGCCTAACACGGTGATGCGTGAAAAACCTTTATATTTTTTTAAAGAATACTACATATCCTAATTGACATGGTTGTTAGGCCTAACACAGTGATGCGTGAAAAAACATATATATTGTTTTAAAGAATACTACATAACATAACTGATACTGATGTTGAGCCTATCACGGTGATGTGTGAAGAAAAACTTTAATTTTTTAAAGAATACTACATAACCTAATTGACACGGTTGTTAGGCCTAACACGGTGATGCGTGAAAAACCTTTATATTTTTTTAAAGACTACTACATATCCTAACTGACACGGTTGTTGGGCCTATCACGGTAGTGTGTGAAAAAAACTTTATTTTTTTTAAATAGTACTGAAAACCTTAACTGACACGGTTGATAGGTCTAACATGGTAATGCGTGAAAAATACTTTATATTTTTTTAAAAGAATACTCCATAAGCTAACTAACATGGTTGTTATACCTAACACTGTCATCCATTAAAAAAACCTTTATTAATTTTTTTTTAAATAGTAGGGGCCTACTTATAACCTAATTGACACGGTTGTTGGGCCTAATAAGGTGACGCATGAAAAAAACTGTTATATTTTTTTGAAAGAGTACTCCATAACTTAACTAACACGGTTGTTAGGCCTAACACACTGATGCGTGAAAAAACCTTTATATTTTTTAAATAATACTACATAACCTAATTGACACTGTTGTTAGGCCTAACACGGTGATATGTGAAAAAAACCTTTATATTTTTTAAAGAATACTACATATCTAACTGACACGGTTGTTAGGCCTAACACGGTGATGCGTGAAAAAACCTTTATATTTTTTAAAGAATACCACATATCATAACTGACATGGTTGTTGGGCCTATCATGGCGATGTGTGAAAAAACCGTTATTTTTTAAAGAGTACTCCAAACTTTAACTGACACGGTTTTAAGTCTAACATTGTGATGCGTGAAAAAAAACCGTTATTTTTTTTTAAGTACTCCAAACCTTAACTGACACATTTGTTAAACCTAACATGGTGATGCGTGAAAAATGTTTATATTTCTTTTAAAGAATACTCCATAAGTTAACTAACATGGTTGTTACGCCTAACGCGGTGATGTATTAAAAAAACCTTTATTTATTTTTTAAAAAAAGAGTACTCCAGAACCTAACTGGCACGGTTGTTGGGCATAATACGGTGATGCAGGGAAAAAGCCTTAATTTTTTTTAAAGAGTACTCCATAACTTAACTAACACGGTGGTGTGTTAAAAACCTTTATTTTAAAAAAGAAATACACCAAAACTTAACTAACACGGTTATTGGTCCTAACACGGTCATGCGTGATCTTTAATGTATATTACGATTGCGGGAAAAGCCGTGACGGGTAACAGGTAATCATATTATTTTTCTGAAAGTTTGTTTTTGTTTATTTGTTTGTTATTCAATCACACTTTAACTACTGGACCAATTGAGATTAAATTTGGTATGAACACGGTTTAGGTACCTGAGATAAATACAATACTATTCCAGTTTAATTGAATAATAGTGACTTTTTAATAATACTGTATTTTATTAAAATATGACAGGACCCTGTTTTAGAGTATCGAGTAGCAAAAATGTATATTTCTTGGCCGAAAACCATAAATCGTATAATATTGTAAATAGTATATTTACATTTACATTTAATTTATGTAACATATATTAAAATGAAATGACCTATTCTGATTTTGAAAATCGACTATAAATTTTATTGCCTATATTATAATTGCAGGCAAAGCCGCAACGGGTAACAGCTAGTCATAATATAATTCTGAAAGTTTGTGTTTGTTATTCAATCACGTTTTAACTACTGGACCAAATTTGAGGTGAAATTTGGTATAAACATGGTTTAGGGTCTTGAGATGAACTTAGACCTATTCACGCTAAAAAACGCCATTATACTACTTACCCAGTCCAATTTAATTATTTAGTATTTAGTTTTGTGACATGTTTTAACTGTAAAATAGCGACGTTTTATACGTTTATTATATATTGGTAGGTGTGAATAATATTTAAATTATTTTAAACGCCATTATACTACTTACCCAGTCAAATTTAATTATTTAGTATTTAGTTTTGTGACATGTGTTAACTGTACAACAGCGACGTTTTATACGTTTATTATATATTGGTAGGTGTGAATAATATTTAAATTATTTTAAATGCCATTATATTACTTACCCAGTCCAATTTAATTATTTAGTATTTGGTTTTGTGACATGTGTTAACTGTACAACAGCGACGTTTTATACGTTTATTATATATTGGTAGGTGTGAATAATATTTAAATTATTTTAAACGCCATTATACTACTTACCCAGTCCAACTTAATTATTTAATATTTAGTTTTGTGACATGTTTTAACTGTGTAACAGCGACGTTTTATACGTTTATTATACATTGGTAGGTGTGAATAATATTTAAATTATTTTAAACGCCATTATACTACTTACCCAGTCCAACTTAATTATTTAGTATTTAGTTTTGTGACATGTGTTAACTGTACAACAGCGACGTTTTATACGTTTATTATATATTGGTAGGTGTGAATAATATTTAAATTATTTTAAACGCCATTATACTACTTACCCAGTCCAACTTAATTATTTAATATTTAGTTTTGTGACATGTGTTAACTGTACAACAGCGACGTTTTATACGTTTATTATATATTGGTAGGTGTGAATAATATTTAAATTATTTTAAACGCCATTATACTACTTACCCAGTCCAACTTAATTATTTACTATTTAGTTTTGTGACATGTGTTAACTGTATAACAGTGACGTTTTATACGTTTATTTAGGCCTATATTGGTAGGTGTGTAAAATAAATATTTAAATTATTTTAAACGCCATTATACTACTTACCCAGTCAACTTAATTATTTACTATTTAGTTTTGTGATATGTGTTAACTGTATAACAGTGACGTTTTATACGTTTATTTAGGCCTATATTGGTAGGTGTGTAAAATAAATATTTAAATTATTTTAAACGCCATTATACTACTTACCCAGTCCAACTTAATTATTTACTATTTAGTTTTGTGACATGTGTTAACTGTACAACAGTGACGTTTTATACGTTTATTATATATATATTGGTAGGTGTGAATAATATTTAAATTATTTTAAACGCCATTATACTAATTACCCAGTCCAACTTAATTATTTAATATTTAGTTTTGTGACATGTGTTAACTGTACAACAGCGACGTTTTATACGTTTATTATACATTGGTAGGTGTGAATAATATTTAAATTATTTTAAACGCCATTATACTACTTACCCAGTCCAACTTAATTATTTAATATTTAGTTTTGTGACATGTGTTAACTGTACAACAGCGACGTTTTATACGTTTATTATATATTGGTAGGTGTGAATAATATTTAAATTATTTTAAACGCCATTATACTACTTACCCAGTCCAATTTAATTATTTAGTATTTAGTTTTGTGACATGTTTTAACTGTACAACAGCGACGTTTTATACGTTTATTATATATTGGTAGGTGTGAATAATATTTAAATTATTTTAAACGCCATTATACTACTTACCCAGTCCAACTTAATTATTTAATATTTAGTTTTGTGACATGTGTTAACTGTACAACAGCGACGTTTTATACGTTTATTATATATTGGTAGGTGTGAATAATATTTAAATTATTTTAAACGCCATTATACTACTTACCCAGTCCAACTTAATTATTTAATATTTAGTTTTGTGACATGTGTTAACTGTACAACAGCGACGTTTTATACGTTTATTATATATTGGTAGGTGTGAATAATATTTAAATTATTTTAAACGCCATTATACTACTTACCCAGTCCAACTTAATTATTTAGTATTTAGTTTTGTGACATGTGTTAACTGTACAACAGCGACGTTTTATACGTTTATTATATATTGGTAGGTGTGAATAATATTTAAATTATTTTAAACGCCATTATACTAATTACCCAGTCCAACTTAATTATTTAATATTTAGTTTTGTGACATGTGTTAACTGTACAACAGCGACGTTTTATACGTTTATTATACATTGGTAGGTGTGAATAATATTTAAATTATTTTAAACGCCATTATACTACTTACCCAGTCCAACTTAATTATTTAATATTTAGTTTTGTGACATGTGTTAACTGTACAACAGCGACGTTTTATACGTTTATTATATATTGGTAGGTGTGAATAATATTTAAATTATTTTAAACGCCATTATACTACTTACCCAGTCCAACTTAATTATTTAATATTTAGTTTTGTGACATGTGTTAACTGTACAACAGCGACGTTTTATACGTTTATTATATATTGGTAGGTGTGAATAATATTTAAATTATTTTAAACGCCATTATACTACTTACCCAGTCCAACTTAATTATTTAATATTTAGTTTTGTGACATGTGTTAACTGTACAACAGCGACGTTTTATACGTTTATTATATATTGGTAGGTGTGAATAATATTTAAATTATTTTAAACGCCATTATACTACTTACCCAGTCCAACTTAATTATTTAGTATTTAGTTTTGTGACATGTGTTAACTGTACAACAGCGACGTTTTATACGTTTATTATATATATATTGGTAGGTGTGAATAATATTTAAATTATTTTAAACGCCATTATACTAATTACCCAGTCCAACTTAATTATTTAATATTTAGTTTTGTGACATGTGTTAACTGTACAACAGCGACGTTTTATACGTTTATTATACATTGGTAGGTGTGAATAATATTTAAATTATTTTAAACGCCATTATACTACTTACCCAGTCCAACTTAATTATTTAATATTTAGTTTTGTGACATGTGTTAACTGTACAACAGCGACGTTTTATACGTTTATTATATATTGGTAGGTGTGAATAATATTTAAATTATTTTAAACGCCATTATACTACTTACCCAGTCCAATTTAATTATTTAGTATTTAGTTTTGTGACATGTTTTAACTGTACAACAGCGACGTTTTATACGTTTATTATATATTGGTAGGTGTGAATAATATTTAAATTATTTTAAACGCCATTATACTACTTATCCAGTCCAATTTAATTATTTAGTATTTAGTTTTGTGATATGTTTTAACTGTACAACAGCGATGTTTTATACATTTATTATTTATTGGTAGGTGTACATAATATTTAAATTATTTTAAACGCCATTATACTACTTACCCAGTCCAATTTAATTATTTAGTATTTAGTTTTGTGACATGTTTTAACTGTACAACAGCGATGTTTTATACGTTTATTATTGGTAGGTGTACATAATATTTAAATTATTTTAAACGCCATTATACTACTTACCCAGTCCAACTTAATTATTTAGTATTTAGTTTTGTGATATGTGTTAACTGTATAACAGTGATTTTTTTAATATTTTATACTTCTTAATATAATATTATAAATCTAAAAGTTTGTGTGTGTGCATTTTTAATTATTTGTTTGTTATTTATTGTACACAACAGCGACGTTTTATACGCTTATTATATATTGGTAGGTGTGAATAATATTTAAATTATCTTAAACGCCATTATACTACTTACCCAGTTCAACTTAATTATTTAGTATTTAGTTTTGTGACATGTTTTAACTGTACAACAGCGACGTTTTATACGTTTATTATACATTGGTAGGTGTGAATAATATTTAAATTATTTTAAACGCCATTATACTACTTACCCAGTCCAACTTAATTATTTAGTATTTAGTTTTGTGATATGTATTAACTGTATAACAGTGATTTTTTTAATATTTTATACTTCTTAATATAATATTATAAATCTAAAAGTTTGTGTGTGTGAATTTTTAATTATTTGTTTGTTATTTATTAACTACTGGACCGATTGAGATGAAATTTGGAATTATTATGGTTTACGTACCTGAGATGGACACAGATGTATTTCCGTTTTAAAGATCTTAATCCCTGTTATTTATTACAAAATTATTGTTTATAAGCTTACATTTGCAATGATTTTGATTGAAATTTTTTTCAAAAATCCCTATAATTTCTTCCTATAAAAATAAAATCCCTATTATCCATATCCCTATTA
>CM040185.1:99731185-99746185 GCA_022606455.1 Callitettix versicolor
CTCCTTATTCATAAACAACTTGAAGATCTTTAACACAGTTTCTAATATTCCAAATATAGTTAAGTTTGTAGGTCGTTATTTGTCTCGCAACAAACCACAAACCCACTAATAAAGCAACTACTGAATTGTTGCACTATTGTATTACTAAAATATTATTATGGTTTGGTTGTACATGCTTAGTGAAATGTACTAGCTTCATTGCAATTATAGCATCAGGTACAAAAACTCAGATATTTAGTAAAATGTTTTCTTTTTTTGCAAGCCTAGTTGAAAAACCGTAACTTTCAAGATTGTTTGAATAACCTAAAAGTATTTTAAAAACATCCTCATCTCTTATTAGTTACTCAAATTATAGACGTTCTCCAAAAAAACAAGAATAAAGTTGTCCTCCGAAGACCATTAAAGTTAAAACTCGCCATTTTGTTTCTAAGTTTGGAAAAGTTTCCAGTGCAGGACCCCCGGTACTAGAAACCACCCTCATATTCAGTTATTTACGAAAAAAATTTGATTCAAAAAGTACCCACAATTAGATGAAATGAAAAATTGATTAATTTCAGTAAATCGGTTCTTCTGACTTTGCTCAAATTATTGTATGGTGTAACAAGTCTGAATATGGTTTGAGAGTAAATTAAAAAAACATTGGGAAAAAGAAACAAATAACAAACAACAAAGTACAACAAGATGCTGAACACTTATGTTTTGTTATTTTAAAGTGAAAAGCACATTGAGGCTATTATCACCTCCATAAATGTAAGTGTGAGTGTAAAGTGTTAGTCGTAAGTGTAGTGTTGTAAGTGTAAGTGTTTGTTAGACTCGGGTACCGCGAGAGACGTCTAAATCCTCTCAATAGGTGCAGCTAGTTTGAACACTAGTTGCTGGGTGAACACTGTTATATCACCTGTTTATAAACAATGTCCGAATTAACCACAAAATCCTTAGTCAATTTTTGTTCAGGAGTTTCTTCTATAGCTACTTTTACGTTTGCTAAAGACTTTTTTGAAAACAACGTAGGGCTCTCATACAGTAATCTTTATTTCAATACTTGCATTTTAAGATTACTGTACATATCTTCCTAAGTAAAATCTTTACAAAACCGTGTAGGCCTACTGTTTCTTATCAATATGAACTTCTGTTAAAATAGACTTTATAGTTATAATTAATACTTGTATGACTTGTTAATAAAGCAATACCATTCATTACATTTAGGTTATTTAATACAATAGCCACACAACAACAATACACTTGTTCTACTTTCGTTTTTAAAATTATAACCTATAAAATCAATGACTGAATTCTAATATTGTCATTGCCGCCTCGGTAGCCTAGTTGATAGCGTACTGGGCTTTCACCCCGAGGATCCGGGTTCGATTCCCGGCCAGGGCATGGCATTTTCATACGCTATAAACCATCCCATCGTCTGCATTAGCCCAAGTGTGCACAATAGTCGGACGTTAAACACAAAAAAATCTAACTTTGCACTTTATTGAAATATTTACAAACGAAACCTACTATAACCGGATTTTACAACAACACCTAAATTAGGCTACAGTATTTACTGTTTACTAAAAGCAGAGTTTTTTTGTTTAATAACATTTAGATATTAGAACTGGCCTAGATTGTCTTACCGATTCTATTTTCAAAACTGATTCGGTCGATAATTATTACACGAACGAAAAGTAAAAGAGGTTAGGTTATGACTTCTTATATTTTTTATGAAATTACTATCATTAACATCAATATTTACTGTTCACAAAAAGCAGATACTTTTACTTGATAACATTTACATATTGGGCCTATATTGCATTACCGATTGTACTTTCAAAACTGATTCGGCCAATCGGATCAATAATTATTTAAGTCTTGGGATACAGTGATAATTTAAATATTCCCCGCAGGCACTAGACTAGCTGCACCTATTAAGAGGATTTAGACGTCGCTCGAGGTATCCGAGTTTAACTTGCACTTAAAACACTACACTTACGACTTGAACACTACACTCACACTTGCATTTAGGGAGGCGATAATAGCCTCAATGTGCTTTTCGCCTTAAAATAAATAATAATATTACTTTCAACAATGTTTTTTCTGGTAATCAGCTGTTTTGGTACGTAATTATTTCTGTCACCTATGCCTACATTGTGCTGCACTCTCACGAGGACATTTTATACTGCTCCTGGAAACGGCGTTTACGGAGCTTTTATCGGTTTTAAGTCGGTTTTATTTTACTGCAAAGCTTGAAAATATGAGGCGTCAATAACACAGGTCCCTATTTGTGGTACGGAACCGACTGGAATGCTTAGCGTGATGATATGAAAGCTTTTATTTTAATCCAGAATTTAAAATTTCTATTTCAAATTTGCTACACTGAATTGCGTCGAGTCCTCGTATCTGACCAAAATCTAATGATCATGTTTTGTGAAATTAAGCAGATTTGCAATACTACCCGAAGCATTTTTAGATTAGCGACCCACAAGTTTTGTTTGGAAACGACAAAAATAAATCCTGATCAGCTTTAAATTGTTGTTTATTTTCGATTTATCTAGTAGACCACTGTAATGTTTTCAGATTTAGTAGTACACTTAATGAAGAACCGAATTTGGAAATTGTGTCATTTCCCGTTTGTTTTTTAGGGCGCTTTTAACAGCTTAATTTATAAAGGGAAATAATTTGAATGTATGAAAGTTTGTGTTGTTTTAACACAATTTTAAGCAACATTTTGCCTCATTTGGTACGGAACACTGAACACGCCCTGTAAGTATAATAAGGATATAACAATGATCAATATTATTGACTATTGTAACTATGTCAATAATCAATTCGCTACTTGATGTAACTTGACATTGATTCTGTTAACAATGCCTAAAGTGTAATATTGACCCAATGTCACAGAACCGTCACAGTCTTACAGCTACTAGTAAATGCACTTTGACATCACTTGCGCTCTGATATTCTCTGTAATATATAATGTACAATCAAACAGCGCTATTTACACGGTCTGAATACAATATTCAGTGTTGCCTTAAGTCGATTTAACTGCCTTTAATTTCATAAGAAAACTATTGGACACCTGATCTCCATGTTAGGTCCGAAATATGTCGAAAAATTTGTAAACATAGTTTTTATAAAAGAAACAGTTTTTTTTCAGGATTTTTCAGTACGTTAAATATTTTTTTATTTATGGACTTTAATATAAGCGTGTTTTAAAAAATTCACCAACTTTAGTTACGGATCTTAATGAGCGAAATTTGAGCAAAATCTGGTAGAACTGTTTTTGAGACATTAAAGCAAAATTGTCTTAAGTAGGAAAAGAGGTTAGGGAAAGATGTCGTATTTCTTATAAAATCGCTATCCGTAACTGAATGTCAGTATTCACTGTTACTAAAAGCAGAGTCTTTTTTTCTCTTCGTTTCACCCTCTTTGGGGTACGCTGAATTAATCATTTCTTGCGCGCTGTACTTTTCTTTGTTCCCAGTAGCTCTTCATTCTTTCTGATCTTCTTTTCCTCTCCTCTTCTGAAATGATAGCTTTAGGTTTTATTTTGGTTTTATCTTGGAATCTTATTCTTTCATCTTTGGTAATTATCTTAGCAGTTTGGTCAAGCAATGAATCTTCTGTAATTTTTAATTCTATTAGGTCTTTTTCAATTTCTTTAAACCAGTTCGGTTTTGTTTTACGATTATGGAAAAAATCAAACACTTGTTTCGTTAATCTATTAGAGTTCATTCTAAGAAGATGGCCGTAAAAATTTATTCTCCTTTTTCTCATAGTATCTGACAATTTTTCAATTTTCTTGTAGAGAGCTTCATTTCTTATATATACTACCTTATTATCCTGAAATTTTGTTCCTATAATTTTTCTTAAGATTTTCTTTTCCGTTATTTCAAGCTTTTCTATCTGGCCTATGCGATTCATGGTTAATGTTTCTGCTGCGTACAGTGCTTCCGGCTTGATCACTGTTTTATAATGTTTAATTTTGGACCCCATGAAAGGGATTTCTTATTGTATGTTTCTTTCGTCAATTGGAAGGCCAATTCAAGTTTGTTTTTCCTGGATTCCATTGCCTTGCCTTCATCTGCATTCCAACTAATCCATTCACCAAGATATTTGAACTCTTTTACAATTTCTATTTTCTGTTCTTGGATTTTAAGGTATTTATTTGGGTATTTGTTGTTTGTCATGATTTTGGTCTTTTCAAAAGATATGTTTAGACCTATTTTTATTTTATGCAGACCTATGCAGACCTATAGGTTTAGACCTATGCAGAGTCTTTTATTTAACTTTTATTTATTGCCTAAAATTTAAACTTTTTTTTTGTATTTAACGTCACCGACTATTGTGCACACGTGCTAATGCAGACGATGGGATGATTTATAGCGTATGAAAATGCCAAGCCCTGGCCGGGAATCGAACCCGGGTCCTCGGGGTGAAAGCCCAGTACGCTATCAACGAGGCCACCGAGGCGGCTAAAAAATTTTAAATTAATTTAGTCTTATTGTAAAGTGTAAATTATTTCAATTTAATTTAGCCTTATTAAAATTTAATTTACTCTTTTATTGACTAAAATTTACGTATAGATTGCCTTACCGATTCTACTTTCAAAACTGCTTCGGTCAAACGGATACAGTGATAACTTAAATATTACTTTCCACAATGTGTTTTTAGCAATCAGCTGTTTCAGTACAAAATTATTCCTATCACCTATGCATGCATTGTGACAGTCCAAGATTTAGAAGTAGGTTTTTGTGAATTGACTAAATTTCAGAAAGAAAGTTTCTGTAATGTTTTCTCACTATTTTCTCTTTGTTAACCCACGTGCTGTAGTGTTTTTTGTAATTTTTGTAAAAGCTTCTCTCCAAAACATCCGGGATAAAATATATTTAGCGTGAGAAACTGTTTATCAAATAAGCCTAAAATGTCGTATGTCAAAATTCGAGAATGGTTGGCGTGTTCAATGCGTCAGAGGGCTTGATTTATTTTGTGATTTATTACTAATTAAAGCACAAAATTTGACTTTTATCGATCGTTAATTTCTCGGGTCGTGGGTCAATACTTTAGTGATTTATTTTCTATCGCACTGCTGTCAGATAACAGTCAAATCTATAATATTAATTAAAAACATAATAATTTAAAAGAATACTTAATTTGTAAACATCGGTTTTATTTTCAAAACCCGTTACTTTTTTAAAATTATTTTTACTTCCCGTACGATTATTTTGAAGTGAAAAGTTTTTTGAAAATTGATAAATATATACAGGGTGATTTATCGAGAGCTGAATGTGAAAAGATGCTCATATAGACAATAATGTCCGAAACGTTTCATTTTCCCACTAGCTGCCATTTTGTTTGTCAGTAAAATTCAAACTTAGCTTGCTTCTTTTAGAGCCGTAATTGGAAACATAACCAACAATATCATAGGATTTGTTAATTTATTTATCATACCGTAATTATTTGTGCAGCTTTGCTGTTTTACTTCCTCCACAACTTTGAAAGTTATATCATTCGATAGGAAATTAAAAGAGCTAAAAACACAAGGTATCGACATTTGTCACTAAAATTTACCTTTTAGATTTAAATTTACCACTTTTTAAATAAAAAAAATTTTGTCGGCGTTTTTCTTGTATTTACTTTTGTAGAGTAAATTTCTTTTATGCAAAATTTGTTTTATTGACTTGTGTAAACAAAGTTTTAGTAAAATCTGATGATCATATGTTGAGTATAATGATTTGCCTTCCTTAGCTTCGTCAATTCTACTTTTGTTGACGCGTTTCGGAGAACCTCCATCTTCAAAAACTATGTCTATACTCAGGGAGTATAGATATAGTTTTTGAAGATGGAGGTTCTCCGAAACGCGTCAACAAAAGTAGAATTGACGAAGCTGGTGAAGGCAGATCATTATACTTAACATAGTGACAATAATCCTAGCAGAAAAGAAGAAGAATATAAAAAGAATTTCTGATGATCATATTTTGAGAATTTAAATACATTTCCCGATTTCTCGTCGGTAGATTTATTGGGGAAACAACATTTTTGGGGGAAATAATTGAACGCATTATGTGCAGTGTTTTACTTTGCCCAGTGAATTCGCTTCGTCTATCCGTCCCGTGTAACGAAGTACCAATCAATTCCCCCTTTTTGTCATTAACTCCACCAGCCTTCCCCTTCTTGTAGTTCTGTACCACATTACATTGTAGCCTGTGTAGCATTATTACTGTCATGAATTGTCGACTGTATGTGCAGAAAGCGCAACCTAGTTCGTACAGAGGGCACGGGGGTCGTGCAGTTAGTATATTATTCGTAAAAAAACTATCGATTGTAACGTTTCGATAGTCTTATGTCAATTTTCATGTACTAAGAGGCCATAAAATTGTGAGTATGCACTCGCCTGCACACAATCAATTGAAATAGTTTTCAAAAAACCTGTTCACAAGCTACCAAGAAATTGTGGAAAAAAGAATTATCAGGTCGAGGCAGTTTACTAAGTTTTAAAGTAATTTAATTTTACTTACATTTTACAGTCAACTGTTTAAACTGTAATTGTTTACTGAACGGAACAATTTACAATCAACAGTTAATCGAAAAAGACAATTTATTTCAAATTTTTGTATACGTGACGAAAATTTAAGCAACATCTGGTGACCTATATTTAAATATAATTTTTTTCATCAGGTCTCGACCTGATTTAGCAACACATTTGCCTACGTTTTATTTGTACACTTGTGAGCTAGATGCATTTTCAAAATTAAAATTTAAAGATTTTTTGTAAAAAAAATTGCCCAAATTACGGCCAAGCAGACCTAAATGCAGAAATTATTAAAAACGGTCAATAAATTAGTCTCCAACGACGTACGCACAAAAACGGACTGGTTAGTCAAAATCTCAAGATCTATTTGTCATGATTTCAGTCCTTTTTATATGACGAGAAAGTAATTTATATGTTTATCTTTTTATTGTCGTTTTAAAATGGGTTTTCACTGTCTTTTATAATGGAATTGCTTTTACAGTACAATTGCTATTATATAGGAAAGTCAGAAACTGGTTTTCACTAGTAGTGCTGTACTGCTGTGGTGCAGGTTTAATGCTATTTGGTTTGACCAGCAGAGTGATTCCATTGAACACTGCACTAACACAGCACCAGCCAGCCAAGTGAACACGGTCAAAAGACAGCTTAACGATGTATTACTGTCGCTTACACCACTTCGTGTAGTTCCGTGATCGTTCGTATCTGTTCGTCATTAGCTAAAACGAACAGCTTTTCTCACATTGTATATCAATTCCGACTGCCACCACGTGTTTAATTCATTCATAATCTTGGAAAAAAGCATAAAATTTCCAATAAAGTTGGTCCAGTAACATTTTTCGTAAATATTACTGTTTCCATTTAAACTGGCTGAACATACTGCGAGCTCTAGTGTTCTTTGAACTGCTGGTTATAAAGTTTTTATTGCCCTAAGTCTTGTTGATTAAACAATAATTAATTGTTGCCCAAGTTATTGTTACTTGAGAGCGAAACAAAATAAACGCGTTACGACAGGTAAACGTTCTAAAACTACGGTTCGGTTTGCGGCAGGAACTTTCCAGTGTTCCCTACTTCCGGTTTTGATATTAATTAGGACCAAATTTTAAAGAGTCATTGTTTAACAGTTGTATGCGAAATTGACAGGTTTAGTATAAAATTGTCATAGGTACTTAATTTGAGGTTAGGTGTTAACTGGTGGCAACGTAACAATCAGCAGTGTCAGGTGGCGCGACGTCAAGGTCGTTCATTGATGCGAAGCCAGTGTTTGGGAACTGAAAAAAACAGCTGATTCAAAACAAAAACATCACATAAATGGATGGAACTAATCAAATGAAATGAGAAGTTTTTATTCGCGCATTTTCCGTACCGTATGTTATAAACACATGTTTTTAAATCAAGTACGCTATGTTGCTTGTCATTGTAAGTTATTATCTACTGTCGAGTGTTCTGCACCTAAAATGCAGTAATAATGCGTACTTGTGTTTTGATGCTTACAACGACTTTTATACCAAATATAAATTATTAACAAGAACTGATCAGCTGATCGACTGCGTCTAGTCTTTTGAAACATATTTGAAGTCCAAACATAAAAATGACTTTGAAACATATTCAAATAACTTTTTCCCATTACTGCAAAAAGTGGAACGGCGTAGAGAAACATTCTAAAGTTAATGGTAAAAAATTTTTAACAGGCTTTTATAAGATCAATAAAATACAAAAAACCCTGAAAACTAAGTTTTCATCCAAACTAAGTTACTAAAATTTTCAAGATTTTCTTGGCTTATACTTGTCGAAGATGGAGGACATCAAATGTGTTGGTCTGGCGGTTCTACATAAACTATTTACGTGCAAAAACTACGCATTTGAAATCAGTATCACCGCAGCAAAAAAAATCACGTGATCAAACAAAGGATGTGTCGAGGTTCAAAATTGATTTTCGAAAGGCAATACTTTGCTTTATGTACTACGTATGATGATCATTATTTTTGTTGTTATTTTAAGGCGAAAAGCACATTGAGGCTATTACCGCCTCCCTACATGTAAGTGTGAGTGTAAAGTGTTAAAGTCGTAAGTGTTGTTGCAAGTGTAAGTGTGTGTTAGACTCGGGTACCGCGAGGGACTACGTATATGTATGACCTATTTTTTAAATTTAAAAGTAAACACATACATTATCATAAAACAAACCCTAACTTTGTCATATTTCAGTACAGACGTGTTATAAAAGGATTTAGTTTAAAATCGATGAAGTCTTATCAACCGTAGCAAAGCAGATAGAATCTACGCCTGTAATATCAGTAGAAAATGAAAACACCGAAAAAATTATATCTCGAAAATGTATATAATATAATTTTGAAATTTTTTTACTGCTTTTTAAGCTACTCATAAATTGAAATGTAATCGGTATAAACAAACTGTACGCAATGCACAAACTTTCTCAAATTGGCTTTACCTGTTTGTTATTTAAGATTAGCGTTTTTGAGATTTTTGAAACTTTATTTTAAAAAAATCATTTTCAGATGTGTCCAGGTTATAAAAAATAATAACTTGCCGATTTTAATAAATTATGTCATCATCGATTTTTCAATTTTTTTCCATATATTGTTTAAATTTGAGCCTAAATTTAATCAAAATCTATTATCGCTGAAAAATTGTAAAATATTTTGCGATATGGACAAAATGAATTGATTTTCGCTTGGGTGCGTGCGATTGTACAGATCGCTGAAACAATTTTGTACCAATTTCGATAAAATCCGAACTGAATGAATTTCGAATAAAATTTTTCAAAAGTTTTCTCTTTAAAGCGGGGTTGGACGAAAAACTTTTAAAAAACGATTTTTCAACAATATCACTGGCGATTTTGATCAATCTTTTTTTCAAATATTGCACGCAATTACCTTTTCTGGTCACCAGAAATCCGGTACGATAACTACAGACAATCGGAACATTGCCCTAATTTATTAGAAACAGTTTAACAAATTGTATTTTAGCCATATTTACGTATACATATGTTGTAGTACGTTTAGAGATAATAGAAGTTTAGGCCTATCCCTGTATTCTCCCCCCCAAACTTTTTTAAAAACGATGTTAAATTAAACGTTTTCTCCCCCCAAACAAAAATTAAAAACAGATATTTCTACCAAAAGTTTTATTTTAAAATTTTTCAGTTAATAACGTAAGACTCAGTATACTAGTTTAGTCTAGCATCACAGGTTCGGTCCTGAGGAGGACAAAAAATAATAACTTAACCTATTTTTCGCTTTAAAATATCTTAAAAATCGACAATTTAACCGTTCAATAGTATAGTAACGTAGTAATACAAATTAATAATTTCATTTTTATTTTAATTTGCGCTAAAAAACAACAGGCGCGCATACTTACATGTCCTAACCGAAGCGAGCACTATTTGAGACTAAAACCTAATTGCCCGCTACTGGTCTCGTATGGAGATAATAGATCACGAGTTGAGGATATATCACGGGTTGCTACCTCAGCGCGGTCACACGCTTTAACGGGTTACATTTTCCAAGAATTAGTACAAATTGTGGTAATCAAATAAATGTGGTAAGGACACGACATTTTGACGTATGTAGCGTATAGAGACTATATACAGTACGTTCCGTTAGTTAGGCGCCCTCTGTAACTTAGGAAGAAAGAATTAAAGGGCTACTTACTAAAATTTTAAGTACTCGTAAGAAGTGAGTCGATTTTTAGTGGAAATTGACTGAAACCCAAGTTTGTTTTGTGGAGAACAGAGTTTTTAAAATACTCTAGAGTTCAATTAATTATGAAGGGTAATGGAGAACTGAATAGATCCGTTCAAAAGAGCGTTTACTTATGTTGTTAAGCTAAGCATTCTGATCGGTTTTGTACCAAAAGGAAGGACCTGCGTTGTTGAAATTTCATATATAGGGTACTTACAGGTTCGTCAGAACACCGGAAAACCATGACGCCTCATAAAGCTTTACGATAAAACTGATTTAAAACCGATAGAAGGTACCAGGAGCAGTATAAAGTCTCCCCGTAAGGGTGCAGCACAATGCAGGCATGTGTGAAAAATAATTAATTGTGTGTGTACCAAAACCAGCTGATTGTTAAAAATCCATTGTTGACAGTAATATTTAAATTATTACAGTACCCAAGACTTAAATAATTATTGAATCAGTTTTGAAAGTAGAATCGGTAAGGCAATCTGTAGGCCAGTTTTAATGTGTAAATGTTACTAAATTAAAGACTGCTTTTAGTAAACAGTAAATACTGTAGCCTAATTTAGGTGTGTAATGTAAAATCAGGTTAAAAATGTTTTAATTTGTAAATATTTCAATAAGGTGCAATGTTAGAATTCATTAATTTTGTAGGTTATAGTTTTAAATACTAAAGTAGAACAAAGTAAGGCATATTGTATTAAATAACCTAAATATAATGAATGACACCCTGCAGAGGGGTGCAGACTAGCTGCACCTATTGAGAGGATTTAGACGTCTTTCCTGGTACCCGAGTCTAACAAACACTTACAACACTACACTTAAGACTTTATCACTTTACGCTCACACTTACATTTAGGGAGGCGATAATATCCTCAATGTGCTTTTCGCCTTGAAATAACAACAAAATTATAATAATGAATTACTTTATTAACTGGCCATTTACAGAATTCATATTTTATACGTGGAATTACGGATAGTGGTTTCATGAAAAAACGTCTTAACCTCTTTTTGTTTATGTACCAGCAAGATAATTTATTGGTGCCATATATTTCAACTATATTTCATAGTTTATAAAGAGACTCTGTAACATTGTTCAAATTCCATATGTTATTCGTTCCTTTTTTCCCACAACTGCGTAAGATCACATGGACCCACTAGTACAAATGTGATAATGTGATAATTACTGGGTATAAAATGTTTCTTATCTATTATGAGATGAAACTTAATTTCATTATTCAATTTATTCAAACTGATAAACATTTGAAGGAGGACAAGGTTTTAACTACGCCAGATAAAATGTATAAAATAAATAGTTAAGTTATACATGATCAGCTAATAATTTTTTTTTTAACGTCCGACTACTGTGCACACTTGGGCTAATGCAGACGATGGGATGATTTATAGCGTATGAAAATGCCAAGCCCTGGCCGGGAATCGAACCCGGGTCGTCGGGGTCAAAGCCCAGTACGCTATCAACCGTACCGAGGCTTAATAAAATTCTGTCACCAATTCAGTGGTAGCAATTTTCGTAATTACTCTTGATTGTTTGATTTGTCCTTGTAAAGCAAGTGAGAAGAGGTTTTCCTTCTTTTTCCGAGTGTAATCACGTGACCAACTTCATCTGTTATGTCAAAGTGTAAAAAATTGAATTACCGAATTCCTTTGTAGATACGATTTTTTACGATACTACATAAACGTTTTTTATGTCAAGATCAGTGTGTATTACACGACCTTGGCCTGGGTTTTACTATGATTGCCGCTTATTTAAAATTTCATAATAAACGGTGTAGAAATTGAATTAATTTTCCCGCAAATACATACGAGTACATGCGGGAACCACACTAATAAGAACAGATTCGTTTTTAAGTATTAAAATTTATTTAAGGTCTTCACAATATCCGGTTATGTTTCTCTTATTTAAAGTTATAACTGAAGAAACAGATTTGCCTTTTACCGCGACAAGGCAAATTTAAACTAAACAAGAATATTGCATAGTCTCTTTTAATAATATACCATAAGAATTTTGTTTTATTCGAAATAAATTTAAACAAAGTCAGTTTATGAAATTCACGTTGGATCACGTCGGGGCACACAGATAATCACGACAAATTTCGAACTTGGTTTGCATTTTTTTAAAAACGCGAACATACAAAAATGTGAAACAATAATAAACCATTGTGACGTCACATATCTCCAAGTACCACTTGTTGATTTCTTTCCCAGCATTCTTTCAAAACCACTTCGTTTCAATAACTTTCACGCTATTTTAATTGATAGTTTTAAATTATAAACAATCGTTGGACAAACAGAGGCGCGATGATTCGAGCGCATGCGCGTTTAGTAGAGTGCATATGAGATATTCAAAAAAATTAAGAATTTTAAAATTTATGATTTCCAGCGGAGGCAGCTGAAGTGAATAAATGATATCCTCCGTATTTTTAGCTCATATTAAGGTATTACTTTTATAAGCTAGCTAACTATAAAGTATAAAATGGCTTTGTTTTTTTTTTTTTTTTTTTTTTTTTTTTTTTTTTAACGTCCGACTATTGTGCACACTTGGGCTAATGCAGACGATGGGATGATTTATAGCGTATGAAAATACCAAGCCCTGGCTGGGAATCGAACCCGGGTCCTCGGGATGAAAAGCCCAGTACGCTATCAACTAAGCCACCGAGGCGGCCAAATGGCTTTGTAGTCGATGTAGCTAAGGCACCAATCAGTCTGTTGCGTCTGTGAACTGCGCATCTCAGAATTGTTAGGTCCAGCCGCGTTACTTTACCTTTAACACCGGCCCCACTTCCTGTAACTGCGTTAAGTACGGACGTCCAAGGAACAAAAAAAGAAAAAAGTGTACCCATGCACACAGGGCTCTGTATGGACGGACTTCATTTCCTTAGCTATTTGTGGGTGTCTATAGAAGAGTGTAAAATAGAATGAGCGGTATCTCATCACACAACAGCAGGCGGAGGCAGTTGAAATGAGCAGCTGATGGGATTAGTGATCCTACCGCACCTCTAGCTCATACTGCACTCATTCATTTACACAACACACACACGCACGCACACACTACTCTACATATCCTGGCTTACTCTAAAGCGACCAGTGCTGATGGAGTGAACGACACCTGCCTAATGCTGTATGAAAATTCCCTTAGCTACTCATTTTTCCAAGAGTAAAAATGTAAATAGAATGAGCGGGAACACACCGAACAACAAAAATCCAGCCAAATGGAACAAAGGGTCAAATAGTAAGAGAAAAAATTGAATGGAAATGAGCAGGGGAGTATCTCCAAGTACTTATACAAACTGGGAAGTCACCAATTAGAATTGGGCAGTTACCCACACTTCTTGTGGTAACTCCTTTCCAAATTCTTGACTTTATGAAAAGACTAAGATTGGAAAAGGCCCTGCAACTGAGCCACTCAGAACTGTAGAAGAGGTGCACAATAGATCAGTGCAATCATATCCTTAGAAAGTGATTCATTCATTCAGTCACCGCAAACAAAACCTGGCGAATGGTGCAACAATCTCTTTGATAGGGGTCAAGAGTAAGGGGAAGAATTTAAAAGTAAATTAGCAGTGAAAGAATCTGCAAGCATATCAATTCGGAAGTCATCAGTTAAAAGTGAGGGAGTTGCCCACCTTGAGTCCCCTCCGAATCCTGGAAACTAGCGCTGGAGAACGCACTGTAACTGAGCAGCTAAGGAATACAGAAAGGTGGAATAATAGCTCTATAAAGGTAAAAGTGCAATAGTAACTTTATAAATCCATTCATATACAGGGTCCGCCAATGAAACGGGATGATTGTAGGTGGCCTTGAGACAAAGTTGGCAGGTAGTGGAGGGATGGTTACTGGCGCCTCACCACCTGCGCAATCTCTCATTTAGTTGTAATGGATCGTTGGACGGTTGAACAACGCAGCTACGCGGTAAATGATTACATTTATGAAAATTGCATTTTAGATATGTTCAAGTCTTCCTTTTGCTAAGATAACACACGATAACGCTTTAAGCAAAACAAACAATTGTGACGTCACAAATCTCCAAATACCACTTTGATTCAGTTTTTCAGCCACTTTAGAGACCACTTAAAATACGCGTTTTATCTCTTGTAATTAAAAATAATTTGTTCGTTGTGACATGAAAAAAATGGAGTTTCTGTGATCAGAGCAGTTATAAAATATAATCTATTTGTGTAGCGATTGTACTTACCGTTTGCTTTTGATATTACAAGTTATTTGTCGTTAAACAATAAATATTTCTGAGAATCTGATTTCACCGCCGTAATGAGAGTTAAAAACTGCGTGAATTAACGCTTCGAATTTTTCAAAGTTCTTTGAAATTAAGAAATATTTTAGCAATTTTTGCCACAGTTCATTTCCGTAATTTCAATGATATTTTTAAAGTTTAAAGTGATATAGGCCTATGCAAATTGTAATGCTGATTACGATGACGAAGCAAGGATTTCAAAAAGGTTAAGATATAGAAAAACACTCTTGCGAATTCGCTTCTATCACGTCAACGAGACAGGGCGTGACGCGCTTATTTTTTCATGCATTCTTGTAAATCTGATTTCGCCTTCATGATCTGCAGAAATTAGTATTTTAAAGTTTAAAACTACACTGAAAATAATAAAATAAAAGGTTAAAATAGAGGTTATATTTTTAAATTTCTGTCACATTTTAAAATGTTACATTTTACCTATTTTAACGCTGCTTACGATTGGTGAATTAAAATTGTAAAATAAAAAAAATCATCTTTTAAAGTTTCGTAATGTCCGG
>CM040185.1:99756185-99771185 GCA_022606455.1 Callitettix versicolor
AATTATTAAATTACTAAATTACTAATTACTAAATTACTAAATTACTAATTATTAAATTACTAATTACTAATTATTAAATTACTAATTACTAATTATTAAATTACTAAATTATTTAATTACTAAATTACTAATTACTTAATTACTAAATTACTAATTATTAAATTACTAAATTACTAATTATTAAATTACTAAATTACTAATTACTAAATTAATAAATTACTAATTATTAAATTACTAAATTACTTAATTACTAAATTACTAATTATTAAATTACTGAATTACTAATTATTAAATTACTCAATTACTAATTACTAAATTACTAATTATTAAATTACTAAATTACTAATTACTAATTATTAAATTACTAAATTACTAATTACTAATTACTAAATTACTAATTATTAAATTACTAAATTACTAATTATTAAATTACTAAATTACTAATTATTAAATTACTAAATTACTAATTACTAAATTACTAATTATTAAATTACTAAATTACTAATTACTAAATTACTAAATTACTAATTATTAAATTACTAAATTACTAATTACTAAATTACTAATTATTAAATTACTAAATTACTAATTATTAAATTACTAAATTATTTAATTACTAAATTACTAATTATTAAATTACTAAATTACTAATCACTAATTATTAAATTACTAAATTACTAATTATTAAATTACTAAATTACTAATCACTAATTATTAAATTACTAAATTACTAATTACTAATTATTAAATTACTAAATTACTAATTACTAATTATTAAATTACTAAATTACTAATTACTAATTATTAAATTACTAAATTACTAATTAGTAATTTTTTTTTTTTTTTTTGTATTTCATAAACTGGAACAGCCAAAACTGATGTCATAGAAATTTGTGTATAGCAGGCAAATTATCGCAGAGAAGCACGGGTATATAGCTAATATACTTTATATAAAATCGGAAATGAGGGTGTCTTCGTCACAGAGTGCTCAGGGCGCTGTTGACTTGTAGATCAGCCCTGCACGTATGGCTGAAGATCGCCTGTCTTTCCTGCTCCAGTCCTTCGCACTTTTAAAGTAGGTGTTCTGCTGTTTCAGTGTGCTGGTCGCACAAACTGCACTTCAGCTTTCCTTGAACTAAGCATACAGTACTTAAGTGCTGCTTGAATGTCCCATATCCTGTCTTGAGATTCATGATTTCCCTCAGGTATCCTCTACCTATCGTAATACTGGAGGAAATGACCAAAACGTCACAGAAATGCTTGAAACGGAAGAATCCAATTATTTGCACATTTTATAAATCGAAAAATTATTATTTAATTGTTTGGAGCCATTGGGCCTTAGATACAAACAATCACCACCAAAGAATTGCAGTTTTTGTCACTGCAGGCTACGTATTGCAACAATGCAATAACCTTGATAAGTCCTTGAACTAGTTATGATATGCAATCACAGCAATACATCTTGATGTAGCCTAATCTGTGAATTTATTTGACTTTTTAACCTGTTTGTATATGTCAATTCTGCTTAGTACAAGGAAGTGACGTAAGAATGCGTTATGCACAAGAACAAACCAAGCTGTTATATGAAGCAATTCAAGTAGACGTAATCTTAGGTTTGTACGCAGTGTTTTTACAAAACTGTTAACGATTTTTCAGTAAACAAAGTATATTGAATTTCGTTGCCGTGTCGGATTTTGTTTTTGTTTTTAAAGGATCCAGGTCTTGCGGTTGTTTTTAAAAGTGTAGAAAACCCATTTTTACAATAATCAAACGTATTTTTTCAAAATTGGCTTTAATAACTTGTATTGAGTTCAGCGTTCAAACAAAACGTGTTAGGCTAGTCGCTGCCTCGCCCCAAAAATTCGGGTTTTAATTGACCGAGCCAAGTTAACCTCGACCGTTCGAAATTTGTTTTTTTTAAGCAGTTTTGGCCAAACACATTTTGGTCGAGTGATTTAAAATTCGGTACGATTTGATCACGTTCAAAGCCCGAACGATATTCGTGTATGGTTTTTTTCTCATTCATTTCCGTTTCAAGATGGCGGCCTTAAATTAACGTCCCCGCAAGGGGTGCAGACTAGCTGCACCTTTTGAGAGGATTTAAACGTCCCACGCGGTACCCGAGTCTAACAAAAACACTTAAAACACTAACATTTACGAATTTAATCGGGTTCGATTCCCGGCCAGGGCTTGGCATTTTCATACGCTATAAATTATCCCATCGTCTGCATTAACAAAAGTGTGAACGAAAAAAAAAGCTAACACTTTACAGTCACACTTACACTTAGGGAGGCGATTATAGCCTCAGTGTGCTTTTCGCCTTAAAATAACAACGAAGACGTGTGCACGCAGTTTTGGCCCAATACATTGATCGGTTGTTTTGAAATTTGTTACGAAAGTACTGTATGTAAAGCCCGAACGAATTTTTTCCCTTCACTTTCGTTTCAAGATGGCGGCATCTAATTTAACGATGATGGGTATACACTTTTGGCAAAACATATGGACTGATTGTTTTGAAATTTGTTACAAATGTACCGTGTGTAAAGCCTGTACAACGTATGTGTAAGATTTTTTCTCTTTCACTTCCGTTTCAAAATGGCGGCATCTAATTTAACGATGATGGGTATACACTTTTGGCAAAACATATAGACTGTTTCTTTTGAAATTTGTTACAAATGTACCGTGTGTAAAGCCTGTACAACGTATGTGTAAGATTTTTTGTCGTTCACTTCCGTTTCAAGATGGCGGCCTATAATTTACAATGAATAGTGTACGTAGTTTTTGCCAAACGCAATTACCGATTGTTTTGAAATTTTGGTACAAAGGTACCCTTATACAAAGTTCGAACTCATATGTGTAAGGTGCTTTCCTATTCACTTCCGTTTCAAGATGGCAGGTTTTGATTTAACAATAAGATTGTAGTTACTTCCTGTAATACTTTCTGAAATACAAGACTATCATAAATTTTGATCACTTTATGAAAAAATAACATGCAATTTCCATTAAAGTTAATCCAGTACCACTTTTCCGGTTGGTGGTATAAAAAAATATTGCAATATCGAAAAATCCTTGAAAATTATTTTTGTTTTTCATCCGAAGTAGGTTTATGAATTTTTCGATATTTTGCATTCCTAAAATATTGATTTTGGGGAGGGGAGACTAAAACTTGGTTTTTTCAATAGATCTGGCTCATTCTTTATATGCAAAATGTGTAGGCTAAAATTGTTATCAGTATCACTTTCGAGTTTCAAATGATACCCTAATACAAGATAAAATAAAAACCTTTTTTGCTTTTAAAATTTGGCCCTCTAAAATTGTTTTGTCGTATTCTCCTTAATATTTTTTTTTGTATGGTAAATAATTATTGTAATAAACCTTATTTTTGTTTTTCTATCCATAGTAACTTAAACTGCTTTCAAATTTTTTGAAATTTTTCGAGTAGTTCTATGAAGATTTGTTTAAAAAAACAATCGATTTGGCAAACGAATATAAAACGCCTGCAAGTTGTTATATAGTTTCTCAACTTTACACAGCTGTGTGACGTGTAGTATTCTTCAAATAGAAGGCGCTAAAACATCGTCGGAAAGTCAGTTCAAATAGAAGGCGCTAAAACATCGTCGGAAAGTCAGGTTAAGGTTTATTTTTGTTTTTCTCTCCGTAGTAACTTAAACTTCTTTCAAATTTTTTTAAGTTTTTCGAATATTTCCATAAAGATTTTTTTTTAGAAAACAATCGATTTGACAAACGAATGTAAAACGCCTGCAAGTTGTAATACAGTACCTCGACAATACACAGGTGTGTGACGTGTGGTATTCTTCAAATAGAAGGCGCTAAACATGGTCGGAAAGTCAGGTCAAGGTTTATTTTTGTTCTTTTGATACTCTAACCGTAAATGTAAGTTATTTCAAATTTGTTACACGGACAAAAATTTAAGCGAAATCTAAAGAACCGATTTTGAGAGTTACGTTGATTTTCAGTCTTTTTTATTTTCCGAACAGGATTTGTTTTTGGACTTCGGCCTTCGTTTGAGCGAAATTTGATCAAAATAGTTAGAACCAATTTTAAGACCATCAGGTTTTTAATATTTTTTTTTACAAAAAAAAGGCAATTTAAACTTTATTAAATATCTTTTGAATTTGTCTAACTACCGAGAATATACCAATAAAAAATATTAACTAATAACTTAATAAATAGAGACCACATCTCTGATTTTGAGAATTATTAATGAAATATGCACTAAAATTCATACATATATAAAATTATTATTGTTTTTTGTTTTTTTGCTTTTAGCGGTAATATTTTGTAACAAGACTAAATTAAAAAACCCAAACTCGAAAAGATGTTAAAACAGGATGTTTAACCAGAAAATATTATAAAAGATTGGAAAATAGCAGTAGATTTTTAAAAATTCCGTAAAATATTTTTACTACAGAAGGAAATACATACAAAGTTTTTTGTTTGAAATTTTCTATATTTTTTTAAGATACAAACGCTGGCAGAGTTCAAAAACACCCGTATATCTAGTCCATTGTTCAAATTTAAAGAAAAATCCTTTTGAAGTTTTTTTCCCGAAATATCAAAAATCTTAAAAAATAATGTAAATCTGGTTTTTCCAAAATATTTCTAATATTGTAATAAGCTTCTGCTAAAATATAGTCGTGAATTACACAAACAATGAATTCCAGAAAATGTCAGCTGACTAAAACCATTGAATACAAACGTACTTGAAGTACAGACACCATTATAAAATGTGTGCTCGATATTAACGGTTAAGTCCAAGTAATTGGACTATCTGCCGCTACGAACGCTGCAAGCTGCAAGAACAAGGTGTGGAGAAGTTAAAAAGTAGGCTACTATTATCTATTTAAATGTAGTTGAACACACTGCTCCTAGATGCCGCCAGCAGCGAGCGCTCACATACTTATCGTTCTAATACGTTTATATTCAACGCTAAAACAAACTTTCATTATCGTTTGCCGTTTTTACTCGCTATTGAATCTTAAATTTCTTTTATTTCATATTTAATCAACTGTCTTGAATTATGCATCTTCATACGTAACCAAAATTTGAGCTTAATATATTGCAACAATTTTCAAAAAATCATCGGAACTTTTTTTCAAAACGTTCGGAACTTTAATTTTCGCAAACAATTAAACGTGAGAACGTTTTTTAGCTTTGGCGAGAGGAATGAACAGGAAAAAAGTCTACCGAACGAAAAAATGTAACGGAAATATGAAACGAACTAATAAACGAATTTCGTCTTTTTTATTTCTCTCTCTTTTTCTTTTTCTTCCTCCTTTTTGATAACAGTACACGCGTATTATATGAAGACGTTGTGTTGCTTTGGTTTCGGTATTTTTCCTCAGTTGTAGAACACGTGCACGTTGTAACCGTTTATAATACATTCGAAATTAATATAAACGTTTATAATAATTGTTGTTAATATTGCTAGTTTTTAAAAACTTAACATGAAACGTATTGTAGCCTATCAGCTGTTCAATGACATCAGCTGATCGTTACGAATTAATATAAAACATCTGATCTTTTACCATAATTACAGTAAATAATATCTAAGCTAGGTTCACGTATTTATTTATTTAAACAAAACACGATATTTGTAAACATATCTTCAAACTAATTATACATTCAGCATAGATATCATTTACAAAGGCTTCTGCCGAATCGGTGGCCTAGTTGATAGCGTACTAGGCTTTCAGCCCGAGGACCCGGGTTCGATTCCCGGCCAGGGCTTGGCATTTTCATACGCTATAAATCATCCCATCTTCTGCATTAGCCCAAGTGTGCACAATAGTCGGACGTTAAAAAAAAAAAAAAAAAAAAAAAAAAAAAAATACAAAGGGGTAACTCCTCGAGTTCCATACGTGTAATTTTTTCACTATTTATTGAAAACTCTATGTTTATTACAAAGACTATTTTTGATAAATTTTATATTGATCTTACATCGCTTACGAGTAAGTGCGGCGTCACAGACAGACAGACATACGGATACGCGCGCAAATTTACGAGTCCTTGCGCCTCTTCCGATTACATAAATCCTCAGCATGTGCACCGATCCTAATCCCACCTCCAATCAACAACTTGCGCGAAGCATCTCTCCATTAATTATCAACATTACATCACATCTGCATTTCCTTTATCTAACCCAGAGACTGACAAGTTGAACAACCGTATTGCGTCACAACAACTCCAGCTGCTTCCTGGATCAAAGAGATTGAGCGACGCTAATGTCTTGACAATGCCTTCTCGTTATGAAGGCTGCCACTGTTGCTGTATCTTCTTCTCCTTGTTTTTCTCGCCCGTCAAAACAATGATACAATAGTGTTATTTTCAAGAAATAAAAAGCACCTGTATTGTGTCCGAGTGTTCGAGCGCGGTTTTTAGACGTTTTGGATAATGTGATGATTGCGCAACCAAAGCGCTGCTGGTGGAAGTTTCTTATGTTGTTGACCTTCAAATCTATTCGGGTTTTGACTATATTATCGGGAATTTCAGCTTATAAGTTTTCTACACCGTTTGAAAAAACATTCTTGAATGAAGACATCTTCATCAAAACATTCTTGAATGAAGAAATTTTCATCAAAACATTCTTGAATGAAGAAATTTTCATCAAAACATTCTTGAATGAAGAAATTTTCATCAAAACATTCTTGAATGAAGAGATTTTCATCAAAACATTCTTGAATGAAGAAATTTTCATCAAAACATTCTTGAATGAAGAAATTTTTGAATGAAGAAATTTTCATCAAAACATTCTTGAATGAAGAGATTTTCATCAAAACATTCTTGAATGAAGAAATTTTCATCAAAACATTCTTGAATGAAGAAATTTTCATCAAAACGTTCTTGAATGAAGAAATTTTTATCAAAACCGTCTTGAATGAAGAAATTTTCATCAAAACATTCTTGAATGAAGAAATTTTCATCCGCTCAAAATGGTTCATGCGTAAAATGGTTTTATAGAAGTACGAATTCAAAATTTTCCGTTAGTAAGAAAACCTGTAGGTCAAGCTGATTTTCTAATTGGGCAAATTATGTCTGCCCAGAGCAAAATTTTAACGAAAAACACTAATTCAGCAACTCTCCCAAAAACGATATCTGAACTAATGATCAATTTACGACTGCCTGGGCAAAAAACTTTTCAATGAATGCACAAATTCAGCAACTTTATCAGTGACAGAAATGAAAAACATATCAGTTGAATAATTTATCAGCTTGAAACAGTTACCCAAAGCATGACCTTAGAAAAATCTCTCGTAATAAAATATGAACTGTAGTACGGAAACAATAATTTATATATTCTTTGTTTACCAAAAGCAAGACCGTTATAAATTCAACAACCATTTCAAAACCTAGTTCTGAACTAAGGTACGTATCAACATATAAAAAAGCATGAATTCAGCAACTATTCTGAAACGAATATTTACTAAAGTAAGAATTGAGCAACGTTTCACTGACCAATGTGTTATGTTTAACAAATGAACCCCCACAAGGGGTACAGACTGGCGCCACCTATTGAGAGGATTTAGACGTGAATCACGGTACCCGAGTCTAACATACACGTACACTTGCAACACTACACTTACGACTTTAACACTTTACACTCACACTTACATTTATGGAGGCGATAATAACCTCATTGTGCTTTACGCCTTAAAAAAATTAACAAATGAATAAATCCATCGAATTTATTTTTCAACTGTTACTAGTTGTATACGTACACAGATAACGTGGAACCCCTCTGGGAGATTCTCATCGTCCAATTAGGCCTAGTTGATTTAATTTCATTAACATCGTATGTTTTTAATTAACAACCGGTCTAAAATAAAACTGAAAACGTTCTGCGCATGTCCAGACCAAACAATAGCGCACCCTGCAGCTTCAATAAATCCAGGGCTTTGTTTCAGCCGAAAGTTGTTCCTTTTAAGGAGAAGTTCAATAACATTGGTCAAGGATAAACCTTTGTACGTCAAGGTCAGAGGCGCATCCGATTCCTTCTCAGGATGCCCAATATGAAGACCTTAACATCGTTTAGTCCGCTCGTGAAATTCGGGAGGCCGTGGTAACAAACCAGATTCAGTCGGTTTATCAATGTTATGAACTTTTGAATAGTTAACGTTTCTTCAACGTTTAGATCGCTCGTGAAATTTGGGAGGCCGTGGTAACAAACCAGATTCAGTCGGTTTATCAATGTTATGAACTTTTTAATAGTTAACGTTTGTTCAACGTTTAGATCGCTCGTGAAATTCGGGAGGCCGTGGTTACAAACCAGATTCAGTCGGTTTATCAATGTTATGAACTTTTAATGAATAGTTAACGTTTCTTCCAACGTTTAGATCGCTCGTGAAATTTGGGATCGGTGAAATTCGGGAGGCCGTGGTAACAAACCAGATTCAGTCGGTTTATCAATGTTATGAACTTTTGAATAGTTAACGTTTCTTCAACGTTTAGATCGCTCGTGAAATTTGGGAGGCCGTAGTAACAAACCAGATTCAGTCGGTTTATCAATGTTGATGAATAGTTAACGTTTGTTAAACGTTTAGATCGCTCGTGAAATTCGGGAGGCCGTGGTAACAAACCAGATTCAGTCGGTTTATCAATGTTATGAACTTGTTAATAGTTAACGTTTGTTAAACGTTTAGATCGCTCGTGAAATTCGGGAGGCCGTGGTAACAAACCAGATTCAGTCGGTTTATCAATGTTATGAACTTGTTAATAGTTAACGTTTGTTAAACGTTTAGATCGCTCGTGAAATTCGGGAGGCCGTGGTAACAAACCAGATTCAGTCGGTTTATCAATGTTATGAACTTTTGAATAGTTAACGTTTCTTCAACGTTTAGATCGCTCGTGAAATTTGGGAGGCCGTAGTAACAAACCAGATTCAGTCGGTTTATCAATGTTATGAACTTTTGAATAGTTAACGTTTCTTCAACGTTTAGATCGCTCGTGAAATTTGGGAGGCCGTGGTAACAAACCAGATTCAGATAGTTAAAAAGAGCCAAAATTAGTATTTTGAATTTAAATCCGTCGATATTAAGAAATTTAATTTTACGGCGTTCAAGGTTCAGTTTCTTATATTCAATGTAATTTGAAAGTTAGAAACTTTTATATTTGCAAATTGTAATGCTGATTGTACCGGTAAAATCAGAATTTCAAAATTGGTAATATAAAGAAAAGTACTTCTGGAAATTTGCTTCTATCACGTCTGCGAGACAGTTGCGTGCCGTTGTTATTATTATTATTATTAGTAAATATTTGTATATACATAGAGCGAAACAAGATTTCTGTTTCAACTCGACCGTTGCGCATTTGGTTTGAGTGTTTGTTACGCAGATTTGGTCAAACCGATTGTTTTGAAATTTGGTACCGAGATACCTTGTACAAAGCTCGAATGACGTGTTTTAACATTTCTTCCTATTTACTTCCGTTTCGAGGTGACGGCTACTGATTTAATGATGGCAATTATACGCAGTTTTGGCCAAACGCATTGATCGAGTGTTTTGAAATTTGGTACGAAGCTCATTTTTACGTAAAGCCCGACTTTTTCCTGTTCGCTTCCGTTTCAAGATGGCGAACTGTGATTCAACGTTGAGAGTGTAGTTGCTGTATATTTCTTGTAGTACTGGCTGAACGGCAAAACCTAACATAATTTTATGAAGAAAGAGCATAAAATGTCTAAGAAAAATAGTTCAGTAATATTATCGTAAATATTATAGTAACCCGTTAAATTGGCGGGAAAAGTTAAGAGCCCTTAATGTTAATTACGAATTTATTGCGAGGTCTGCTGTTCTTTGAACTACTCATCACTCAGGTGGTAACTGCAAAGTTGGGGACAAACGGTGAATGGTTGAACGTACCAGAGTATAGACGTTAATAAGTTAGGAAAAATATTTTTTTAAATGCCAGTTATTAACGGGAAACTTGTATTATTGAGATGGTCTTGACACTTGTAAATTACGATAATTGTTCAAGTTTATCGATCATTAATAATAGAGAAATATGTGTCAAGACATTTCAAGTTCAGAGGCAAACGAGACCATCATTAGTGCCACTTTCTCCACCATATGACGTACAAAGAAAGCATGGCGATTGTGCAAAAATTAGTTTCATATAGGCCTATATGCTTCTAAAAAATTTCGTATTTCAAGCACTCTTTAATAATTCAAAAACTTTAATAATGTAAACTTTTTTTTAAATCCGTCAAAATGTATCTTTTGTAAAGTTACAAGCTGTAATAAGGATTTCATGCTTTAAACTGAACGTCCCGCAGGGGTGCAGACTAGCTGCACTTATTGAGAGGATTTAGACGTCCCTCGCGGTACCCGGGTCTAACACACACACTTATAACACTACACTTACAACTGTAACACTTTACACTCACACTTACATTTAGGGAGGCGATAATAGCCTCAATGTGCTTTTCACCTTAAAAAAAATTCAGTGGAAATAGAACATGGAAATGGAAACTTGAATCCACTTGTAGACAAGTACTGTATATCGAATTTTACAGGTGTAAACTATCTTTCAAGTAATTATATAATATTAATATATACCATTAATATGTATTACTGTAATACTGCTTGCATATATGTCTTCGCTGCACGCAGATGTTTCGCTGACGTGATTTCCAAAGGATTTTTTTTTATTTTATAATATTCTTGAAATTCTGATTTATCATATTGCTGAAATCATTATCAGTTTAAGTGTAATGTTTAAGTGTAGACTGACATTATCAGTTTAAGTGTAAACTGACATTATCAGTTTAAGTGTAAACTGACATTATCAGTTTAAGTGTAAACTGACATTATCAGTTTAAGTGTAAACGGACATTATCAGTTTAAGTGTAAACGGACATTATCAGTTTAAGTGTAAACTGACATTATCAGTTTAAGTGTAAACTGACATTATCAGTTTAAGTGTAAACTGACATTATCAGTTTAAGTGTAAACGGACATTATCAGTTTAAGTGTAAACGGACATTATCAGTTTAAGTGTAATGTTTAAGTGTAAATTGACATTATCAGTTTAAGTGTAAACTGACATTATCAGTTTAAGTGTAAACTGACGTTATCAGTTTAAGTGTAAACGGACATTATCAGTTTAAGTGTAAACGGACATTATCAGTTTAAGTGTAAACTGACATTATCAGTTTAAGTGTAAACTGACATTATCAGTTTAAGTGTAAACGGACATTATCAGTTTAAGTGTAATGTTTAAGTGTAAACTGACATTATCAGTTTAAGTGTAAACTGACATTATCAGTTTAAGTGTAAACTGACATTATCAGTTTAAGTGTAAACTGACATTATCAGTTTAAGTGTAAACCCTTACCATTGTGAAATTAAATATTTTAGTTTTTAAAATTCAAAATATTAATTTATACAGTTTTCAGTGCTGATTACGATGGTGAAATCAGAGTTTCAGAAACATTTAAGACAAACCAGTTATTTTTTTAATTTCTTCTTTATTTGTTTCACCCATCTTTGGGGTACACTATCAATCACTTTTTAATGTTCTGTGCCTTCCTCGTAGCCCAGTATTGCTTCATTCGTTGTGATCTTGCTTTTCTTTTTTTCGTCAGAGGTTTGGATCGTTCTCTTGGATTTGACTTTGCCTTGGAACCGTTGCTTCTTGTCCTTGGTTATTGTTTTGGCTGTTCCGTCCATGAGCATAGTGTCAGTGATTTGTAGTATTTTTTTAATATTGTAATGCTACTTTTTGAAATTTTTAAAATTGTGTGATCGTAAGTGTACACACACACACACACACACACACACACACACACACATATATATATATATATATATATATATATATATATATATATATATATATATATATATATATATATATATATATAAAACAGCCCTACCAGTTTGTGTGTCAATATTTATCAAGCCTCTTTTTATTAAGTGATTTACTTATCATTAACTTTTATTGGAATCATTTAATTCTGTTTTAAATAAAGTATCCAATTTCATATAAACAAAGCCTTTAATTATTAATTGTTAATATTAATTTCAAGTTAATAAACAAGTTATTAATTAACAATACAAGAAAGAATAATGAAGTTCATGGTCGTTCTTGGATAATTCAATTGGGAACCAAGTATATCGCTTAATACTGTTCAAATTAATTTAAATAATTGCTCAATGTATGACACAGTGAAGGTTAAAAATATATAATCGAGAATTTTTAATGATGTATAATGTATACATACATACATACATATGTTTATTTAAACCAAATTTTTTGTCCCTGTTCCAAGACAAATACAGTATCTACTGCAGGAGATACACTCCACTACTCTCCAAGGACTCGTTGGTATCAGTGACGAAATACCTGTTCCAGATAATTGGTACTTTCTAGGCTACTCCCGGTGTATATGTTAGACTGTTGCCTAATATTATGTTTCTTAACTTGAATGGCTGAAGCCAATCTTTTGTAGTAAAATCAACTAAATTAAACTAACGCCAGTCGTGTAGGGAATGGCAGGAAATCGGTCAGAAGTGAAAACGGAAGTGAGTATTCTCGTTTGGCTTAGCGTTGCCCAAATTTTGCACACGCAACTAATTTTAAGGTATATTTACTGGGCGACTAGATGGTTGGTTTATTCCTCCAAATGCCCCCACCCGGATAAAATGACCACACGTACTGGTTGATACCACAAAGTCCAAAGTAGCACCTATTTCTTGACGTGTCAAGCTGTAATGTTAGTAGTTGTATTTATATACTTTCTCTTAAGGCATACACGAAGTATATAACATAAAAATATAATTCACATTACATATAAGTATGTAATATTACATGTAGATATACGTTACATTACATATAAGTATATAACATTACATAGACGTATAAGTAACATTACATATAATTATACTTAACATTACATATAAGTATATAACATTACATAGACGTATACGTAACATTACATTAAAGTATATATCTTTACATATAAGTATACTTAACATTACATATAATATACCTAACATTACATATAAGTATATAACATTACATATAATATACGTAACATTACATATAAGTATATAACATTACATAGAAGTATATAACATTACATAGAAGTATATAACATTACATAGACGTATAAGTAACAGTACATATAAATATACAACACTGCATAGAAGTATACTTAACATTATATATACGTATATAACATTACATAGACGTATACGTAACAGTACATATAAATATATAACACTGCATAATATATACATGAAGTATACGTACATTACATATAAGTATATAACTAAATATATATATAATATATATATATATATATATATATATATATATATATATATATATATATATATATATATATACGTATATAACATTACATAGACGTATACGTAACATTACATGTAAGTATATAACACTGTATAGAAGTATACGTAACATTACGTATAAGTATATAACATTACATATAAGTATATAACATTACATATAAGTATATAACACTATATAGAAGTATATGTAACATTATATATAAGTATATAACATTATATATAATATACGTAACATTACATATAAGTATACTTAACATTACATAGAAGTATATAACATTACATATAAGTATGTAACATTACATAGACGTATACGTAACATTACATATAAATATATAACATTTCATAGAAGTATATCTAACATTATATATAATTATATAACATTACATAGACGTATACGTAACATTATATATAAGTATATAACATTACATATAATATACGTAACATTACATATAAGTATACTTAACATTACATAGAAGTATGTAACATTACATAGAAGTATATAACATTACATAGAAGTATACTTAACATTACATAGAAGTATACGTAACAATACATATAAGTATATAACATTATATAGACGTACACGTAACATTACATAGAAGTATATAACATTACATAGAAGTATATAACATTACATAGAAGTATATAACATTACATAGAAGTATACTTAACATTACATAGAAGTATATAACAATAAATGACCGAATCACGCAGCTGACTCTAATTTACATTTTTTTATCCAATTCTTTTTTTTAATTGTAATTTCAACGTTAAAATTTGCATATATTAGCATTTTAAACTTTAAACTTGAAATACAAAAAAAAACACTGTCCGCCGGTAAATTCAATTTCTTCTCTTTAATGATGAATATATATTTTTTCAATTGAAACCATTAAACCCATTCTGGCCCCTTCAGGGTTCCTCTGTTTGTATTTTAGATCTTTTTTCGAACCGATTTTCTTTAAAATGTTGTTGTATATAAGAGTAGGCAAGTTACAGTAACTCGACGTTTGGGAATAAATTAGCCGCACAAGATAAACTGAAGGCGGCCGAGGTTCACTTTCGTACTTGCAACGCAATTCAAAGTTTAAAATACTAATTTTTACTGATTTTAATGCTGATGAAATCTGTTTATCAAAAAAAAAAATGTAACAAAAATTGTAAAAAATGTTTTGTTTTTTTTGTAATTCGGTTCAAGTTGTCAGCGTGACAGTTGGGTGGACGTTTATTTTTATATTACCATGAGGTCGTATATGGCGAATTTGTGAAATCAGAGTGTGTGAAAAACGCGGGGTTTTCCGATTTTTTGAGTTTCCGTCACAGACGTGTCGCTTAATCCATTTTCCGCCCGAGTCGCGGCGAGGATGTGTTCAACCAGGACGAATTCAAAATGTCTGCGCAAAAAAAAAATCACCTGTAACAAAAAATCAGCGCGGCGGATATGATATAGACACAATATAAAGCCATAGATAAACCAATATGCACGATACTAGCGTTAATCCTTCGGTGTTATTTGTATTGCGTCGACAACCGTAAGTTTGTGTCAAAGCAAACGGCAAACATAGAAGAGGCGCCTTTATCCAGATTTTCGTAAGAAAGTTTTCTGGGATAACGCGTGAGAAATCAAAGGGTTTTTTGTACAAAAATGACGAACAAAGATAACTCTAAAGGC
>CM040185.1:99783685-99788685 GCA_022606455.1 Callitettix versicolor
CTCTCATCTTAAGCAGAAACGGAACGAAGTGTCAAATTAAAAATTAATGATTAAGGTAATTGACAGCTCAGTTTTAACAATGTCGGTTGGCTGGCGTCTTAATCTAAAAAAATTAAAACTTTCAACTCTGATAATGATCTCATTCTTAGTAACGTGTTTAAACAAAATCGTAAATATATTATACGACGATGCATACGTGCATCTTAGTGTTTCCTTGACGCTACGGTTCTTGGTGGGTTCTGATGGATCCAGCAATCCCACCGTGCATCTAGCTCACGCATCTACTCAAGATACAAACACAGTCACTACTCTACAAGCTGTGAAGTATGAAGTATGAAGTTTAGACTTCCCACTGTACGCAGTGCTGTGTACTGGCGGACCTCATTTCCTTAGCTACTTGTGGGTGATCTCTTAAGTAAGAGAGCACATACCGCCGTACAACATAAATGTTGTCCAAATGGAACAAAACCTCCGTAATAAGGATCAAAAGAAAGGCAAATTTAAAAGAAATTATCATAAGAAGCATCTGCAAGCACCTCAATAAGAAACTGAGAAGTCGCCAACCAATTAGAAGAAGGGGAGTTACTGACCTTGAATCCCCTCCAAATTTTAGACGTTAGAAGAGACTTGGACTGAAGAAGTGCTGTATCTAAGTATCTGAGGAATATAGGAAAGAGGCACAATAGATCTACCAAGATCGCGGTAACTCTAGAAATTCATTCATTCCTCACTAGTTTGGACTTTCTCCCACCACCTTCCAAAGCACATAACCCCCATGTCCTCCTCTACATCCTGCATCCTGCTCGGCCTTCCTGCTCTCTTCTTCCTCCCTTTCTGCCACGCAACAACTTCTGGGTTATTGGTTTTCTTCCCTGGTGCCGCCTCGGTGGACTAGTTGATAGCGTACTGGGCTTTCACCCCAAGGACCCGGGTTCAATTCCCGGCCAGGGCTTGGCATTTTCATACGCTATAAATCATCCCAACGTCTGCATTAGCCCAAGTGTGCACAATAGTCGGACTTAAAAAAAAAAAAATCCCTGGAGTTCAATGTTTTCTATTTGTTTTTACTCTCTATTCTTCTGCTTCTATCCTTCTCATAATTTTCTTTTAACGTTTTCTTTTATCAAATATATACAAATAATTATTTAGTTCATCAAGTGGTATGCTTGCGTGTTAACATTGATTTTTCTATAAATCAGACGTATTGTGTACGGGTGAACGATAAGGCTAAAGGAACGGCAGTAACTGCAGCTTGAACTAACAACCTTGAAGAGCGCAGTTCAGAGACGCGCTAGACTGAACGGTGCCTTTGCCAAGACTACTGAGATATTTATTTTATTTCAAATATACGTAAAATACGTATTTGTGTGTGTGTGTGTGTGTGTGTGTGTGTGTAGCACTCATGTTTGCAATTTTGATCCGATTCAATCATTCTCGACGCCCGATTTTGGTAATTGTTTCGACAAGTCCGTTACGCAGAAAAATCCGTTAGAAAATTTCAAAATGGCTGCTTACTTCAAATCTTAAAAAATGCATAACTTTTTTATCCTGTTTCGTTTCTAATTCGTTTTGGTTGACATCTTCGCCGCGATTCGTGCGGAAAATGGATCAGGCGACGCGTCTGTGACGGAAACTCAGAAAATTTCGGAAAATCCCGTTTTTCATAACGTGTGAATTTTCAAAAGAATATTAACATCACAATAATTTGTTTCATCTTACATCTTTTGAAACTCTGATTTTACCGTCGTGATCAGCGTTAAAAAGCGCATAAATTAGCATTTTTAATTTTCAAGCAACGGTCAGGTTTCATTTTCGTATTTTCAGCGTAATTTGAAAGCTTAAAATACTTAATTTTAATGATGCAAATTTTAATGCTGATTACGATGGTAAAATCAGATTTTTTTTCAATTCCTACTATTAGTTCACACTCTCACTATACATTTATATACCTTGTTCAAATTTTCAATTGTTAATAAAATACTTTCTATTCACCCGCTCAAGTTCAAATACGTTTTTTTAACTTGCAATGGATGATACTCGATGTTAATAAAGTTTTTCAAATATTAATTCATTAATTTTAGTTTTATGTAGGAGAAAAAATGTCTGTTATATAAGATATTTAGCATGAATAAATATTTATATTTAATATATATTTTTTTCTGTTTAACGTCCGACTATTGTGCACACTTGTGCTAATGCAGACGATGGGATGATTTATAGCGTACGAAAATGCCAAGCCCTCGCCGGGAATCGAACCCGGGTCCTCGGGGTGAAAGCCTAGTACGCTATCCACTAGGCCACCGAGGTGGCCAATATATAAAATTATATATATATATATATATATATATATATATATATATCATATATATGTATTTATAATATACGTCATATGTATATCACATGTATATGTACATTATTTATATGTAATTATTTAATAAAAGTAACTAACATAAAATTTTTCTTTGTTGGCCTAAGTAGGAATTAACTTATTTTTTTTTATGTTACTCGATTTAAAAAATTATAACAAAGAAATTATTTTTGGAAGTTCGCTTCCATCGCTTCAGCGAGACAGCTGCGTGAGGTGGAGTTTATTGTAAACTTCTACAATATTTGCGAAACGAAATTATAGTAAATATGTATTCGCTTTCACTCGTTAGCCAGACAACAACATGCGGCAATTTTTATTATTATTTAACTATCCGTCTGCAAGACGCAATAAAAATCACCATTAAGATAAGAAATCGATGGTCTTAAATAAAACTTTATTGTTTCTTTACATAACTTCGCCCTATAAAACGTTTGACTCATTCCTTTGCCCAATGGTAACGCAGGCCAAATTACTGGAATTACTATATACACGTATTAAACTATAGTATAATATAACAGTAACCAACTGAATTAAAATCTATAATAATCTTAATAAACTATGCAAAATACAACATTCATTTTCACGTACATTCAATTATTACGGCAAAACGCCAAGGGAAAATGCATAGTTTCTCAAAATGGGTTATCAGATTTTGCTCAAACTTTTGTCACGTACAAATAGTAATAATTGTAGTCCGTTGGCCAAATTTCAAACAGTACAAAATTACGGTTTCAGAATAGTTTTAAAAAATCTGCGGCGATTAGGGTTTGTTTTATAAGATTTTTTCTGAATTTTGAACTCCTTTTATTTCAACTTTGTCATAATGACTTGATTTCCGTGGAATTGATTTACGTAGTTTGGTCAAAATCTGATGAACCTGTTTTAAGGACTGAGCCGATTTTTTCGACTCCTCAAAAACCTAGTTCATTTTTTGACAAACGTTTTAGTTACCTGATTTTGTTAGTACAGTTTCTATTTAAGTACAGTAAAAATTAAAATAGCCCGCAGAGGGTGCAGACTTGCTGCACCTATTGAGAGGATTTAGACGTCCCTCGCGGTACCCGAGTCTAACACACACTTACACTTACAACACTACACATATCACTTTACACTCACACTTACATTTAGGAGGCGATAATAGCCTCAATGTGCTTTTCGCCTTAAAATAATAATAATAATTAAAAAAATAATAAAATACATGTTAATTTGAACAATAATGATTTATATTTTTACACTTGTCAGAAGTTAAAAGTCTAACTCTAGACTGACTTTTATAGAATGAAAAGAACGGTTATTGTAAGAAAACAGGTTTTGGTTTTCATATTTAAATCCATGCGGTTTGTTGATGTTCGTGTCAAACATTTAAAGAAAATTTGGTGAAATTGTTAGAGCCGATTTTGAGAACTTTCAATTTCAAATACTCTTTTGACAAAACGAAGCTTAAAATTTTGCGTAACAGTAAAAAAAAAATCTCTCAAGATATATTGGCAAACAAGACCTTATTGGAAAGTTTCACATCGCGCATGCGCGCGTAGAGCCTGAAAACAGATAAGAAAACATTAAAAGAAAAACTCAAAAACCGATTTTTACACTGACAGCATAATTTTCGCAGAGAAAAGTAAAGTACGCAGCGCCGTCTTTAAATGACAGGTTTTTTAGTTGATCTGCTTTCTCTTGAAATGTTTTCGCTTAATACAATTTTCTCCGAATTTTCAGAAAGTACAACTTACAAAAAAAAGAATTTTTCACAAAAACTTTTACTAAATTGAACCGTAACAATAGAGACGTCCTGCTATGTCAGTCAATAATGTAATTACGTCACTTTCTACTTACGTTAAGTAACTGAACACAGAATCTATTGTTTTGTGGTTTTAACTTCTGGTTAAAGTATTTACAAAAAAATGCCCGAAAATATTCGGAAGAAATTATTTCCCGCTCCAGTTACCCGCTATAGTGCTGCCATCTACATCTACGAGTGTCACGCTTCGTTAAAATTAATTTTCTACCGTTCACACGTGCGATATTTAAATCGATTTTCTTTTGCGATATCGATTTTCTTTTGTGATAATTACCCGCAGGAGGTGCAGACTAGCTGCACCTATCGAGAGGATTTAGACGTCCCTCGCGGTACCCGAGTCTAACACACACACTTACAACACTATACTTACGACTTTAACACTTTAACACTTACATTTTGGGAAGCGATAATAGCCTCAATGTGCTTTTCGCCTTAAAATAAAAAAAATATAATGTATGTAGAGACGTTCAATGTTTTTTCAAGTAAATTTTAAGAGTTTTTCACTTTATTTTGATGTTTTTTTCAATGATAATTTCATTTTAAACTCAGTTATTAAAATAAAAGTGTTCGTATTGTGTTTTATTTAGTTTTGTCAATTTACAAACTAATTTAATGTCATTTTTATTCTTTTCCAATAACCTAGTATTCTTCGGTAATCCGCCGATAGCGATGTTCGGTATACACCGAATTACTGGAGCAGTTGTAGCTGAGTCGGTAGGAAAGAGGACGGTCTCTCGATCTGTAACTCGGCACTTACCTGATTAGCCCCATACTGTCGTTAGTTTTCCTTGTGTTACGTCCATACCCCAAATTCAGTCTACAGTTAAACCGGCA
>CM040185.1:99801185-99831185 GCA_022606455.1 Callitettix versicolor
ACACACACACACACACACACACACACACACACACACACACACACACACACACACACACACACACACACACACACACACACACACACACACACACACACACACACACACACACACACACACACACAAACACACACACATGCACATACACACACACCATATTATATCTTTATGGTAAAATCTATAAAACAATATTATTGATGGTTCATTTTGGAGAACCTCTGTCACTTGGAACACGTAAAATTGAATATGGAAATTAATATAAATCAAAATTATAAAAGAAATAAAGAAAAGTACATTTAATTTTTTTTTTTTTTTTACTTTTACTTAGTTCGTGGTGTTAACTTGATAATTCGTTTCAGATAACGACGTCTAACTTGCTATTTTTTCATCTTCGCCAATTCATCAACAACAATTTTGTCTGCTATTTCACTGTTCACCGTCATGTCCACGCATGCGCTCCTAACAAATGTGTGCGTACTTATTCCTTCTTCCCTCTTTCTCTCGATGTGCTTTTCGCCTTAAAATAACAACAAAAAACATGCACACACAATTACACGATTAAAATACACACGATGAAATTTGGTTTGGAGAAACCATACGGAATGTAACGTCATACGAGTCGCACGTATTGTTTGGCCAAACCAAATTTCATCGTGTGTATTTTAATCGTGTAATTGTGTATGTGTGAGTGTTTGTTGTTATTTTAAGGCGAAAAGCACATGAGGCTATTATCGCCTCCCTAAATGTAAGTGAGTGTAAAAAGTTAAAGTCGTAAGTGAAGTGTTGTAAGTGTAAGTGTGTTAGACTCGGGTACCACAAGGGACGTCTCAATCCTCTCAATACACCTGCAGTGCCGTGTAATTGTGTTCAGTGTTTGTGACGTAAGTTTTTAATGTTTTGTTTGACTTTGTGACGACCTAGACAGAAGGATTTAACATTTTGTATCACGGCCTGAAAATGGAATAATAGAGTTTCGAAACCGCTGTAGCCTTTACAAGGTGAGTGGATAGACCACTGACGGGAAGAATAGGTCATAATCCTAATTACTTAAATAGTCCGGTGGCTATGTTGCAATAATAAAATTAAAAGTTATAAATTTTTAGATTTGGAATGGCTGCATTTTAAAACGGTTGAATGGATTTTGATAGGTATTAATCTTGTCTAAGCTACTACCAAAGTCGAATTTCGTGTCAAATTTAAACCATATCGGACCGTTGTAGTTCTTACATAACTGTACATTCCATTTACTCACCTCTCATGACGTGTTCAACAGGTGCGCATTTCACGATTCTAAGTTTTTACCGTTGCAAATAGAAATTCCCTAACGCTAATACGATTAAAAAGAATTTCGAACGGAAAAACAAATTATCGACTCGTTTTTATCGATCGTTGTTAAACAGACCGTAGGATTTCTTGATCGGCAGTTGCTTGCTGTGCGGTCAGCCTGAACAGCTGTTTCCTGCGATGACAACGCGTGCTATCAGCTGAGCACCCGATCAAGGACGCAGTGAAAGTACTCTCGTAGATCAGCTGTTGTGCTGTTGCACTTTAAACGGAAAACTATAATAACCTTAGTAGAAAGTAAAATAAAGTTGGAAGCCGACTATGCTGGTAGGCGATTGCGTTTGTTTTAGCGTTGCTTCGCGGCATGATTCGACGAAATGGTTTCTGTTGCATAAGTGTACAGTGACGCAACAAAGGAAAGCTGTTGGAGATGAATAACTTGATCCTTCTTGGAATTCCATTCTGTGATATAAATCTGTAAATATTAACTGGCTTTCTAACTGTAAATCTCCATTTTGTTTTTCTTTTCGATTTTATTTTAACCCGTAAATATGCTTTTTGAAAATGTGTAAACTGATTCGAGTTACGGTTAGGATTTGAACAAAATCGGTCGAGCATGTTTTAAGAAATCTGTCTTTAAGCGAATTTCTACTGTCAACTACACGCAAGACAAGACTAGATACCTACTTCAAATATACGTTGATCTTGACTTCCGGGTTTGAGGATTATCCCTGTCATATGTGATTGCGTGGAAGATTCGCAAGTGATCGTTACGCTCGAGGGTTTAAAACCGTGGTACTTGCACACAACTGTTGGAAACGGATGGTCCTGACTCTTAAGAGGTCATGTGACCGACACAGACCTTGGTAGATTGCGCACACGAAGGTAATATTGTTTCTATATTCAGTATAACGATCTGCACTTCACACACAAACACACACACGCGCGCGCACACACACACACACACACACACATACGTCAATTCTACTTTCACACACACACACACACACACACACACAAACACGCACACGGAGAACCTCCATCTTCAAAAACTATAAAGATAGATGTAGTTTTGAAGATGGAGGTTCTCCGAAGATGGAGTCAACGAAACGCGTCAACGAAATTAGAATTGACGAAGCTAGGGAAGGCAGATCATTATACTGAACATGGTGATAATAATCCTAGCAGAAAAGAAGACGAATATAAAAAGAATTGTAATATTGTTTATTATTACGTCTTCGCAAATGATTGTGATTCACATAATTTCGTTTTTAATTTTGTTTTAAAAACGCGTTGTTCTTTTATGTTAAAAAAGTGACCGTTATAAGCATGACAGTGGCGTGGTAGTTACGCATAAGAGGTTACCCATTGTCAGCAGAGGTGATGTCGTGGTAGTTACGGTTACCCATTGTCAGCAGAGGTGATGTCGTGGTAGTTACGGTTACCCATTGTCAGCAGAGGTGATGTCGTGGTAGTTACGGTTACCCATTGTCAGCAGAGGTGATGTCGTGTAGTTAGTTACGGTTACCCATTGTCAGCAGAGGTGATGTCGTGGTAGTTACGGTTACCCATTGTCAGCAGAGGTGATGTCGTGGTAGTTACGGTTACCCATTGTCAGCAGAGGTGATGTCGTGGTAGTTACGGTTACCCATTGTCAGCAGAGGTGATGTCGTGGTAGTTACGGTTACCCATTGTCAGCAGAGGTGATGTCGTGGTAGTTACAGTTACCCATTGTCAGCAGAGGTGATGTCGTGGTAGTTACGGTTACCCATTGTCAGCAGAGGTGATGTCGGTTACCCATTGTCAGCAGAGGTGATGTCGTGGTAGTTACGGTTACCCATTGTCAGCAGAGGTGATGTCGTGGTAGTTACGGTTACCCATTGTCAGCAGAGGTGATGTCGTGGTAGTTACGGTTACCCATTGTCAGCAGAGGTGATGTCGTGGTAGTTACGGTTACCCATTGTCAGCAGAGGTGATGTCGTGGTAGTTACGGTTACCCATTGTCAGCAGAGGTGATGTCGTGGTAGTTACGGTTACCCATTGTCAGCAGAGGTGATGTCGTGGTAGTTACGGTTACCCATTGTCAGCAGAGGTGATGTCGTGGTAGTTACGGTTACCCATTGTCAGCAGAGGTGATGTCGTGGTAGTTACGGTTACCCATTGTCAGCAGAGGTGATGTCGTGGTAGTTACGGTTACCCATTGTCAGCAGAGGTGATGTCGTGGTAGTTACGGTTACCCATTGTCAGCAGAGGTGATGTCGTGGTAGTTACGGTTACCCATTGTCAGCAGAGGTGATGTCGTGGTAGTT
Source organism: Callitettix versicolor (assembly GCA_022606455.1). Taxonomy (NCBI): domain Eukaryota; kingdom Metazoa; phylum Arthropoda; class Insecta; order Hemiptera; family Cercopidae; genus Callitettix; species Callitettix versicolor. Next base: position 99,804,779 of record CM040185.1, read on the forward strand.
ACGGTTACCCATTGTCAGCAGAGGTGATGTCGTGGTAGTTATTACCCATTGTCAGCAGAGGTGATGTCGTGGTAGTTACGGTTACCCATTGTCAGCAGAGGTGATGTCGTGGTAGTTACGGTTACCCATTGTCAGCAGAGGTGATGTCGTGGTAGTTACGGTTACCCATTGTCAGCAGAGGTGATGTCGTGGTAGTTACGGTTACCCATTGTCAGCAGAGGTGATGTCGTGGTAGTTACGGTTACCCATTGTCAGCAGAGGTAGATGCGCACAGCTCCGCCACGGTTGTTTAACTAAATGTCTTAAGTAATTCAAAAAAAGGAAATGCAATAAAGAAATGTGAAAGAATTAAAAACTTAACAGTTTTCCATCGGTAGACTTTGCAGTGTTTTGGTTTATACAGTAGTAGTACTGAACTAGAATTGTATATCACCATACAACTCTGATCTGGTAACACTACAACGCGGCAATACGGCCTTTTCGTCACTAGCCTATCAATACAATAATAATGCGACTTTTTTATGTATGTTTTGTTATTTATAATTTTTTTAATTTTTCAATTTTTTAATGTCGCCAAAGGCATCGGTTAAAATGGTAACTATATCCGAAGAGGTTGGCTTCTGGGGAAATGCCTCAAGTCATAACAGCAGACAAACTCGACGTTGTGCTGACAATGAGTTTTATGTTTACCCTCATGTCTCGTAACGGGTGCTGAATGAAAAACTCCGAAATTCTTTTTGATTTTGTTCACTCAAGTTGCACCAAAGATGTTTTACGGCTGGTTGTGATTGGTTTTGCGCTACGCGTCCCAATGTCATAATGCATATTGTATATTTAGCGTTTTGTGTGCGTATATATAAATATATAATTGTGACGTCTAAACAGCTGATTTCGCACAACAGCTGTTGCTTCACTATCACATCAATTGAGGTTATGTTAGAAATTCAATTTTTAGAAAAAATGAACAGTTAAATTATTTTTAAAAAATATTTTTAAATGAAGAACAAAGATTGAAAAAAATGAACGAGATAGATTAGGAAATAAATTAAAACGAAAAATGAAATTAACTATGAAAATGTTACAATTAATAAAAGAGTTATGGCTGAACAAAAACGAGAAATCCAGAAAAAACGTGATACATTATTTATATTTTTGGTTCGGTAACTACAATTGTTTAATCGACCCCTCAAGTGATTTAAAGGTCTGGATCAAGGTCCATTTCTGGGTCACCAAGGAGCACACCTCATTTTCCAATAGGCATTTTTCCAATTATTTTTCCAACTTTTTATTTATGAACGATAGACAAAGTCGCTTATCTCGTAATCCAATGTGTCAAGTCTCGTCTGACTTTACTGCACAGCTTGATAAACCAATGCCGATTAGATATTCTACAAAAGTCCAGTGTACCTGACTTTTGTATGTAGGTGAACGCACTCCAAGGTCGAATGGTGTAACGTGTGTCCCGAGCCCGTGCAATGTAGCCTAATACTGTTACATAAGTGAGAGTCATGCAGCGGGTCGGCTACCTCGAGCAATGTCCTGGAACCTTAGTGGTTCCGTTAGGCCGGGCGGCCGCCCACAGAACGGAGTGCAGTCAGTTTAAAGGACGCGTTTGTATTTTATAAACCTAAATATTTAAGCCTACTTTAACGGATTCTAGGAACTATTATGTTTAAAAATTGTAATCTAGACAACAGGATAATGGAGGCGTGGTCAGCGTTGTGGGGGAAGCGGAGTCGGTTTGGAAACCGAACCAAGACCAAGCTGAGCCTCCGTTAGGCTCTCAGTGGCCGCACTTATATTACAAACAATAGGTTAGGTTTTCAATACGTAGTCCGCTCTGCTCAGCCCAACGTAACTCCGCACTCAGTGGCCGCACTTATATTACAAACAATAGGTTAGGTTTTCAATACGTAGTCCGCTCTGCTCAGCCCAACGTAACTCCGCACTCAGTGGCCGCACTTATATTACAAACAATATGTTAGGTTTTCAATACGTAGTCCGCTCTGCTCAGCCCAACGTAACTCCGCACTCTGCTCAGCCCAACGTAACTCCGCACTCAGTGGCCGCACTTATATTACAAACAATATGTTAGCTTTTCAATACGTAGTCCGCTCTGCTCAGCCCAACGTAACTCCGCATTTGGTGGCCGCCCGACCTAAAGGTCCCCGAAGCCGCCTCGGTGGCCTAGTGGAAAGCGTACTAGGCTTTCACCCCGAGGACCCGGGTTCGATTCCCGGCGAGAGTTTGGCATTTTCATACGCTATAAATCATTCCATCGTCTGCATTAGCCCAAGTGTGCACAATAGTCGGACGTTAAAAAAAAAAAAAATTAAATGTCTCCGTGCATTTCACAAAGTAATCTGACAAGCGAACTATTATTATTTTAACAGCTCTTAACACTTGTTTCTTAATTTGCCTATTTCTTGCAAGCTGAACTGCGGAAATTGATCAGAGTAAAACTTGTTCAACGATAATATCCTCTAAACTGAGCGGCAGGCGTCTTGGTGGACAAAACTGTGCCGTGTGGACACATCAGATTATTTGAGGGTGGACACATCGCCCGATCATTTTTAATGTACGAAGGCACCTTACACAAACCACAAATTATGCTTTGTATAAAATTTGTTTTAATTCTGTCCGTTTCAAGATGGCGGATTTTGATTTTAACTATGGCAAGTTCAGTTGCTGTTGAAAAAGATTCTCTACGCGAGTTTCAAAACAGTGGAGACTTTTTTTTAAGGCGAAATGTACATTGAGGCTATTATCGCCTCCCTAAATGTAAGTGCCGCCTCGGTGGTCTAGTTGATAGCGTACTAGGCTTTCACCCCGAGCACTCGGGTTCGATTCCCGTCCAGGGCTTGGCATTTTCATACGCTATAAATCATCCCATCGTCTGCATTAGTCCAAGTGTGCACAATAGTCGGACGTTAAACACCAACAAACAAAAAAACCTAAATGTAAAGTGTAAAGTGTTAAAGTCGTAAGTGTTTGTTAGACTCGGGTACCGCGAGGGACGTCTAAATCTCCTCAATAGGTGCATCTAGGAGACTTTAACGGTGGTGTATGTATAAAGTAGTCGTTTCTGACCTCGTTTAAAATTCGTTCTTGTATAAAACGACTAGCTCTTCGTTAGTTTGGAATTTTAAACGATTGTTTTAGATTGAAGTGCGTCTCGGGAAGCAATCAAATTGCGTAACAGTGTTGTGTAACTGCCTCAGTTAGGCACGGTAATGGCATCTGCCCAGGACCTTAACTTTGGGCTGTGACTGGAACACTGAATTCTTCTGAATAATTGGTAAATCTTTAGTATTTAAACTGTACAGTAATTGTTTGGTTATGTAGTCAAGTCAGGGTTGATTACTGAAACTATCGTTTCGGACAGTGCGTTTTGTTTAGCGCTGCTAGATTGTCTTTAACCGTTTAGTGGGCGATAAAATTGGAAGTAATCAAGGATTTACTTGCAAATATTTCAGTTTTAAATACGCTTCGATGCCAGCGAGACAGGTGCGGGTCATGGGACGGATATGAATTTTTAAAACTGAGCAAAATTGTGATGCTAAATTTGAGAAATGAACTAATTTTACGTTTGTCCGCCGTTAATATCTCCTGAACAAGAATGTTTATAGAGATATTTTGAAACCCATACGTTTTGTATCGATATGCTAAGACTATATTCGAAGACAGTTTTGTTAAAATAATTAGAGACAAATTTTAAAAAATTTGTTTTCGACAAACAAAGGTGGGGGGAAAAATTGTTTTATGTATGGACAATCCACATCTAGATGAGCGTTTCAATCGAAAGTTTCTTTTAGTCTTCAGCGATGTATAAAGATTTTTTTTAGGTCGAGAAATCATCAATAACGATAAAGGAGACAAAGCTTACGGCAGTAACTCCAGTCTCAAACCTACGACTTTGAGGGGCGCAAGTTCAAAGACCCAGCAGACTAGTCACGCACTCCCCAATGTATAAAGACACAGGCCTGTAGGCTACACACACACACGCGCGCGCACACACACACACACACAATCTCACACGCAGGAGCGCACACAATCTCACGCGCACGCACGCACACACACAAGCACGCGAGTGAGCGCACACACAAGCACGCGCGCACTCACACGCTCACACAATCTTACGCACACGTACACACGTGCACACGCATACACGCGCACACGCATACACGCACACACGCATACACGCGCTCACATACAAGCACTCGAGCACACACACACACGCACGCACACGCATACACGCGCGCGCACGAACACACACAAGCACGCGCACACATACGCACTCACGCACACGCACACGCACACACACACGCGCGCGCGCGTTTTTTCAGAACACCTGAAAACGAATATCCTAAATATTTCTTTTTTCACGATCGCCACACTCTCCTAAGAATAGAACCTGCAAAAATCCATTCTTACCGTTGACCCGTGCACAAGCGGACCGCTGTAACAATAGATTTTTTTACCCCGAATATACTCACATATTACATAACGGAACTACTTGCTCGGCGGAGGAAGTGGGCGGGGCTTGTACACCGCATCGCGCCGATTATTTAATCTGTTAACTCGCTCACTCTCACTCTCACTCTCTACAGGCTCTGATGTTTTGACACACTTTCAAGCTATTTCAATTAATTGTACGTGATGAGGGATTGCCCTTCTTTAGGTGACACAGCTCCGAGGCAAATATTACAGGCCTTCCAAAAATGTATCGCGACAAGAATTAAGACGAAATATGAGCGTTTCATTAAGAGAAGGGTTTGTTTCTTTGTGGGTTTGAGGCCACTGAAATGTTACGTGTTTTCGGTCTTGTTGGATGCTGCAGATCTTGTAACTCCAATAGCTTCATACTCATACATGTATACTGTAATTCAATATGGGCCTATATACATTCAGGGTAGTGAATTAAATCTGTATGAGAAAATATAAAAAGAATTATTATTAGTTGTAGTGTGCATAGGTTTATTTTGGATGGTCCCTGTCACATGGAATACGTAAAATTAAATATATAAATTAATATAAATCAAAATTAACAATAACATCAAAAATAATGCCGACTAAAAAGTCGGAACAAAAGTCTATAAAAATAGAAGGCGAACGAATGAAGATAGTGGATAATTTTAAGTATTTGGGAGAAAATATCACTAGAAACATAGCCGAAAAACTGGCAATAAAAAATAGAACGAACAAATTAAAGAAGGCCCTAAAGTTAACTTGGGGAACGTATAAGAAAAAGTCGCTTTCCAAGAAAGTCACTTTGAGAAAATCAGACATTATAATACGGTCACAAGACCGGAAGTGACTTATGTCGCGGAAACTTTATTTAATTTAAGAAGCCGAAACAGAACAGAGGAGCTTCAAAAAGTGGAAAGGAAAATATTGAGAACCATTGTTAACGAAAAACACATGGTAGAAGGAACATACAGACTGCTGCCAAGTTCAGCCATCTATCAGGATAATGAACATCTGTTAGATAATATCAGAAAGAGGAGAATGGCTTTTTATCTGGAGACTGGACACGTAATAAGGCTACCAGAAGAAAGACTGATGAAGAAACTCCTAAATTACCAACTCAAGATGAAAGTAAAGAATGAGTGGCTTAAGGAAGTGGAACAGGACTTAAAAGAATTAGGGATAACGGAGGAACGTCTGAAAGAAGGAAGGGAAAACCAATCCTAAGGGATAAAAACACTAGATTAAAATTTAAAGAAGGGACAAAAAGAGTTGCCTTTTACTCGGAGGAAGTTAGACTACAGAGATCTGTAAGACTAAAAAGTATTGGGAGAATCTCAAAAGCCTAAAAGAACCAAAGTTGACTAAATGTGCTCCATTGAGGGCTAAAAACAAAAAAAATCAAAATTATAAATGGAAATACATTTTATAAACACTCTTACAAAGTACATGGTGTTACTTGATAATCCACTTCATATAACGCAGTCTGAATTTCTTTTTTCAACTTTCGTGAATTCATCAACAATTTTATTTGGGTAATTTTTGTCTGCTATTTCTCTGTTAACACTCATGTCCTTAGTGTCCACGCGTCCGTTCCTGACTGACAATTGTGTGCACGTACTTATTCCTTCTTGCTTCCTTTCTCTTCAAAGGATAAGTTACACTGTCTCGCTATACCTTTGCTTGCAAAGAACTCCTATTTTAATGTAAAGAGTAAAATTATGTAAATGTCAGTATTTTTATTTTACTTAATTAGGTAATTAATAAATTCATATTTCTTCAAATCGATTTCTATTCCAAACGGGCGGGGCTGCAGCTTCTGGATCCGCCAGTGATGTTAACCGAGGTGTGGTCCTATAAGAGGATTTTGAAATTTTCTTTAGCGGGTAACATGCGAACCTAGGAAGTTTTGCGATGATTGAAGACAATCAAATGAGCTCATTAACACTGCCTAAATCAGGGAACTGCAATATTTGGTCACGTAATATGTAACGAGAACCGTTACGGTTTACTGCAGGGAAAGGTAACAGAGGTCCCGGACGTGGTTGAAAAACTTGAGAACGTGGTTTAGATTGACAACAAGAAGTCTTTCCAGAGCGATCGTCAGTACAGTTCAAATTGTATTGTAATGACTATATATTGGTTATAGATATAGTTTTTGAAGATGGAGGTTCTCCGAAACGCGTCAACGAAAGTAGAATTGACGAAGCTAGGGAAGGCAGATCATTATACTGAACATAGTGACAATAATCCTAGCAGAAATGAAGAAGAATATAAAAAGAATTTGTATTGTAGTGTTCGCAAGCCTCCGGAACGGAGAAGCACCACAAGAAGATTGTCGGACTCATTGAAAAAGCCAACGGTATTAACTAGACTCGAACCTGCGAACAGGTCAGAGTTGTAGCAAACTGTCCGAACTAAACTAATCATATGAATTCGAATGAAATTTGAATTCATATCTTAAACTCAAATCTGTTTTTTTAATCTGCTCTAACTATTTTAAGAACGCACCTAAAGCTGATTTTGGGGAGAAATAGCGTTTCACGCTAGTGTGCTATGCTTAAGGAAACATTTGATCTAAATTTGACTGAAGCTGTTTAAACATTAAGAGTTATTTTGACGAAAAAAACATTTGAAAAATAAAATTTCTGAAATACGTAACACTGTCCTTCGTTTGGATCAAACTGCATTTCCAATTTGATAGTTTACTATACTAAAACGTGTACTGTCGGTTTGGATATAACATACACTCTGGTCGCCACACATGAGGTCTACTTTCTTGACCACACGACTGTACTATAAGCATTATTACGTCACGCGTTGTTTCATAGCAAGACGCAATGCCTCTTAGAGTCACAGTTGCGATCATTCCATTTCTCTTCCTAACTTTCACTTTTATATACTGAAAAAATGTTCTAATCATGGCCTCCATCCCGTCATGGTCAAATACCGTGGGTTACAATGGTCCTCATGGAAACATGTCCGTTAAACCTGTGAACTCATTTACCAGCTAAGCAGGGTTGCCAACTGTCCTGATTTAACATTAATGTTACTGTATTCTTTCGGACAATTGATGTCATTTGTGTATATAGGACAATATATGAAGTTTCGACAGTCATAATTTTGTTTGTTTACGTGAAGAACGAGGGAAAAGGAGAACAGGAGTTGATTCATACTCTCAAAACATCATTTGTATTGTTCTATGTACAGTTATGATGGCAAAAGTCCGATCAAAAATAATAACAACGTAATAAAATAATAATGATGACGATGACGGTGACGTCGACGGCTACTACGACGGTGACGGTGTCGGCGACTGCGATGGTGACGGTGACGGTGACGGCGGCGGTGACGGTAACGGTGACTGCGACGGTGACAGTAACGGTGTCGGCTACTGCGATGGTGACGGTGACGATAACAGTGTTGGCGACTGCGACGGTGACTGCGACTGTGACGGACGGTAATGGTGTTGGCGACTGCGACGGTGACGGTAAAGGTGTCGACGACTGCGACGGTGACAGTGACGGTAACGGTGTCTGCTACTGCGACAGTGACGGTGACGGTAACGGTGTCGGCTACTGCGACGGTGACGGTGACGGTAACAGTGTTGGTGACGGTGACGGCGACTGCGACTGTGACGGACGGTAATGGTGTTGGCGACTGCGACAGTGATGGTAAAGGTGTCGGCGACGGTGACAGTGACGGTAACGGTGTCTGCTACTGCGACAGTGACGGTAACGGTGTCGGCACTGCGACGGTGACGGTGATGCGACGGTGACGGTGACAGTAACGGTGTTGGCGACTGCGACAGTGACGATGACGGTGTCGGCACTGCGACGGTGACGGTGATGCGACGGTGACGGTGACAGTAACGGTGTCTGCTACTGCGACAGTGACGGTGACGGTAACGGTGTCGGCTACTGCGACGGTGACGGTGACGGTAACAGTGTTGGTGACGACGGTGACGGCGACTGCGACTGTGACGGACGGTAATGGTGTTGGCGACTGCGACAGTGATGGTAAAGGTGTCGGCGACTGCGACGGTGACAGTGACGGTAACGGTGTCTGCTACGACGACAGTGACGGTAACGGTGTCGGCACTGCGACGGTGACGGTGATGCGACGGTGACGGTGACAGTAACGGTGTCTGCTACTGCGACAGTGACGGTAACGGTGTCGGCACTGCGACGGTGACGGTGATGCGACGGTGACGGTGACAGTAACGGTGTCTGCTACTGCGACAGTGACGGTGACGGTAACGGTGTCGGCTACTGCGACGGTGACGGTGACGGTAACAGTGTTGGTGACGGTGACGGCGACTGCGACTGTGACGGACGGTAATGGTGTTGGCGACTGCGACAGTGATGGTAAAGGTGTCGGCGACTGCGACGGTGACAGTGACGGTAACGGTGTCTGCTACTGCGACAGTGACGGTAACGGTGTCGGCACTGCGACGGTGACGGTGATGCGACGGTGACGGTGACAGTAACGGTGTCTGCTACTGCGACAGTGACGGTAACGGTGTCGGCACTGCGACGGTGACGGTGATGCGACGGTGACGGTGACAGTAACGGTGTCTGCTACTGCGACAGTGACGGTGACGGTAACGGTGTCGGCTACTGCGACGGTGACGGTGACGGTAACAGTGTTGGTGACGGTGACGGCGACTGCGACTGTGACGGACGGTAATGGTGTTGGCGACTGCGACAGTGATGGTAAAGGTGTCGGCGACTGCGACGGTGACAGTGACGGTAACGGTGTCTGCTACTGCGACAGTGACGGTAACGGTGTCGGCACTGCGACGGTGACGGTGATGCGACGGTGACGGTGACAGTAACGGTGTCTGCTACTGCGACAGTGACGGTAACGGTGTCGGCACTGCGACGGTGACGGTGATGCGACGGTGACGGTGACAGTAACGGTGTCTGCTACTGCGACAGTGACGGTGACGGTAACGGTGTCGGCTACTGCGACGGTAACGGTGACGGTAACAGTGTTGGTGACGGTGACGGCGACTGCGACTGTGACGGACGGTAATGGTGTTGGCGACTGCGACAGTGATGGTAAAGGTGTCGGCGACTGCGACGGTGACAGTGACGGTAACGGTGTCTGCTACTGCGACAGTGACGGTAACGGTGTCGGCACTGCGACGGTGACGGTGATGCGACGGTGACGGTGACAGTAACGGTGTCTGCTACTGCGACAGTGACGGTAACGGTGTCGGCACTGCGACGGTGACGGTGATGCGACGGTGACGGTGACAGTAACGGTGTCTGCTACTGCGACAGTGACGGTGACGGTAACGGTGTCGGCTACTGCGACGGTGACGGTGACGGTAACAGTGTTGGTGACGGTGACGGCGACTGCGACTGTGACGGACGGTAATGGTGTTGGCGACTGCGACAGTGATGGTAAAGGTGTCGGCGACTGCGACGGTGACAGTGACGGTAACGGTGTCTGCTACTGCGACAGTGACGGTAACGGTGTCGGCACTGCGACGGTGACGGTGATGCGACGGTGACGGTGACAGTAACGGTGTCTGCTACTGCGACAGTGACGGTAACGGTGTCGGCACTGCGACGGTGACGGTGATGCGACGGTGACGGTGACAGTAACGGTGTCTGCTACTGCGACAGTGACGGTGACGGTAACGGTGTCGGCTACTGCGACGGTGACGGTGACGGTAACAGTGTTGGTGACGGTGACGGCGACTGCGACTGTGACGGACGGTAATGGTGTTGGCGACTGCGACAGTGATGGTAAAGGTGTCGGCGACTGCGACGGTGACAGTGACGGTAACGGTGTCTGCTACTGCGACAGTGACGGTAACGGTGTCGGCACTGCGACGGTGACGGTGATGCGACGGTGACGGTGACAGTAACGGTGTCTGCTACTGCGACAGTGACGGTAACGGTGTCGGCACTGCGACGGTGACGGTGATGCGACGGTGACGGTGACAGTAACGGTGTCTGCTACTGCGACAGTGACGGTGACGGTAACGGTGTCGGCTACTGCGACGGTGACGGTGACGGTAACAGTGTTGGTGACGGTGACGGCGACTGCGACTGTGACGGACGGTAATGGTGTTGGCGACTGCGACAGTGATGGTAAAGGTGTCGGCGACTGCGACGGTGACAGTGACGGTAACGGTGTCTGCTACTGCGACAGTGACGGTAACGGTGTCGGCACTGCGACGGTGACGGTGATGCGACGGTGACGGTGACAGTAACGGTGTCGGCTACGGTGACGGTAACAGTGTTGGAGACTGCGACGGTGACGGTGACGGCGACTGCGACTGTGACGGTGTCGGCGACGGTGACGTTGTCGGTGTCGGTGATGATGATGGTGATTTCATCATTAAGAAATACATTTAAAAACAGAAGTCACTAATATTACCGTCTAACATAACAATAACGTAATTTTTAGGGTGGTAATCAAGCAAGGGTTAGATGTCATAGATTTCTACATAAGCTATCAATTCATATACGTGACTTCTCGTTTTGGGGTTGTTTTCAAAATTTGTATATCTCCATGTGTTTATTTAAATCCTTTTTAAATAATTATTTTTGAACGTGAAATGTTACGGGCTGTGTTCTTGCAACATTTATTAGTTTTGTAGAAGTTCTGGTGTTACTGTTCCGTTTTTTTTACTAATTTTCCGTGAACCTATAAACAAAAACATTAAAGTATCGTGTGTACTGTTACAGTACAAGGCACAACATAACTTGATTCAAAGAGGGCAATGCCTTCTGTAAGTCTTGTTAAATCCAAGCCAAGGATATCAACTTAGCAGTGTGTTTCCAGATAGCGCTTTTTTCTACAATCACTTAAAGTTAAGTAAACACGCAGTTGAAAAATAAGTGTTATAAAACATCACCCAAACATTATCAGACCTCGCAGTCAATTCTTAATTAATACGTAGGCCACCTCTCTCTCTCCACACGTTCTGTATCGATAACTGTAATATTTGCAAAAAATCTTACTGGATCAGCTTCATTATAAAATTGTATGTTCTTTCTCCTTGAAGCGGTCACAGTTGCGATAGGTATTGTGCTGTTCAGCCAGTATGTCAGGGAACAGCCATTAACTGCACTCGTCATCTGTAAATCGAAGACCGCCATCTTGAAACAGAAATGAATAGGAAAATCGTACTCGTATGTAGTAGGACTTTGTGTAAGGTACTTGGTACGAAATTTCAAAGCAATCGGTCAATACGTTTTGCCAAAACTGCGTCACAAACACAGCAAATAGTCGAATTGAAACGCGCTTTTTCGGTGGACAAACAATTAAATAATGTAAAAGAAGTTTTAATGAAAATTAAAAGTACCCAAGCAAAACGAATAAGTTGTATTTCCCCATGAACATCCACTTCGGGATCTATTCACACACAAATTTCATATAAAGAACTTTTTAGTTTAGTTTTTTTGTAATTTCGGATTTACCAGAAGTCATAAATGTATAGTAACTCATCTAATATGCTAAATTGCTTTAGAATTCGTAAATTCGTTTAAACCTTTTTATCAAAATAGAATATACAGGCAAACATGTACTTTGTGCCTTGTATGGGATAGAACACATCCTGACGGACAGATACGACTGATCCTTGACGGAAATTCTCTCCTCACATCTGTTACTTAGCTACGTATTTGCTTCTAATAACCGCATTTTGGCATGTATCTCGTGCGTGGTGTTGAATTAATTATTTGGTACTTTTCCCGCGAGATGAGCAGCTGATGGACGGCGGGGTGAGCAGCTGATGGACGGCGGGGTGAGCAGCTGATGGGCGCCGGGATGAGCAGCTGACGGGCGGCGGGGTGAGCAGCTGATAGACGGCGGGATGAGCAGCTGACGGGCGGCGGGGTGAGCAGCTGATGGGCGGCGGGGTGAGCAGCTGATGAGCCCTGGGGTGAGCAGCTAATGGGCGCCGGGATGAGCAGCTGACGGGCGGCGGGGTGAGCAGCTGATAGACGGCGGGATGAGCAGCTGACGGGCGGCGGGGTGAGCAGCTGATAGACGGCGGGATGAGCAGCTGATGAGCCCTGGGGTGAGCAGCTAATGGGCGCTGGGATGAGCAGCTGATGGACGGCGGGGTGAGCCGCTGATAGACGGCGGGATGAGCAGCTGACGGGCGGCGGGGTGAGCAGCTGATAGACGGCGGGATGAGCAGCTGATGAGCCCTGGGGTGAGCAGCTAATGGGCGCTGGGATGAGCAGCTGATGGACGGCGGGGTGAGCCGCTTATAGACAGCGGGATGAGCAGCTGACGGGCGGCGGGGTGAGCAGCTGATAGACGGCGGGATGAGCAGCTGATGAGCCCTGGGGTGAGCAGCTAATGGGCGCTGGGATGAGCAGCTGATGGACGGCGGGGTGAGCCGCTGATAGACGGCGGGATGAGCAGCTGACGGGCGGCGGGGTGAGCAGCTGATAGACGGCGGGATGAGCAGCTGACGGGCGGCGGGGTGAGCAGCTGATAGACGGCGGGATGAGCAGCTGATGAGCCCTGGGGTGAGCAGCTAATGGGCGCTGGGATGAGCAGCTGATGGACGGCGGGGTGAGCCGCTGATAGACGGCGGGATGAGCAGCTGACGGGCGGCGGGGTGAGCAGCTGATAGACGGCGGGATGAGCAGCTGACGGGCGGCGGGGTGAGCAGCTGATAGACGGCGGGATGAGCAGCTGATGAGCCCTGGGGTGAGCAGCTAATGGGCGCTGGGATGAGCAGCTGATGGACGGCGGGGTGAGCCGCTGATAGACGGCGGGATGAGCAGCTGACGGGCGGCGGGGTGAGCAGCTGATAGACGGCGGGATGAGCAGCTGATGGGCGACCAGGTGAGCAGCTGATGGGCTCTTTCAGTCCAGTCTCACTCATTTACTGCAAAAGAGTTGAGTAGCAGCTGATGACAATGATGTCAAAACTGAAATGTCTTCGAACGAAAGCCCAGGGGAACTCGGGCCTGAAAGTAAAAACTAACACAAAATGTGAATGTGAAATGTGATTGAATGAATCCGGAATCACAGTCACACTAACTGTAATGTATTTAGTATATTTAGCTTTCCTTGAGCCGGGAGATTAGTGCCACGAATCAGCCAGTGAAATCACACTTAAGACCTGCTGTTCTATTTGGATGAATCACAGGTCGAACTGTGATTTTTAAATATCAGTGACTGAATCACAGTGCAAATCACTTCCCATCACTATTGAAGACGTGCTATCCTAGTTGGTCCAATCATAGTTAAGACCTGTTATTCTTGTTGGTCCAATACAAGTCGAATACGGAACTGTGATTTTGAAATATCAGTGAATGAATAACAGTTTTGCAAATCACTTTCCATCACTCCATCGACACGTTAGCTTGTACAGAGATAACTGTTGTCCAGTGTCGGTACTTAGAGGATGAATTCACGAAAGAATAGTCACGTTACTCAAGACCGAGTTTGTCACGGGGTTTGTTCAATCTGGAATTAAAGAGATTGCCTTTCAGTATTCAAATAAAGAAAGGCAAATCAACTGACAAAATGAGACCTAAATTTAGTTGATCGAAGGACCTTTTTGCTATCATTTTCTAATTTGTTTTAGTAAGGGAGCACAAAATTATCTATGGAATGTAAAATATTCCTTCCTTCTTAAAAAAAAAACCTCGAATTTTTCCTTTAAATTACAAAACAGTTTTTCTCAACTAACGCGACAATTTCTATTCTATATTCAGGTTTATTGATATATGTCACGCTGTTGCATTCGCTAACAAACCTTACAGCTGATTTATAACCTCACACTTGCACGTCTAACATGATATACCTTTCTCAACAATCAGCTGATCGAGGCAACCACCTGTTTACTTAACAATAGCATCCGCGTTAGATAAATAGATGACTTAATGTCTAAACCTAACCTAACTTTCACCAGTGCTGCTCATTCATACTGTAAGTTCTGCTTCCTATTTAGAAATTCCTTTAATCTCGCCTGCCATCTCGTTTCGGCTTAACGGTGGGTAACCTAATTATTCCGCAGATTTCTTCTAAACTGTAATTAGCAATTTATTTAGTTGCTCTTCTTCAGGTCGACTTTTGTAGGCTTGTACGAAGCAAGCGTAAGGAAACGTGTGTGACTGGAAATACATTGCAGTCCGGAATGTAACGACATACGAGTTGCACGTACCGTTTGGCCAAACCAAATTTTATCGTGTGTATTTTAATCGTATAATTGTGTTCAGTGTTTGTGACGTGTGTTTTCAATGTTTTGACCCGTCTCCGCATTGGACATTCTCTTTTCACACATGGTTTCTTGATGAGAGGCGGGGACCCGCCCCTTTGTGAGTTTTGCCAAGCATTCATTACCATTGAACATGTTCTGCGAGATTGTAATGGTTAAGGAACATGCGCCGATTATGTGGACTAGGTGTCAATGTAGAGAAAATATTAAAAGATGATTCTACGGCTATTGACCGAGTACTAACATTCTTGCGTCGCTTGAATCTTTTAAATAAAATTTAACTTATTCTTGTTATTGTTATTATTTTTAATTTTTGCTTTGTGCATTGTACTTACATTTTATTTATTTTTTTCAGGGACAATTTACATCCTTTTTTATTTTATTTTATTTATTTATTTTCTCTAAATAACTTTATCTCTGTTATGTTTATATATACTTTTACGAATTGTTATTAAGTTTCATTCATTGTTATTTAGTTCTTAAGTATTCGTTATTGTAATATAGTTATACCTGTTATTTAAATTTTTGTTTTATTTATTTTTACTGTTATAGTTTGTTGTTTTTTTTTATTTAAGTAAATTTTTGTTATTATTTTTTTTATACTTTTATTCTGCGTGACGGCGAAGATAACTTAAACGGTTAATACGCAAAAAAATTGAATGTTTTGTTTAATTTTGTGACGACCTCGACAGAAGGATTTGACATTTTGTATTGCGGCCTGAAGATGAAACAGTAAGGTTTCGAAACCGCAGTAGCCTTTACGAGGCGAGCGAAAAGACAACTAGACGGAAAAATTGGTCATAATCCTAATTATTTAAATACGTGATCCGGTGGCTATATTGCAATAATGAAATTAATAAAGTGGTTTAAATAAAATTTAAAAAAGTACTATTCAGTGAGAGGTTCATTCAGTTGTAGGCCTATTTACCGAGAACCTCCAACTCTGTTGTTGCTAACCTCAAAAGATATATATATTTTTTTTTTTTTACGCTACAACTAAGTAATAAAACTTATCTAGCAGCTTAAATCTAATAACAGTTAACTATAGGCGGAATTTAGTCCACTGATTTAAGTCTACCAGAAATCCACTGCGGGAAACAAAGTATCATCACTGTACTAAATCTACAGGCTTGGTTCTCTTAAGTCTCCTTATTACCCTGTTGGTACTTGAGATCTGGAGCACTGCTGGATTTTCATGATTAATAAGCTTCTTTAAATGCTTAATTGCTGTAATTTTAATTTCCTCATTTACTGTGTTCATCTTTAAATCTCTGTGGATGTCATCATTCCTAATATACCAAGGGGCGTTAACAATTCCACGTAGCACCATGTTTTGGAAGTTTTGTATAATTTTAATATTTCAAAAGATATAGCAAAGAAAAACGTAACTGTTAATTCTTTACCAATTTTCTTTGCTTATTTTTGCTGTATTAATTTTTAAAAAGTGCTTTACGTAACTTTTCTTGAAGATTAAAAAAACATTGTTTTTTTTTCAAAAAACTTTCGCGAGCTGCAAAACGTGGTCTCGCTGGCCGCCAATTGGGAACCACTACATTAGACAACATTATTTTAGTCGTATGCTTCATGCTTGACAATCTCCTTGGACGCTACGAACGTTTGATAAGAAGTGAGGAGTATATACAACATATTTCTGTACGTAATTATATATCTCTGTCACTATTGTATTTTGTTAACAAAAAAAGGAATATAATAAAAGAAACAAATAAAAGAATATTTCCGAGCTTGATACCTTTGAGACCTTGTGAAGCTTGGACAAAGGGCGTAAATACAGTGACACAATTATTGACTGAGACGTGTGGGAGTAACTAGGTACCGAGAAGCAGTACAAGTAAATGTAGGCCAGCATTACAAACTGTAATGGACAATTTTATGGTTAATTTCGTTTACAAAACGGTGTGACCCAATTCATTTAGACTAGGAAGTATGTTAGTCATTGTAAAGTGACTTATTTGATCATCATTCGTTATATTTACCTAAACCTGAGACACTCGTGAAAGGATGAGCTCATTTCAGTCTTACAATATATATATATATATATATATATATATATATATATATATATATATATATATATATATATATATATATGAGCAATATATATATATGTGTGTGTGTGTGTGTGTGTGTGTGTGTGTGTGTGTGTAAAATCCGTTCAAATGTTTCAAAGGACTCGGTGGTCGATGTGACTAAGGCACCGGTCAGTCTGCTGCGGCTATTAACTGTGCACCGCAAGGTTTTAGTTCTAAATGCAGTTACTGCAGTTCCTTGCCGTTAACGCTGATTCTTTGTCCTTATTAATATAACTGGCGTAATTAAAAAAGTAAAAAAAATCATCTGTTTCAAATTGACGGTAATTCAAAATATAAAAGACACCATATTGGTTTTTGAAAATGATTTCACCATCATATTCAACGTCTGCGTGAGATACCATTTTAATTTAACAACTTTTAAGGAAAATTTAAAAACGAATCTGATGGCAGCTATTGTAAAATAAAAAAATTGTTTTTGAACCTAACCGTTTGTGTGGTGTTATTAATCTTTTCTTAACTTTTTTTGGAAATTCGCTTCCATCACGTCATCGAAGCTGCTGCTTGCCACCATGACTTCATTTGTTTTGAGTCTCTTTCTTGTTGTTGCCAACCGAAAAATGTTTTCATGTCTGCCCGGTACTTCTTCCTAATCTTGTTTTTGTTTGTACGTGTGATTAATTGGTCGATACTTTGGAATCAACTGATTTAGGCTTAAAACAACAATACTGTTATGTAGTCACAACAATAATAAACATTTCAAGTACTTTGTAACATCCTAGAATTAATTTAAGTTAATTTTATGTTACATCTTACGAAATTAGTGAAATTTATAATAGACTTAAAGCTCAAAGAACAGATCTCGCAGCATTTTCCCAATGAACTGTCTGGCCACCGTTCCATGACAGCTCTCTGACGCGCCCTTAAGCTTTTCCACCAGTTTTACCAGTGGCCTTAATATTTATGAAAAATTTTACTGAACCAACTTCAGTGAAGAATTATGTGCTCTATCTCTATGAATCAGTCACAATTAATATAGGTCTTGCCGTTCAGCCAGTATTACAGAAAATAGCCAGCAACTTCACTCGTCATCAGTAAATAAGAGGCCGCCATCTTGAAACTGAAGTAAATGGGGAAAAATCCTACAAATATCTCGCTCGGACTCTATACAGTGTACCTTCGTAGTAAATTTCAAAACAATCGGTCGTTGCGTTTGGTTAAAACTGCGTACACCGTCATCGTTAAATCAGAGGCCGCCATCTTGAAACTGTAGTAAATTGGGAAAAATATTACAAATATCTCGCTCGGGCTCTATACAGTGTACCTTCGTAGTAAATTTCAAAACAATCGGTCGTTGCGTTTGGTTAAAACTGCGTATGCTCGTCATCGTTAAATAAGAGGCCACCATCTTGAAACTGAAGTAAATGGGAAAAAGTCTTACAAATATCTCGCTCGGGCTCTATACAGTGTACCTTCGTAGTAAATTTCAAAACAATCGGTCGTTGCGTTTGGTTAAAACTGCGTATACTCGTCATCGTTAAATAAGAGGCCGCCATCTTGAAACTGAAGTAAATGGGAAAAAATCTTACAAATATCTCGCTCGGGCTCTATACAGTGTACCTTCGTAGTAAATTTCAAAACAATCGGTCGTTGCGTTTGGTTAAAACTGCGTATGCTCGTCATTGTTAAATAAGAGGCCACCATCTTGAAACTGAAGTAAATGGAAAAAAGTCTTACAAATATCTCGCTCGGACTCTGTACAGTGTACCTTCGTAGTAAATTTCAAAACAATCGGTCGTTGCGTTTGGTTAAAACTGCGTATGCTCGTCATCGTTAAATAAGAGGCCGCCATCTTGAAACTGAAGTAAATGGAAAAAAGTCTTACAAATATCTCGCTCGGACTCTGTACAGTGTACCTTCGTAGTAAATTTCAAAACAATCGGTCGTTGCGTTTGGTTAAAACTGCGTATGCTCGTCATCGTTAAATAAGAGGCCACCATCTTGAAACTGAAGTAAATGGAAAAAAGTCTTACAAATATCTCGCTCGGACTCTGTACAGTGTACCTTCGTAGTAAATTTCAAAACAATCGGTCGTTGCGTTTGGTTAAAACTGCGTATGCTCGTCATCGTTAAATAAGAGGCCGCCATCTTGAAACTGAAGTAAATGGAAAAAAGTCTTACAAATATCTCGCTCGGACTCTATACAGTGTACCTTCGTAGTAAATTTCAAAACAATCGGTCGTTGCGTTTGGTTAAAACTGCGTATGCTCGTCATTGTTAAATAAGAGGCCACCATCTTGAAACTGAAGGAAATGGAAAAAATTCTTACAAATATCTCGCTCGGACTCTGTACAGTGTACCTTCGTAGTAAATTTCAAAACAATCGGTCGTTGCGTTTGGTTAAAACTGCGTATGCTCGTCATCGTTAAATAAGAGGCCGCCATCTTGAAACTGAAGTAAATGGAAAAAAGTCTTACAAATATCTCGCTCGGACTCTGTACAGTGTATCTTCGTAGTAAATTTCAAAACAATCGGTAGTTGCGTTTGGTTAAAACTGCGTATGCTCGTCATCGTTAAATAAGAGGCCGCCATCTTGAAACTGAAGTAAATGGAAAAAAATTTTTACAAATATCTCGCTCGGACTCTGTACAGTGTACCTTCGTAGTAAATTTCAAAACAATCGGTCGTTGCGTTTGGTTAAAACTGCGTATGCTCGTCATCGTTAAATAAGAGGCCGCCATCTTGAAACTGAAGTAAATGGAAAAAAGTCTTACAAATATCTCGCTCGGACTCTGTACAGTGTATCTTCGTAGTAAATTTCAAAACAATCGGTCGTTGCGTTTGGTTAAAACTGCGTATGCTCGTCATCGTTAAATAAGAGGCCGCCATCTTGAAACTGAAGTAAATGGAAAAAAGTCTTACAAATATCTCGCTCGGACTCTGTACAGTGTACCTTCGTAGTAAATTTCAAAACAATCGGTAGTTGCGTTTGGTTAAAACTGCGTATGCTCGTCATCGTTAAATAAGAGGCCGCCATCTTGAAACTGAAGTAAATGGAAAAAAGTCTTACAAATATCTCGCTCGGACTCTGTACAGTGTACCTTCGTAGTAAATTTCAAAACAATCGGTCGTTGCGTTTGGTTAACACTGCGTATGCTCGTCATCGTTAAATTTTGGGAAGTATGATTTGACGTGAGTTTATTAAAACTCACTTACTAATAGTTCAAAGAACTACAGACCTCGACCTCGCAGTTGCCTGGACAACGCTCTGAGGCTTGTAAACGTCTCTGCCAGTTTAACAGGTGACCTTGAAATTAAAGGAAAATGTTACCGGAGCAAATTTATTGGAAATTTTATGCTCCGTGGCGCGGTCAAAATTATGATAGGTCTTGCCGTTAAGCCAGCAACTAGTCATCGTTAAATCTTGGAACGAAAGTATATGGAAACAATATTACATATATGTCGTTTGTACTTTGTACAGGGTACTTTCGTATTAAATTGCTGATCAGTTGATCAGAATGTTTGGTCAAAACTGAGTACACTCTTCATTGTCAATCAGAGGCCGCCATATTGAAACGGAATTGAATGGGAAAAATCTTGCAAGACATGTCTTTTGGGGTTTATACAAGGTACTTTCGTACTAAATTTCTAAACAATTGATCAATGCGTTTGGCCAAAACTGAGTACACTCGTCATTGTCAATCAGATGCCGCCATATTGAAACGGAATCGAATGGGGAAAATTTTGCAAGACATGTCTTTTGGGCTTTATACAAGGTATTTTCGTACTAAATTTCTAAACAATTGATCAATGCGTTTGGGCAAAACTGCGTACACTCTTCATTGTCAATCAGAGGCCGCCATATTGAAACGGAATTGAATGGGAAAAATCTTGCAAGACATGTCTTTTGGGCTTTATACAAGGTACTTTCGTACTAAATTTCTAAACAATTGATCAATGCGTTTGGCCAAAACTGCGTACACTCGTCATTGTCAATCAGAGGCCGCCATATTGAAACGGAATTGAATGGGAAAAATCTTGCAAGACATGTCTTTTGGGCTTTATACAAGGTACTTTCGTACTAAATTTCTAAACAATTGATCAATGCGTTTGGCCAAAACTGAGTACACTCGTCATTGTCAATCAGATGCCGCCATATTGAAACGGAATCGAATGGGAAAAATCTTGCAAGACATGTCTTTTGGGCTTTATACAAGGTACTTTCGTACTAAATTTCTAAACAATTGATCAATGCGTTTGGCCAAAACTGAGTACACTCGTCATTGTCAATCAGATGCCGCCATATTGAAACGGAATCGAATGGGAAAAATCTTGCAAGACATGTCTTTTGGGCTTTATACAAGGTATTTTCGTACTAAATTTCTAAACAATTGATCAATGCGTTTGGCCAAAACTGCGTACACTCTTCATTGTCAATCAGAGGCCGCCATTTTGAAACGGAATTGAATGGGAAAAATACTTCCACATTTGTCGTTTGGGCTTTACACAAGGTACCTTCACAATACATTTCAAAACAAGTAGTCAATGTGTGGCCTAAAGTGGGTAACAAACAAACAAACAAACCGAATGTCGAGTTGACACAGAGACTTCGCTTCGATCAGTAAATAAGCCATATTTATCGTTTTTTCTCAGCATAGTGGTTTCCTTTCTACGTACTGTATTTCGTAAAAAATAACTATTTTCATATATGTATTTTTTTACTACGAAAAATTATTCATCTGCTTTCCTGTACATCCGTGCTTATGCACACAGATAGAGAAGTGTCATTGACGACTTGTAGTTAGACGCGTAAACATATTCGGGGAGGGTACACCCCCTGTCCTATTCCTGCAGGGGTACGTCCATGCACTTCCAAAAACATTGACCTTACTTTATCATCGGCATTGCATTTCTTTTAGTGTAGTCAGATTAGCTCAAGGTCGACTAGTGGTTTTAATTTAACTTGGCTTAAATCTAGTTCATAAATGTCCAAAAGCAAGATTTGTTTACCCCTCCCCCTCAAAGCCCGGATTTTGAGCTATCGACAAAAACGAAATGGAAAATTTAACAATTTTTTCACACACACACACACATATAAATATATAAAAGTATATTATTTACACTAATATTTCTAATTGTTCAATTCAATTTTGTCTGATTAATTATTTATTTGGTTTTTTTAATTTTTTGGTTGTAAAGGTAATTTTTTTGTTCTAGTAATAATCACACATACACACACACACACACACACACACACACACACACACACACACACACACACACACACACACACACACACACACACACACACACACACACACACACACACACACACACACACACACACACACACACACACACACACACACACACACACACACACACACACACACACACACACACACACACACACACACACACACACACACACACACACACACACACACACACACACACACACACACACACACACACACACACACACACACACACACACACACACACACACACACACACACACACACACACACACACACACACACACACACACACACACACACACACACACACACACACACATATATATATATATATATATATATATATATATATATATATATATATATATATATAAAGATTTAAATAACAGCTCGATAGTAATGTGAAAAAAACTTAAACCAAATTGTTTCTTCGTTTATTCTGGAAACATAAATGTCTTTTTTTCAAATTTCCTAATCGGAATTAGATCAGCTGATTATCAGATTTTGATAAATCAGTCTGTCTTAAGAGGAACAGTACTTAGTGTTGGTGTTTACTATAAATTTAATGTTCGGAAAAATAGGAACAAGTATTAGAAGTAAAAACGCCTTCTAATGTTCAGTTATGCAATAAGCTATACGTTACAGTGTTAAGCAGGCGTTCCTGTTTATTTGTTGCGTTATTTACAATTATTTAGAACATCTTCGTCTTTTTATCTTAATTTTAAATTTAAAAAAATGCTTCCAACACATTACAAAATGTTTTCACGATCTATTAGATTATTTAAAAATGGCCGAAATAAATCTAAAAATAAGATGTACATTTTGCTAGTTCTTCAAAAACGTCCTGTTTGGACGATGTTGATAAAAATAAATGAAACGCAATGTTTTCAAATTTTGATCGCATATAAAGATGTAGTCGCTGAGTTTATATTTCAAGCCAGGCATCTGAGAAACGCGTGTTTCATCCGTACTCTTGATACGTGTATTGTTTATTTATAAAGAAATGAACGAATACTCCATCGTTGGGTAATAATTCTAAAAAAAAATAAAATTTGTCAACAAGTAATAAAGTAGTAGGGCAGGAGAAGGGTAATTTGGTTTACATTTCCGAAGGGACTACTTCTTATCGCGTGCATGGGTGCATGTTTTGCACGGGGAAAATTCAGTTTGCCGTCACGGAACGCTCTAACACATCCATTCGCGCACTCTAGTGAACATTATTATTATAACACATTATTATTTTTTTTAGTGATTTATAAAACGTATTTTTGAAGTGAAAACTTGTATGGTCGCGGTTGACAAAACATGGGTATAAACATTGGCTTTCGCGTCACGCTTGCATCCGTAATGCATACCTCACAGCACGTATTGTTCTTGTATATATCCAGACTGGAAGTGACTAATTCTAAACAGATGATTTCGCACGATAGCTTCAATATCATTTCAATTGACATTTATCGTTCTTGTTAATTTTACAAATGTGTTTTCTAAATTTGTGTAGTAAAATGATTTAATATATATGACCTATACCAATTTTTGAATGCTAGAATCACTATTATTATATTTATTATTATACTTAGACAGTATAACTGTCAAAAGTAGGGTTATAAACTGATTAATTATTAAAATCCCTTATGTAGCCTAAGATACTCAAATTCATATTCTGTGACAGTTTCAGTTAATTTTTAAGTTGTGTACCTACACGCGCGCGAAATTTAATACGAAAATAATTTTCAAGAGTTGCCCTTTCCTGCATGCATCTAGATTTTTATAAAAATAATTAAATCACAATAGTGAAAAAGTACACAGTCAGGCAGGCCAAAATACGTAGTCACTTCTGTCGGTCAGTCCCTCACTGCCTCAGTTTTTTTCTGCCGAAAACGCATTACTGACCCAGTTTTAAATTTGCATTAAGAGAGAGAGCAAAGGATTAATTTTGCGTGTAATTTAATTTAGTGAATGTTTCATTAACCGTGGTCATTGTCCAAGAGTCGCTACGGGCGGGTCAGCGTCACAGCGGATATCACTTTAATGGGGTGGAAGCACAGCTATTGCGAAAACAAATTTACCACCTTGCTTCGTGCAAACAGGTCAATAACAGTTATCGCTTTAAATAGGCTGAATGATCTTTTGGCGCTACAAATACGATGGAATTTAAGTAACCATCAGCAAGTTTACAAATAATATTCTCCGTGTTTTCCGTCTTCTTATCGTGCTATCTTCTTTTCTTCTTCTTCTTCTACTACTACTTCTTCTTTTTCCTTCTTCTTCTTTCTTCTTCTTCTTCTTTTCTTCTTGTTCTTCTACTACTACTTCTTCTTTTCTTCTTCTACTTCTTTTTTTTTCTTCTTCTTCTTTCTTCTTCTTCTTCTACTTCTTTTGTTCTTGTTCTTCTACTTCTTTTCTTCTTCTACTACTTCTTCTTTTTCTACTTCTTCTTTTCTTCTCCTACTTTTTCTTCTTCTTCTCTGCATCATTACAGTAACAATACTACTATTCCTTATTCGTTATTATTATTATTTTTTTACTTAAATTTTTTCATATCTATTTTTTTCCATTTCTACTACACTATTTCCTGTTTCTTCGTTCTTCCTTTAATATTTTCTTATTGTTAATATCTTATTCTCTTAACCAACTTTACCTTTTCTCTATTTTGTATATTTCTAAAACTTTTCTCGTCCTTTCTTTTATTCTTCTACTATAACCACTACTTATCCTTATTTTCTTTTATTTTTTAATTTTTTTCCACGTCTTACTCTACTAATTTATAATCGTATCGCTTTAAATAGGCCTTATGACCTTTTGGCGCCACAAATACAACGGCATTTAAGTAACTATTACCAAATTTCCCAAAAAATATTGTTCCTTATATTCTTCTTATTCCTTTCCTCGTCCTTCTTCTTCTCTGCATCGTTACAGTACCAATACTACTATGCTCTATTCATTATTCTTATCCTTCTATTCCTATCTCAACTACTTTTTTTGTATTTTTCTTTTCCAGCTCTACTACAGTACTGCCTGCTTCTTTTTCCTTCTTTTAATATATTCTTATTGTTATTATCTTGTTCTCTTAACCAACTTTTCCTTTTCTCTATTTTGTTCTTTTCTGGACTTTGTCTCGCCTTTTCTATTTATTCTTCTACTACTACCACTACTTATTTGTTTTTGTATTTTTTCTTTCTCCTTCACATCTTATTCTACCGAATCGCATCACTGTAAGTAGACTTGATGACGTTGTTTACGCTATAACTGCAACGGAGGCTAAGTAACCATAAACAAGTTACTAAATAATATTTTACCTTGTATTCTTGTTTTCCGCCTCCTTTTCCTTCTGTACTACTAACACTAATACTAATATTACTTTTGTCTTTCATATATTCTTCATTTTCTTGAACTCTTTCACGTTTACACTCTCTGCTTTCTCTTTTACTATGATGTACTTTTTATTATGTTTGTTATTCTCTTTCTATTTCAACTACTTACTTCATTTTTCTACTTCAACCACTCAACTTTTTCTACTCTACTGCCCGTTTCTTCTTCCTTTCCATATTTACTTTTTATTATCATCTTCTTATCCTTTTTTTTCTCCACATCGTATAGTATAATACTATGTGGAAAAGAAAAAGAGAGGATAAGAAGAAGTGATAACAAAAAGAAAGAAGAAAGAAGAAGATGATAAAGAAAATAACAGGGGTATATGTTCTGTGACATTCCTCCTTCTGCTCTTTATTTCGTTTTTCACATTTTCCCAATTTATCCCCGCAGGGGGGTGCAGACTAGCTGCACCTATTGAGAGGATTTAGACGTCCCTCACAGTACCCGTGAGTAACACACACTTACACATACAACACTACACTTACGACTTTAACACTTTACACTCACACTTACAATTAGGGACGCGATAATAGCCTCAATGTGCTTTTCGCCTTAAAATATCAAAGGAAAAAAATCCCAATTCATTTCGCCCAAAATTTGGCCATAAACGTAGATGATCCAAGTCAGGTAGCAAATCTGAAATTTTAAAAACGTTACGATTCGCGAGAGTCAGAAGAAAGATAAGCAATGTCCGCCATCGGTTTTATCTATTTATTTTTTAACCATAAATTTATTTCATTTCAAATAGGTTCACTAAAACTTGAGGTAAAATAGTTCATTACTAAAATTTTATTGTCAGGTTCCATTTTTTTCTTGCTGCAAGTTTCAAAACGGACGTTTTATAGAAAATTGAACCCGAGAATGTTGTACGATATTTTTGGACCATTCACTTTTAAAATATATTCAGTTGGAGAGCGGTGGCGATTGGAAGATAAAATGTACAGAACTTTGTTTATCGATGATATTAATAATAATGGAAATAACACGTAATAACAGTTAACAGAGATGTTAATTATGTTATAAAACTACAATTAACTATATCTAAATTT
>CM040185.1:99836185-99890320 GCA_022606455.1 Callitettix versicolor
CTTGGGATTTTAACTGTCTCAGCACTTAACACAGTTCTTACTTGGGATGACAATGTAGACTTGTGAAGTATTTCATAATGTTGAACACAAAGATCTACCTAACTGTTGAAGTTGTAGTGGAAGTGTTCCACCTATCACTACTACATACAGAAAATAAACTGAGCTAGGTTTATGATGTCAACACATTGTATACAGATTGTCAAAACACACACACACACACACACACACACACACACACACACACACACACACACACACACACACACAACAACACATTACACAAACATTTTCATATTCAATTATTTTCTCAAAAACATCGGTTTCGAAATTGTCATCAAAATAACCGGAAAATCAGCATAATTTCTCAAATTTGGTTCATCATATTTTGGTCATAAATAAGAAATCATAACTTAAGTCAATGTACCGAATTTAAACACAATTAATCAGTTCAAGAGTAAATTGAAAAAAACAAAACAATCCAGTTTTTTTTTGTTTTTTAACTAAAAACTTTTTCAAAATTAAAAAACGCCTCAGAAATATGAGCAAATTATGTTTGTGCGAAAACTTTCCTGATTAATTAATTTGTTCAGACAACAGCAAAGTGCCTAGACGTACAGATGTCAATGTACCGATGGATTCATCTGTGTTTTTGCCCATTCTTAATAGATAAATATCGATCTTTCACTAATTCTCATA
Source organism: Callitettix versicolor (assembly GCA_022606455.1). Lineage (NCBI taxonomy): Eukaryota > Metazoa > Arthropoda > Insecta > Hemiptera > Cercopidae > Callitettix > Callitettix versicolor. The sequence goes on from CM040185.1 coordinate 99,836,882, forward strand.
AACCAAGTTACTTCTTCATGATGAGAGGGTAATGTTCAAAATCCTACATGTAAAGTCTCTATCAATATGTTCTGTTTCACAGATACCGTGTGAGATGTCTACGAGTACTAATTTTACAGTTGCCTTTAGTTCAAGGCGTTGTTTACATGATGTTCTTAATCATGTGGGCTGAGAAAGAGGTAAGTGACTAGTGACTCATAAAGAATGGGTGATCAGCTGTACTTCATAAATTAATACATTAATATATGCAAATAAAATCATGGCACGCAGTAATGGCGTGGAAAAGTAAGGTGCTTGTAATTATCCATACGCAATAAACACTCTTTGACATTAATATATGTTGCATACTGTTATAGGAGAAAGATTTTGTGTGTGTGTGTGTGCACAATCAAAAACTTTCATTTAGTGCATCATCTGGATTGGGTAAAAATTTTCAAAATGATTTTGTAAACACTTGGCGGTTTCAGTGTTGTTGTGCTTTTAGAAATAAAATGAACATGGAAAGGATAAGAAAAATATGTATTGTTACAAGTGATATTTAAGAAATATGTTTTGTTAACAACAAAAGCGAAAAATTTGTTCATGGCTGAAAAATGGCTAACTGAAAGAGGAAAGTATTGTTTTAATGACATAATGACATGTCCTTTTGAGAGATCTGAAAGAAAATAACCCCAAGGATGTTCAAAATTATCTAAGGTTGAGATACTTCTGATGCAGGTGTTTCCTGTCCTCAAGTAAACATTAGTAATTTAGAATATCATAGGCTTGGTTCTGTTGCAATTTGGATCTCTCCTAACTGTATCACTATATTGGTAGTTCAAAAATCTCTTTTAATTCATCTATGTGTATGTATTTTACAATCTTCTTGTATCCGTTTGGCTACTTCTACATTCAATAACAACCCAAGAATGAACACTATTGTACTCAACTCTACAGGTTTTCCAATTTTTTTTTTTTTTTTTTTTTTTTTTTTTTTTTTTTTGTTTAACGTCCGACTATTGTGCACACTTGGGCTAATGCAGACGATGGGATGATTTTGCGTATCAAAATGCCAAGCCCTGGCTGGGAATCAAACCCGGGTCCTCAGGGTGAAAGCCTATTATGCTAATCAACTAGGCCACTGAGGCAGCTTTTTCCAGAAATAATTGTCCAGTATCCTTACCAGAACTCTTGCCCCAATAAATTCAACCCAAAAAGAAAAGATGTAGTAGTGTATGCAAAACTGTTTACTTACCCTGTGGACTGCTGATCCGTTGCTCTCCAGCACCACCTACCTGGAGCATCAGTCACTTCCCGATGTACAGAGGGCCCCAAATGTCCCTCTAGGTCCCCCCCCCCAGAATCTACTGACCATGCTTCTTCCCAAAGCTTTTATTTTAACTTCAGTTCCACACACCTTGTTGTTTATAACAACAGGTATTACATCAGCAGTTTCATAATTTTTCTGAGTCTTTGTCATAGTTTTTACTCTCTGTAAAACTAATAATTAAAGTTATAATTTTAATTCCTAATACATATTGACCGTCATTAGAGGCATCACTTTTCTTAGATTTATTTAGCTCCTTCCTCAATGAGTGATTGTTTTCCAACACAAATCCTCAATCAACCTGTAAGTCGACCTTTTGATGTAATTTCACAAGAGCATAATATCTGATATTTTAAAAATTTTAGTTAACATAATCCTTACACTAAATTTTGTACAAAGCAAGATAAAATCTATATATCTCAATAAATTTCATGAAAAATTCCTTGTTATAATGACAAAGTTCCTTTATTGAGATTTGGTTTTAGTTTATTTCAATTTAAATTTTTGCTAATTTGGCTCTCATAACTCAGTTTACAGAATTTTTCAAGTACTTAAATACTTATAAGCTACACAGTGGAGAATACAACTGCCACGAGAAGGACCTTAGGCTTTCTCTGTCATACTTAGGGTCATAAGAATGATGACTTAACCTCATCGGCATGAATTGAATGATGGGCAAACAGAACTTTTTTAAACATAAAGTTCCAGGCCAAAAGCACAGTCACACCACTATCAAATTTCTGTTACTTCTCAAGTCTTTAAACGTTCTATCAAGATCTTCCAACTCTCTTGTGTGCCATGGATTCACATGTCGTTTACAAATAATTTAATCATTTGCCAATAAAAACACTGAAGTATTTTTAGTCCAACTTACCTTGCACAATCACCTTGGTTTTGTATAAGAATGCATACATACACGGTCACAGCGTTAAGATCATGACTATATTATTAAATTAAAGTTAAACAATTGTTCCATGTTTCAGAGTCTGTACACTGTGAACTATGTATTTCTACAACCGATAGTGATATTTTCATTACTAACCGGAATCTGGGGTATTACTATGACCATGAAGATGCTGGCAGATGTGCTGAAAGACCATCACATGTGGGGGAAATTTATCGCCCTACAGTTGGTATTAATTCTTAGCAAGTTGCAATACAATTTAATTACAAGATTGTTGATACTTATCTTGCCCTGCGATCCGCCTATCACACCAGTAGTGTATGCAAATTGTAAGTATTAGGCTGTAATTTTTGTTTTCTATTTGGTGGGCTTTTTTTAGTAGAAAATTTCTAACATTATATTCTCTTTCACAAATATACTGTGAGATATTTTCAAGTACTAGTTTTACAGATGCTTTTAGGCCATCTTTGTGATGTTTCTAATCACGTAAGATGAGAAAGAGGAAAATGAAACAATATTTTTAGAAATAATACAGTAACCCACCAGTGTATCACAATAAACAGAACTGTAAACACTTGAAATTAATAAATAATCTATAAACATTATTACCTAATAGATTTTATAGAAACATTCCAGCCAAATTTAACACTATGACCACTAGTGTCAAATTAATTGGACATTTCGTACTTGGGCAAAAGTGTCAGCATCTGATTAATCAGGTATCAGGTTAGGCATTAGATTTTTTAAATAGAACTAATTTTTTTGTTTGGCAGTGATCCACAATATTCTGCTGATGTGGGAGACGGTGGTTCTAGCTTTGTATGCCAGAGTTGTATACAAACGACCAATTCCAGACTTCAGTATCAGATCTCAACATTTTCCAAAGCAAATTTGTATCATCGGCGACAAAATGCCGCAGTCATTGGACGAAAGAAAACAGAAAGAGAAAGAGAACAACAATAATTCCAGTGTCGTTAGGTTTTAGAGCTTTTGTATTTATGCATTTTTATAACAGTATTAAAATAGAATAAGTTACGTATATTTTCTTTTCGATCCCTTACGCTGTCTGATCTCGCAGCAGCCAGCATCTCCACCATCATTCCCTGTAGAAGCTCTTCACCTCCACTTCTATCCTATCCTCACATGTATTTCCAAATCAGTTCCACTCACTTCATCTCCATAACCTGCTTTCCTTTTCTTGATTTCTCCTTACACTGTACATGTATGTACCTTCTCAACTGTCTTTCCTCTTATAGTCCAGTTACTGAAGGTAAAATATGGCGATACTGTATAATTTTGCCAAACAGCACCGATTTGCACAAAAATTTGGATGTAGGTTCTACTTACTCTTTCCATCAAAGTTGACTCTGTGTTGATTTTTATTTTTAAGGGGTGAAAGCTACCCCTATTCAAAAATAATTTTAGAAAAATATATTTGAGCGTGTAATCGATTGAAATCATCTTTAAATAAGTTGAATGAACATCAATTGACATTAAGGGACATAATTTATGATTTATTAAACAGTTTTGACCCCTAAAAGCCACCCCCTAGAATAGTTAGAATTTAAAAAAATCTTCAAAATGTTCTTTAGCAACTTGCAATGATTAAATAGCACCGATTTGCATGAAAATTTTGATTTAAATTCTACTCACCCTCTACTTCAAATATGAACCTGTGCCATTTGTTGCTTACTATTTTTTAGGTGAGAAAACTTGGATTTTAGGTGTAAAATCTGATTTTTAAAAAAATTAAGACAAATTTTAAAAAATTTGAATTGGCTGCCATTTTGAAACTGATTAACAAATTTTTCTGTTTAACAAACAATTATTGCTATATATATATATATATATATATATATATATATATATCGGTGTTAATTTTAAGTCCCAGACCCGGGCCTTACCATTCAGGTCTATTGGAACTCCAACAGCTCACTTTCCCAATGAAAATATAGGTAATTAAACATTATAAAACTCTGCAAATGAAATAACAAAAAAATGTATCTTCAATAACCATGCAAATGATCAAATTAAAATCTTCAAAGTTGTCAGGGAAATTCCAAGTCCCTATATTTTCATCGATCTGCATATTTGTTGTCAGAACATAATTATTCGAATGTTCTTGTAATACTTCTTTCCAAACAACATTGCTTGTGTGGTGAGTGTTTTCTGAGTGCAAGAGAATTTTCAGTCTTTTTTTTTAACTCTGGAGAAAGCCACGACATCATATGCATAAAAACTGCTGTTGGTAGGAATATCCCAACTGATACAAATGTCTGCCTTTGGGCCTTATGTACTGTCGTAGCAAAAGCTGGCCTAATGGGAAATTGATGTCTTTTTATTGTGCATCCTAGTTTATTTTTGCTTGAATCTAATGTGGTTTTAGGAATATTAACTTCTCTACCTGTGGTCATAGTAGCCCGTGGGCGGAAACCAGTTTCAGATATAATGTATATAGGTATACACTTAATATAAATTTAAGGCTAGAAATTCGCCATTTTGCGATTTTTTACAGGCATGAGACCTAGCACGATCGAATCTGCACCTTCAAAACCCTTATGTACGATGTTTTGTGAAATTCATTAGAGCCGTTTTTGAGATATACTGAACATACAAACATTTTTTTTTTTTTTTTTTTTTTTTTTTTTTTTTTTTTTTTTGGTGTTTAACATTCGAATATTGTGCACACTTGGGCTAATGCAGATGATGGGATGATTTATAGCACATGAAAATGCCAAGCCATCACTGGGAATCGAACCCGGGTCCTCGGGTGAAAGCCTAATACGCTATCCACTAGACCACCGAGGCAGCTTACAAACATACAGAATTTGCTCGTTTAATATATATAAAAGTAAGCCTTGATTGTCACGTTTTTTGGATTTAGGTAAGGTGTTTGACATGGTTGATCATGAAACACTATTAACAAAATATATGTAGGGATAAGAGGCAAAGCAAATGGACTTATAAGAAACTATCTGATTGCCAGAATGCAAAGGGTTATCACTAAAATTAATCATTTAAAGATAAAAAATATATGTCTATAGATGTACCTCAAGGCACCATTCTTGGACCCTAGTTGTTTATTCAACATATAAATGATTCATTTAATGTTATTGCAGATGGGTCAGTGATAACAGTGCATCATATTGTATGCAGATACCGCAATAATATTGTCCGATAACACTTGACAAAGATGCAATCAGTGAGCTAAATAATTTTCTTGATGTAACAGCTGATTGGCTAGCCCTCAATAAATGATCACGTAATATCAATAAGACTGTTTATGTTACGTTTGGGAACTTTTCTGATAATGTTCCTGAATTAGTTGAAATGAAAATTTAAAATAAAACTATAAATAGGATTGAATTCACCAAATATCTGGGTATTATTTTTGATTTTAACTTTAAATGGGATAAGCACATCAAAAACCTCCTTGGAAAAACTAAATATCTGTTTTTTATAAATTATGTAAAATAATGAGTTACGACATATTAATGATGATATATCATGCTTTTTTTCAAAGCCTAGTTAATTATGGAATAATAGCATGGTGAGGTGCTTGTAATAATTATATTAATCAATTGCAAGTTTTGCAAAACAGGATACTTGAAATAAAAAAAAAGGAAATCAATATATATTGAGAAATATCCTTTTAGTTTGGTGAATCTTTTGAGATTAGAATCTTTGATGTTTCATTCTCAAGACTATATAATCTAATTTGAGTAGCAGAATTAGAAAAATGAATATTAACTTACTAAAATATCTCAAAAGAGTTAGTGACAATAATAGTTATGTTTGTGCAATCAAATTACGTAACTTATTGCAGCAAGAAATGAAAATGTTATCACTTTCTAAAAAAGCGTTGAAATCAAGACTAAGATCTTGGATACAGAACACATATAGTACTGAGGGCTATCATTTTGTATCACTTTCTTTTTGTTTTTTTAACATACATATACATATATATATATATATATATATATATATATATATATATATATATATATGTGTGTATATATATATATAAATATATATATATATATATATATTATTATTATTATTATTATCTCAAGCATAGACCCTGTTGGATCACACAAAACACTCAGACTCATGTCTTGTTCCTTCTAATCCTCCACACCTCCCTCATCCTGTCCCCATGGATCCTCTTCCGCTCCTCCGTCCATTTTACCCCTGCTCTCTTTGGGATTTCATTCTCTGGGACCTTCCAACCGAGCATATTTCTCCTGTATGCGTGTCTATCTTCAACATCTGTTGGGTCTATTCCTGCGTCATGTAGGTCTATTCTGACTTGTGCGATCCACGACGTTGTTGATTTGACACCTTGTATATACTATATATATATATATATATATATATATATATATATATCTGCCTCGGTGGCCTAGTTGAATAGCGTACTGGGCTTTCACCCTGAGGATCCAGGTTCGATTCCCGGCCAGGGCTTGGCATTTTCATACGCTATAAATCATCCCATCGTCTTCATTAGCCCAAGTGTGCACAGTAGTCAGACGTTAAACACAACAAAAAAAATATATATATATAAGCACAAATATATATATATATATATACATATTTTTTTTTTTTTTGGTGTTTAATGTCTGACTATTGTGCACACTTGGGCTAATGCAGACGATGGGATGATTTATAAATCATATGAAAATGCCAAGCCCTGGCTGGGAATTGAACCCGGGTCCTCGGGGTGAAAGCCCAGTACGCTATCAACTAGGCCATCGAGGCGGCTACATATATATATATATATATACACATACAAACACATATGTTGGGAAATATGTATTTTGAATTTACTTTTGTAATTTAATTTATAGTTTATTGTTTAAGTACCAGTCCTCATAGAGATTTGTTTTTGTATGGTTCCACTGTAATATAATGTAATTTTGCGACCCGCAGGGGGTGCAGACTAGCTTTAGACGTCCCTTGCCATACCCAAGTCTAACACACACACTTACACTTACAACACTACACTTATGACTAACACTTTACACTCACACTTACATTCAGGGAGGCGATAATAGCCTCAATGTACTTTTCACCTTAATATAACAAAAAAACCAATGTAATTTTGCTGGTTATACAAAAAATAAATTTCTAAATTGTCACCATATAAAATCTGTTATCATTAAATTTTTTTTAAATCTTATTTCACCATTGTAATTGAATGTTGTGCAAATTGTAATGCTGAAAACGATCAGATTTTCAAAAAAGTGTAGGATTTTTTTAAAATGATAATTTTTTAAAGATTTTGGGTGGCTTTTTAATTTTGTACATCAGTGCTATTAAAATGTAGTTCGGTTTTGAAAATTTGCTTTCATCGTGATAACAGATTTCTGAAGAAGTTTGCAGGAAAAGGCAGAAACGCTTGATACTTTAAACATTTTATTCAAAAAAAAAAATTATATTAAACAGCACTTTTAAATTAAATAGAATATTGTTAAATTCACATATCTTCGGTATCAGAATCTGAATCCTCCTCCATGGCGGCACGAGCAGACTTTTCAGCTTCAGCAAGCAAACTGGCCGGAACTCGTTGGTGTAGACCATTTGTATGTTCACCTACCCAACTCAATTCTAGTTCAAATTGCTTATCTTTGAGTTCATCGTGGACAAGGTAAATTCTGTAAAAAATATTGCGAGAATTAGTTATTCAAATAGGGATTAATATAGTTAACTATGTCTGTCTTGTTAACTAAGTGTTGTAAAAAAATACTTCATTACCTAAAACTATCGGTCGTTTTACTGAGCTATGTAATAAGGAACTACAATTATTACTATGTTGAGTATAATGATCTGCCTTCCCTAGTTTCGTCAATTCTACTTTTGTTGACGCGTTTCGGAGAATCTCCATCTTCAAAACTATATCTATATTCTATAGACGAGGTTCTCTGAAACACGTCAACAAAAGTAGAATTGAAGAAGCTAGGAAAGGTAGATCATTATACTCAACATAGTGACAATAATCCTAGTAGAAAAGAAGAAGAATATAAAAATAATTTCAACTACAATTATGTCTAATCATTCGATTTAAAACCAGGTCATATTATCTTAGAAAGTGACAGATCTGAGAAGTTTCACTGTAAAGTGTATTTAAGAATTTAATACAATTATTTTGTAGTCCATATGGGAGTTGTTTCTTCAAACTGAATTCATTTGTTTTTACATAAATTTATTTCTAGTAACAATAATATAACCTTCTAATTCAACTAAAATCTATAATAGGTAAACAGATACCGATTTAAAATGAGCTTGTGGAAACAATATAGCTCAATGCATTAAATTAACAATAACCAGCCCAATTCGCAATACATTATTCTGGATGACATGTTACTACATGAAAATAAATATTTTCAACAATAACAATTGCATTCAATGCAGAGTAAAACGGAATTTTGTATACTGCTCATTGCGGATAGGTTAGGTTACTCACATTCTGGCTGCCTCTTTCACCAACTCTTGGCAAGTCATATCTGCAAGTTTCAACTTCTCTATTTCTGTTTTCGCAGCTTGCTTTGCCTTACCCACAGCGCAGCCATGATATCCCTGGAACATTATAAATGTACAAAGTATTATTTAGGCGAACAAGTATTAATTGTAATACTTCAATTCAAGCAATTTGCAATGTCAAATTGCTACTCTATGCATATGTAAGGTCTTAAATGACTTGTTTAATAGCAAATACAGTGAGTTTAATGGTTAAAAAGTTACTTTCAGAGGACCAGATAAAATCACCTATCAACAAAGATAAGTGTACAACCAAAATATTATGTTATTTGAACATACCTTTAGTTGAAGATCTTAGCCTGAGCTAAAGGAACACTTAGAGCACACACAATGTTCAGTCACTTACGTTCGCTTTACAAAATGTTGGCTGTTATACAGAGTTTTACACTGAAATGGTAAGGCTTTGCTTTATGTCCGAATTTGTTTTATAAGGAACTTTTTAGCAGTTATGACTATTAGAAATACAGTGAAATTAATACAGTTTACACAGATATCCCACACATGTTGAGTTCATTTTTGTGGTGGCCTTCTAGAAGACCATAAAACAGCACCTATTATTAACCCTTTAATTAAAATTTGACAGAGAACAAATAAAGGATTTTAAGGTATTCAAAATGTCTTGCAGAAGGAGACATTATTTCTTCTCCAATAAATATGTTTTAGGGCTTTTAAAATTCTTTTCAAGAGATGAAACAATTCATAATTTTAGAATAACCCACCAGCTCCATTTTTTGAAAATAAATATCAACATGCCACCTGCGTAAGCCATTTGTCACAGACGATCCGTAATGTCAGAGTCAAATAGCCTACAGTGTTCTAAACAGTGACAGCACTTTATTAACACAATTTATTCAATAAGACTAGGCAAAAGCTGTACATGTACAGGTTTCAACAAATAAATAATCAATATTTGTGCACATCACATTATCAGGGACAAATCTCAAAATTTTTGTATTTTGGAAAAATGTCTGCGGCAAGATAGGTTTAGTTTCAGCTTACGCAATGGAAATTACATTGAGGCATGCTGTTGCCATGTGGTTATGAAAACTAGACATCTGATTGGTTGCTAGGCAGCGTAATCCACAACCTTCTACCACATATGTAGAGACATATTGTGAGTATAAAAGGGGAAACAATGAGTCGGATAGTAGGGGATACCATAATGAGATAAATCTAGATTTAAGTGTACCGACAGTGACAAAGTAGTTATAAATAAAAAGTGTTATAAAGAGTGTTACGTATTCATTGTGTTAATTAAATTAAAGAAACTTATTACAATTTCAGTGAGATACAATGGCAGTGAACTTTTATTTTAAAACAAAATTTTTGGTCATTTTTTTAATTAATTAATAATAAATTTCAATAAATCTTATTTCGATCTGAGACTTTCAGAAAATTATTTTTTTTTTTAATTTGTTTGAAACAGTAATCAATAGTTTAAGATAAATGTTAATATGCAAGTTATGAATAAGGCTATGGATAAGTACCCGTTTGAAACCTCTCCCAGAGATATAACTTTCTGATTTTCTTTTTTATGTTTAAGCCTTTAAGTAAACCACGAGTTAAAACCCTGGCAAGCAAAACAAACTTAAAAAAATTTGTAACTATTTGTGAGATTGTAAAAATAATAATAATAAATACAGTGATATTCACTGCTTGACCAAACTGCTAAGATAAGTACCAAGGACGAAAGAATAAGATTCCAAGATAAAACCAAAATAACACCTAAACCTGTCATTTCGGAAGATGAGAGAAAAAGAAGATTGGAAAGAATGAAGAGCTACTGGGAACAAAGAAAAGTACAGCGCGCAAGAAATGATTGATTCAGCGTACCCTAAAGAGGGTGAAACGAAAAGAAGAAGAAATACAATGATACCCCCGCCTATGGTCAACCTGGACACTGGTCTAATTCAGGGAATGAAAAATAACATTTAGGTTTCAGATAAAGGGCTGAACACATTATGAGTGTTTCATTTTGTTAAATTATTAGTGAGAAGACATGTAAATATAGAGATAACATTGTGCTGAGTTAACACAAACAAGCCTTTGATTGATGAGTGTTTTGTTTTTGTAAGGCAATAACTTACGATATTTCACAGTTATCTGTTCTCGGAATGCCCACTCCTATTCCCTTTTTTGTCATCATACCTGATTTTTCATTGTGTTTCATTAACTCTTTTAGTGTGTTTAATTTGTTAGCCCTTTAAAAAATTTAAACAGTTACAACAATATCGTGTCACATACTTTTTGATTTTTAAATTTAACATAACGTTAAGTTTCTTTGTGTGCGAGTTTCAAATTGTTGTTTAGATCCTGTTTTCCCTATTGTTGATTAAATGGGCCCTAAAAGAAGTGCTTATGGTATTGGAAGTAAAAGACAAACTAGACTATTGAACTAAAAAAGCTACAATATAAACTAAAAAAATATACAGTATTGACTTGTCCTATGTGCATATATGGGACATAACTACATTTGTATGAATTTAGATAAAATAAAAAGTGACTTCTGTTCTGTGAATTTTCTTCATTCTTCATTTTTGACATTCATGGTGAGACCTCAATTATTTTTTTCTATGTAACAAATTAAAATGTTGTCCACAAGACTCTACTGTAAATGCTGACTCACACAGCAGTCTGCTCAGATAACAGTTTATATGTGGAAGGAATTAAGACCTTAACCGGCGTACCACTGTAATATCCAAATGTTTAGTAGCTGAAAGGATAGACCATTTGTCCAATAAGTGACAATAAGACAGTAAGTGATACAGACTAGACTAATTGAGCTAATTAAGTGACCAACCCCAAAGCAAATTGGACCTTTTTATAAATGGTTGGAAGAAGAATAAATGAACAATTTGTTTCAATGTATTCTACCTGAATGGAATTTAATGTAAACTTGAGTAACTGCGTGTTCTGCAATATGTAAGTCATAATTTCCACTTATATGATTTTCACAGATTAAAACAGTGATTTTTTGTGTTTCCTTGTCTAAATAAATATCAGTTATAAGTACTTTATTGTAGAGATAATAGCCTACACAAAAAATAGTAATAAATTATTATCACAGTATATTAAATTTAAAAAATATAATATAAAGAAATAAAACACAATGTACCATACCATGTTAAACAATATTTGTTATTTGATGATTTTTAGTCAAAAAGTAATTGCAGAACACTCTATTAACTCAGTTTGGCTTAGTGAAAAAAACTGTACAAAAGTGACTAGAGATATTCAACTCTCACTTTACCCTGTGAAATAATATAACATATTATTTATCAATCTATTCAATTCTGAATGAATCTCACTATCTTGTAACTAAACCTCATTATGCATGACTTACATTAGACACACCAGACGGATCGATCATGTACATGACAGGTCCAGATAGATCATATGATCCCAGGATTATACTGCAACCAAACGGCCGTACTGCTGAATACAACGTATAAGCGTGCATATACATTGATACTCTATCATTCAGATATTTCAGTGGAATGTTAGTGCCATATTGAGACCTGTAGTTCGAGGCTTCAGAACGTGCAGTCTCAGCAAGCTGGCGAGCATCCGAGATGAGCCCTGAGACTGCCTACAAATAAAATAGGTATTTAGACATACTCATAAGCTATACATTAGTTGTTTTATTTAGAGTTCTACATTATAGGTCTTAAAGTTGACTAGAAGTGGCTTTGCTTATTTGGCGTTCTAGCAAATAAAGCCATGTGATACGGTTCTGTTATGTTTTAAAAAAAAATATATTAAAAATTAATTCTGTCATTATTGTAGCCTTCAATTTGATACCCAATCCAAGATATTTTTTGTTTAATGGTACTTTTTATTTAGTCACAGACAGAAAAAAGAGGTTTTTGCAGAAAAATCTTTATACAATAAATTACAACTGCAATAACTGCAACTACAATAAAGAATCAACTGCAAAGAAACTTAGTTTTAAAATGTACTAGGGGACAACTTCCACTGTTGAAAAAAACTTGTGTTTATTACCATTCGATGAATTTGTCATCTCCTAAACAACATAGGAACTGAGTTACACAACCTAATTGTGCTTACTAACACCTAAACAACCACACTAAAAATTCCTGTACTTCTCTCCCGGCTTGGAAACAGCTTAAGCCTGTGAAACCTAATTCAACCCCGTCAACGAATACTCACTTCCAATTGGTTCATGGAGCATGTATATCTCAGGTCTAAACTATGATAAATTAAAACATTTCTGCCCAGGCATTACTGCCGTCGCATCACCTGTTTACAATAGCTTCATTCTGATTGGTGTGTTCTTTCTCTGGCTTTAAGAATGGAATTCTGAGAAATTATGGTTTCCGCCATAATTTCGAGTATAAATACAGGTTGAAATTGTTGTTTGTCACAACATCGAGGAGGACCACCCACTATAGAACAACTACATGCAGCCTACCAACACCCAGGACACCTGTACAAGATATCACAACTTGCTTGGGAGGAAATAGGAGGGATCCGGCCGACAATAAATACGAAGAGAATTTATTTCAGAATTTTGAACCGGCAGAAAGTTGTCTCGCCAGTCCACAGCCAACTTGGTAAATGCCAAGACTTCTATTTCTACTGGAGACTACAACAAATTATAAGGCGATGATAACCTTAACGGTTTTTCACCGGAAAAAAAAAACAACAAATTATAAGTTAACCTTACCATTATTTATTTTAAATTTGGTTTATGAAACATTATTATTATATTCCTGTCTATAATATTAACCCCTAAAAATAAAACCTCACCCAAAAATCTGTGAAACACTCTTAAACTCAGAAGTTCTAACTAGAAAAAATCCAAACGGCTTTTAAAAATATAGTCTACTTCATTAATAAAATAAACAATCAATATCCTTTAATGTTGCTTCAGTCTCGTTCGGTCTATTTGTGGAATGAACAAAACCAATTAGCAATAAATTATTCATAAATCTACCTTCCAGAATTTTGAATCTTCCATTGACACAAAATTTCTATAATCACTTTTTTTAAAATTATGCGTGAAATGAAAGAAGATAACTTACCATGCCAACATGTTTGTCAACAGTAAATATCCTTTTATTAGCACCAGGTTCGTACAGTTTTGACGTAATTAATTTTTCAACAGCAAATACTACGCCATCTTTACCTCGTAATCCAATAACCGTTCTGCAACACAAAATGATACCTTTATTTTAGATGTAATAAACTTAAACAATTCATACTGGCTTATTTATGCAAATGAAACCAACATAATACATGGAACAACATTAGATAAAACTATATTTTTTTAATTTAATTAATCTCTCATTAATAAATTCAACTTAAGGCAAAATATTACTTTTTTTTTAACATTAGGTTTTATTGTATTGTTTGGATATTTCCAGACTGGGGCCCGAGTATAGCTGAGCAAGAGAACTATTGATATACGAGCTTGTTCAGACTCCAACAAAGAAAGTAAGTTCCAAAGAAGTTTTATTTCTTACAAAAATATATTATAGGATTTTATTTTTAAATAAATCAACAAATAAATACAGTTTGTGTCTACATACCCACTGTTTTCCACCGCCTTTTGGGCATACTCCACTTGAAAAACTCTGCCATCAGGTGAAAATTGAGAAGCTGACAAATCATACTATAAACATAAGATTTAAATATTATTTAAAACCCATAATTCAACTTGAATTATGTAGGTGCAGGATGGACATATCCACATGTCTCAATCTCATTTACTAGGCCTAATTAAAATGGTATTACTTAGGTTAGATTAAAAATAACTTTGGCTTTGCCTCTTTTAAAAACAAAGTTTTAACAAACTGGAAAATGTAAAGACAGAACACAATTTGTCCATGTTAATACCTACCTAATAACTTAGCTGTTATTATGGAAAGTAGAGTGTACAGATGACCACTGTTAACTAAAAATTTAACTTTTTTCTTGAAAATATACGGTATTGTGAATATTATAGTAAGAAAATTTTGTGGGGACAAAAAAATTGTTATTGTAGCAATTTTCTTTTAAATTGCCAGTTGTATGAAATAAGATAGCAATTTTGAAAATTGTTTTGTAAGTAATATTAGATTTATATTAGATAAAACTTAAGATTTATTACTGAGTAGTACAAATATTATATAAACTAATTTTTTTTTTACTTTTATTAAGCATTTTATAATTTTGTTAAACATTATTTATATTCCACTATAATTTGTAAAACTTTTTTCATTTTGAGGTGTGTTTATGATTTATTTCAGAGGCTATCTTGTTTCATTCCTTGTGAGGGCCTTGTAGGTTCCTTGTTTCATAACTAATAAATTTCTAATTAAAACAATAGAATTTTTTTTTAAATATTTTAAGAACTTAAAGAGTAATATTTCAAGCAAGAGGGCAATTTTTGACGCTGTTAATTTCATATAACTAGCCCCAGGAGAGTGTAGACTAGCTGCACCTATTGAGAGGGTTTAGATGTCCCACACGGTACCTGAGTCTAACACATACTTACAACACTACACCTGCGATTGTATTAACACTTTACACTAACCTTACATTTACAGGAGGCGATAATAGCCTCAATGCGCTTTTCGCCTTACAATAAAAAAAAATATATAACTAGCAATTTTCAAAAAAATCACTATGACTAGAATTTTCATTCAAAAAAAAAAATCATTAAAAATTTAAAATTGCAAATAAATTCATAAAAAATAAATATTTCAGTAATGGTGGTCTCGCTAATTTCAATTTTAACAATACCAAGGAAAAGCTTATGAGAAATTCTTTTAAGAAGAAAAATTTTGATTAGTGCTCCTAGTATTTGGCAATATATTCAATAATTTTTTTATGACTATTTCCACACTGAAAACAAATTTTTAACAAATTATATAATTTGAAGACAAATTCTATTAATTTAGATATTATCCTATAATACTGAGAGTGCTGTAATTGGTTATAAAGCGGCAAACAATTACTTCGGGAATGACTCTTCTAGTTGAGTTTTTAGGTTATCCGCTATTTGTTTCCAAATCAACTAAAAATATAAGACACTACAAAAATGATTAACATACATTTTAAAATTACTTACACCAGTGCCAATTGAACTCATTGTGATATACAATAATGTCAATGCAGAATATAATTTGTATGTATTTCGAAGAACAAAGTTCAGAACCTGTAACTAATAACAATCACAACTACAATAATTCCTAACCTATAAAAAGAAGGCTGTCGTGATGGTGCAAAAACACATTGCGATTGTTTGTGCTAGTAATCGATTATCAATCGCAATCACATATCGATTTTAAAATATAAAGAATATTACAATATGTAAATAACTTTCTTTCTCATCAAATATAGATGATTTTTTTTATAATGCTGATTATATATTGTATTTCAAGTTGTCTTACACCTCTTTTGTAAGAAGAAAAGAATGAATATTCTTTTTTAAATTACAGTTGGGTGGAATAATATGCAAATTGAAACTCTACTTTTAATAGTAAAATCAGATATTCTAAAAAAATGTAAGATTAAGAAGTTATGAATTGCTATAAAATTTCGAATTACCGCTATAGATAATTCAATTCGTTTGATATATCAAAAAAAATGGATTTTTTTGGAACGAATGTCTAAGCTATTATGTTTACCAAAATCAAGTTTTGTGCTAAATTTGGTTTTCGCTAATTAAAATGTTATTCAATATAATAAACGTTTGGAAATTTACTTTCACCACAGGAATACAGATACATTTCACGATTTAAAGGAATATTAATGAATATTATTATATAATAAAGTATGTATTTTTTTTAAATGCCACCTAAATAATTTTATTCTTCTTTTATTTATAAAAACTTTTTATTTTACTGACATATCGTAAAAATGTGTACGCTAAAGAAAGTCATTGGTAACGATTTAAACATTAAATCATGTGTTTGTGTAGTACCTCAATTGTTTATTAGTTTATTTATTATTTCACAGAAAAAGTTAAAATTAATATACAATTTGAAATCTTCTTTATCTTTTATTTGCAAAATATAGTTGGAAAAATGAAATAAGGCAAATGAGAAAATCAAATCAATGATAATATTATTCTTTGAAGTTAACCTTAAAGTATACATTAAAGGTGATCCATTGATATACTACTAATCAGCTGTGTTTAACTTATATCTAGGCCTACTTACTAACTAGGCTTCAAACTCTAGTTAATAGCCTAAAAACATTAATTTAAGTGTTTGCTCTATACTATTATATTCTGAAAATTAGTTTATAGAATTTTGATCACATTTTTAGATTCATAACTAAAAATCAGTACAGCAATTTCGAAATATAAGAGATTTTTGATTCGAGAGTAAAATTTGTTCGAATAAAAACACTTGACAGTAGTCACTATATATTGTTTTTCCAACCATTTACGCTTATTATTTTTATTTGTGGAAGTATTTGGTTTTTTTAAAATAATTTTCTATTTAGCATAATATACCAAATTTGTTTATTTGTATTTGTTTACAGAAGGACATTTGCAATATTCTCTTCGCAGAAAAATAATGTTTGATGTAGTAAGAGTAATTTTCTATATCAAAAACTACATATTTTGGATATTACACTGGCTGTTAATAATGTTGAAACGTTTCTTGTATTACGAGTTAGTATTGTACATGTTAAGAACAACCGTTTGGCCTAACCCCTTACCTGAGTTCAAGAAAAAAACAGCAATACTATTACTAATCACGCACACAGACGATTGTTGCATTTATTTTGGACCTTTAATTATAAAACTTTTACAAATTCGAAACTGCGTGTTGCATGTTATGTGTTTGTTGGACAATAGTAATGAAAAATACACGCAAATAGAAAGAATAATGAAGAAAGAAGAACTGTTAAAAAGTTGTAAAATATTAGGCATCCCTGAAGGAAATGTTATTTTAGTAACTCGTGAATTTGTTCCAAATATTCCGTATTTGAATGATTCACTTACGTCGTGCGCCAAATGTATTTTGAATTACGTTGAAGGCATCCACGCTAAATTTATCTATACATTTGATAAAGATGGTGTAAACCGACATCCGAACCATGTTTTCCTGTTCAGAACAATGAGTTATATATGCATGAGAAGAATCATACCGAGTAATTGCCGTGTGTTTACATTACAAACTACATCTACCTTACGGCGATACATTTTTTTCACAGATTTATTAATAAGCGAGTGGAAATCAAATAATATATTCATAGCGTCACCTGCAGATAGATGTAAAATAAACAATGCTCTACAAATATACCCGTTGCATAAGAAATGGTATAGCAAGTTATTCATTTTACTGTCTCGTTTCTCGTACGTCAATTCAGTAGAAGAAATGTATATTTTCAAACATTATACTCTCGTAAAGTATGGAAATAAACATAAAGCCAATTTATTACGAAAGCATCGTATTTAAAATGAAGTACTATTTTTTTAAAATTATTAGTATTTAAAACTCCTTAAAAAAGGGAAGAAAATATAGATCTGACAGAAATAAAATAAAAGGAAAAGAAACTACATTTGACAAAAAATGTAATTGTTTTATATATTTTCGCAGACATTATATAATTGCTGTCTTAATAACTAATAGTGATGAACTGAAAAGTAGAAATCCTTCGAAAATCTTGGTTATAAGAGGAAGCGTTTTTGGTCCGTTGGTTAACTTGATCTTAAATTTTTGTAGTGACCGCTGGCGAAGCTGCGTTTATTACAAACCATATGATTTTTGCTCATTTTAACAATAATATTAGTTACATTTTTGTCAGCTGACCCTTGTTTAAAAATATTAAATTTATTAAATTGGTCTTGTCCTAGCTAACAAATTTGTTAAAAAAATTTCCTGTTTTTAATATCATTTGTAAAAAAGTGTATAAAATGTTTCGTCATGCTATTAAAAAGTGTTGCTATGTAAGTATGACTTTTCGTATTGTAGAGGTTATGTTTTTTGTATTAAATTGTGTTTTCTTAAAAATAATGTTTGTCTACTAATTTGCAAAAGTAAAAGTAATACTGTAAAAAATTGCATTAAATCAACCCTTAATTTTGTTGTATTTAATGTGTATACTAGACTACATTATACTCTTTTTCACAATATTATTATGTGATACACCTGTTATGCTAAATATTTACAAAAAAAAAAAAAATAAAAATAAATAAATAATAAAATAAAAAAAAAAACAGGAAAACACCCAAAAATGAATTTTGGTAAAAGTTGAATTACGGGACTATTCAAGTTGACAAAATTGTTTCTAAGATTTTAAACTTTAGAAACATGGTTAGACTGTTGGTCTGTTATACGGAATATAGTATTTCTAAAGCAACTGAGCTAGTTAGCCTGTAATTTGTAAGGACCTTTATTTAGTCTTGTTTTTGCATTTCATTATGTGATTATTTTGAGTTGCATTCAGTTTGAAATTCTGGTTCTATTTGTACCTATGAAAGCCAGTATTTCATGACATTATTTCAGTATGACATTAAACCACTTTTACTAGATTTTTGAATATTTTCTTTATCACGTACTTCACTTAAATTAGGTATAATTGTACTTTTGGGCTGCATGTCAGTTTCGGTAATTGTAATTTATGTAATAAATTTTATCTTCTGCAGGTTAATATCTCTTTATTCAATGATACAGTACATAAAAAAAAACAAAAAAATTTTAACTCGCTACTCTATAAGGTATGAGATATGAGGGCCAAAAGTGCAGAAGTACCTTAAATTAAGAGATTATTTACTGGCGGAAGATTTTAAAAAAACAATTACAATAACTTATAATTTTATGCTAGTTTAAAAAAACTATATTGTGACATCATTGCTACTTACATTGCATGGAGCTTGCTACATATAATATGCCAAGTGTGACATCATTGCTGTTTGTCACCTGGTAGTATTCATATGCGTTCATGTTTTGTATTTATGTTCGATATAAAATCGTGTTAAGTTTTTATGCACAACCATGTTAGGTTTTTCACACACAACTGTGTTAGATTCTGTAGTCTTTCTTAAATAAAAACCTGTTACTTTCATTACTAGTAACATCCATTTAACCGTTTTCATGATATATAAAACTGTTAGATTTTTTGTGTACAACCATGTTAGGTTCTTCACACATAACCATGTTAGTTAGATTGTTTTTTTTTTTTTTTTTTAAAGAAATATTGTTTTTATTATTGTACACATATTTATGTATACATACATTATACACATATTTAATTCTTTTTGCGATGGGAACATGTTACCTCCTTTCCTGCAGTAGTGATTTTGAGGTTGCACTTTTATTTTCAATTTTTTCCTCGTATTTTTTACACTTTTATGTTTTGTATTATTACTAATGGTGAGTAATAAAATGTTATTGTGAAAAAATTATGAAAATTGACACAATCATTTTAATGCCCTATTAACCTGAATGTCTACATAATTTTTCCTATTTCTTTTTCTAGTAAATTGGTATGAATATTTTTTTTTAACTCAAAATCTGACATTATTGGAAGTCAGAAACACAACTTTCTCAACATCGTCATAGATTACAATGCGAACATTGGCATTTTGTAATGTTTAACATCACAAATGAATGTGTTTTATATTTTTAAAACCAACTTTATTAAATTTAACAACAGGATATGTGATTTTGAATCCCACCTTCAGTTTCTTTAATACTAATAAGTAGCCTAAAACATTTCATATTAAAAAAGAAAGGTTTGTTATATACATGTTATAGGGCTGATTGCCTAATGTTTCTGGCTAATTAAACTTTGTACAGTTATTATACTTGTACTATTTATACTTAATTATATTGTTGTTTAGTAATGTTTCAGTTCTATAATAAGTGGTCACGCCAATATTTTAAATTGTGTTTAATGCAATTTTAAAAAGGACAAGTTTTTATAGGTCATGATTCTATTACTGCAATAGACTACAGTATAGAATGAATTGTCCTGTCTGATTATAAACATTCTTCTGTTTTTCATTTTATCCCTTAGTGAGACTAATAGACTAAACAGCTGCTACTTTATAGGGCCTGATTAAGCAGAAAAGTAGTGTAAGTAGTTTGCTAATATACACTAAATTTTGTAGGGCTACATCAGGTTTTTGTAGTTAATTCTTTTATATTTTGTTGCAACAAAATTTTGTTACTCTCTCTCTCTCTCTCTCTCTCTCTCTCTCAAAGCTGCCTCGATGGCCTAGTTGACAGCGTTCTAGGCTTTCACCCCGAGGACCAGGGTTCGATTCCCAGCCAGGGCTTGGCATTTTCATTCCCTATAAATCATCCCATCGTCTGCATTAGCCCAAGTGTGCACAATAGTCGGACGTTAAACACCAAAAAAAATCTCTCTCTTTCTATAACACACACACACACACACACACACACACACACACACCTAACTTAATTAATAAAATAATGCTATACAATAGTAGGCTATAATAAACATATTCATTCCCTATATTATACATTCCACCAGTTTGTGGTAGCATCATATTTTCATCTTTAAAATGATTTTTTCCGATTTTCAAAAAATCGCTGTATATTACTCAAACCTTTTACTTTTAGAAGGGAAAAGGTAATGTTCCCATCGTCATGTTTTTGTAAACTATTACTGAATTACCTTAAAGTTGTTAATAAAATAAATTTTAAAAATATGTTCCTTTAGTAATGTTAAATTTTTGTTTTTCTGATGTTCAGTGACATATGAAACTTTATGTTCTTATCTATTGACATTTTATGTTATCCGTCATTGTCAGATTCTCATTAATGAAGTACAGTACTATGTGTTGCACTAATTGTTTTATTTTATAGGCATACAGAATACCTAGAAGTAGGTATGTACAGATATATGTAACTCCAATTTTCCGCCAACAGCAAAGAGGAACAGGATCGGCACGAGATTTGAAACCATGCCCTCCAGTCAAGTAAGAACTATAATTTTTATTATTAGGCCAAGTAGTTTTGATAATATGTGCTTGTTTGAAATTTGTTGGAATTAGCGTTTTATTATAATATTCATAATACAACATATTACAATACATAATTTTTAAATTTTATTTTTATAACTTATAGAAGTTTAAGACTGTTCAGTGATTCATTAATGTAAAATGTTTTAACACTATTAAATTTATTTATTTTTACTAATTTTTGTTAATGGTCATTAAAAAAAGAAGATAATTTCATTTGTAAATAGCAAACAGATTTTTTGTTTTCATTCTGTTATATTGCCACATTATTCTTGAAAGGACAAATATATATTTAGATGTAGCCTGAGAGGTTAGGTAAAACAGAATTATGTGTTCATTGTTTTGTATAGATTTTGTTTTAATATCCTTATAAAATTGCCTTTAGTAAGACTTTTACTACAGTTTTTAAAATTTGCATAATTTATAACAGACAAGAATCAGTGTTTCTGATAACCAAAATTGTGTTATGTTACAGGTCAAAGAAAAAGTATTACTACACTTTGGGTATTTTATTAGTAGGAACAGCTGGTGTTATTGGATATGCTAAATATGATCCAAACTTCCGAGAAGTTTTAACAGAAACCATTCCAAGCTCAAATGCTATAATTAAATTTGTTTTTGAAGAAGAGAAATCATATTCAGATAATATCAATGACTTTTACAACTCGTTGAAAGAAAGGTTAGTATATATATTATATATAGAAAGAGAAAGTCGGTTAGATTTACTGTAACAAAGTTGTATATTATTTGACTAACAATCAGTTAAATACATAAATCCTTTCTGATATTTCTACAATATTTAAAACTTGACAAAATTTTAAATTTTCAAACTGAATTAACTGATTATATTTGTAACAAGACTGTACGACAGTAACAGGCTATTCTAAAAATATGGTTTTTCCTTCAGAATAAATGAAATCACTGGCAATATTTTCGGAAAAGGAGATGAAACGGTAAAAACACCAATGCCTGCAAAAATTGAACCTAAACCTGCACAAAAAGTAGAAGGTATAGTATTAATTACATTATTATATTGTAGTTTGTTACAATTATTTGTTTGGTAATTTTTCAGTTTTAGCACTACTCAACAAACAGTAATGTTATTTTTCTTTTTTTTATTTTCATTTTCACTGGCAAGCCATGCATGAATAAATCATGTAGCATATATATGAGGGTGGTCTGAAAAGTTTCCGACCTAACAAAGATACAAAACATTTTTTCAGAATTTTTTTTTATTTTTCAACATAGTCTCCATGTACCTCTACACACTTCTCCCAGTGATGCTCCCATCTCTGTAACCCGTCCAAATAGTACTCGGCATTTTTCTCTGCAAAATAATTGTTCACGAAGGTGATTGCCTCTTCATTTGACGAAAATCTCTGTCCTCTGAGCGCAATTTTTAGATGAGGGAACAAAAAGAAGTCGCTTGGGGCTAGATCTGGTGAGTAAGGCGGATGGTCAAGCAGTTCAAACCGTAATTTGTGGATTTTCGCCATGGCAACCGCTGAGGTGTGTGACGATGTGCGTTGTCTTGGTGAAACAGGATTTTCTTTTTCTGCAAATGTGGCTGTTTTCCTGCAAGTTCTTTCAGCTTGTCAAGTAATGATGCATAGTATGCTCCTGTAATGGTTTTTTTCTTTTTGAAGGTAGTCGATTAAAATAACTCCATGACTATCCCAAAAAACAGTTGCCATCACTTTCCCAGCCGAAAAAACAGTTTTTGCTTTTTTTGGAGCTAGTTCCTCCTTTGTAGTTCACTGTTTGCATTGTATTTTTGTTTCGGGCGTATAATGGTGTATCCAAGTTTCATCTACAATAATTAATTGGCTCCAAAACTGGGATTTATAGCACCTAAACTGTGCCAACAGAGCATTGAAAATGTTCATTCGAACACGTTTTTGGTTTAACGTGAGCAAACGCAGCACCCAACGCGCGGACAGCTTTCTCATGTCTAAATGTTGATTTAATATGTGACAAACACGTTCTTTTGACATGTTCATAACGTCTGCTATCTCTGTCACTTTAATTTGGCGGTCATCTAGCACTATTTGGTGAACTGTGGTGATGTTTTCGTCGGTAGTTGCAGTTTTTGTACGTCCTGAACGTTCATCGTCTCCCAACCTCTTATGGCCATGTTTAAATTCAGCTGCCCAAAATTTCACTGTGGTAAATGATGGTGCAGAGTCCCCATACACAGAATCCAACTCAACTTTGATTTGCTTAGGCGTATTGCCTTTCAAAAACAAATATTTAATGACAGCTCGATATTCGATTTTGTCCATTTTCATAAAAATACATCAACTAACTCAAACAACTGTTACATAACAACTGCGCATCTAAAATGGCTGAAACTTTGGTGAGTAACTGTCAACAGATGAACAACGAAATTCGAGTGCTGCCACCGACGAGTGCTGCTATCTTCATGTTGAGGTCGGAAACTTATCTTGTAGCCACTCTTGTAGCCTACGCATGACAAATATAATGGACTTTTACTGCCTTAAGTACAAATTCCATGCTTTTATTTGGGTTCTCAAAGTCATAATATGGTTGAAATTCATCGAAGAATGAGTCATGAGTAAGGTGACCATTCCATGAGTGGTGTACGATTGATGTAAACAATTTAATGTTTACAGATAAGTACAGTGAAACTAGCCAACCCATGATCTCCAGCTGCTTCACAACTTTCTAGTGTTGTCCAAGCTAATACAAGATAATTACCAAACTTGCTAATTAAACAATTAATTACAATAATCACTGTAATTGTTTGTATTACTGAATATATAAACAATGGAATTTTTTACAGTAGCTACTAAGCCTTCTGCACCTAAACAAGATATAAAGAAAGCAGAAGATACGCCAGGAGCGATCATTGAAACTGACCTTGAAAGAGCACTAAAATCTTTAGCAGATGATGTAATTAGTGCTGCCAGTATAGTCAAGGCTGTTGTCAGAGGTAAGTCAACGCATTTCTGATGTGTCTCTTTATTTTCTTACCTTACAAAGCATATACATATAATAAAAAATATATTCTAGAAAAAATATGATTTTGAAAAAGATAAGTTATTAGATTTTGATGGATTTTATTTTATTAGATATCGATCAGTTTTATTCCAATTTAAAAAAGTACATTTTAATACTTTTTAATACATTGGGTATGTGTCCAAATGTGTGTATTTGAGTGTGTGAAAAACTCTGGACAGTAAAATGATTGAATGATTTAAATGAGATTTAGCATGTAGCTGTAGTTTGCCTGTTTGTCAGAACTTTTTTAAAGTTTATTTTCATTGAAAAAAATCTTTCAAAATGAATAGTTCTAATAGTTTTTAGTTAAACTTTACTGTAATATAGTTTTAACAGTCCAAACAAATATATCATAAAAAAATTTGGTCACGAGCTGTCAATAACAAACTAGAAAATCACCGTTTTCTAATGAACTCTTTTTCATAATGGACACTTTCGTATTTCTTGACCATCGTGAAGATACTCTAGTGTTAGGGTTCAAAATTTTGTTCATTTGAAGGATTGTAAAGAGTATAGCTAAAGAGTAAGAACTATTAACCGAGACTCACAAAAATTATGAAACTGCTGGTAATTTGTATTTGTGAAAAATAACAAGGCATGTAGGACAGCAGTTTGGGTAAAATATGGGGGAGAAGTAGGTTAGGAACAGTATAGAATTGGAGGGCCAGAAGGTCTGTTTGATGGCTGATTTCACATCAGGAGACTGAATTCCAGAGAAATATTTCAGCCAAGTGGTGCTAAGGCGCAACATAACAGTGTGGGGTGAGCGGACATTTTTGTGTACACTTCTTCATTTTTTAAATATTTTTAGGGCATAATTTTTGAATTAAGGTATTAAAACAGTTTTCGGAAAACTGTTAGAGTGTGGGTCACATAGTAGTGTTAATTTTTTGTCACCAAGTGTAGAAGTCACGAAACAGATATAATAAATTGTAAAATATTTATAGGCATTAGAATAGATTTAAACCACCGATTGATCAGTTTATTCAAGACATTCAGTGAGGTAACTCCCAAATCCAAATATTGGGCTTAAGAGAATTTAAGCCATGGACTCGTTGGA
This sequence comes from Callitettix versicolor, assembly GCA_022606455.1. NCBI lineage: Eukaryota > Metazoa > Arthropoda > Insecta > Hemiptera > Cercopidae > Callitettix > Callitettix versicolor. Next base: position 99,862,662 of record CM040185.1, read on the forward strand.
ACTTCTTAATACCAGGTAGTAGAACATAGATCAGCTTTTCCTTGGAAATTGTTGACATATGGAAGCAAACAAAACTATACTGTCTAGTGCTTTTCTGTTAGGCCACTTTCTGGAAACGATAAGTTTGGAAAGAACACATGTAGAAGGAAGAGGAGCAGAAATGATGTAATATTGCATATATGTGTAGCACGTAAGTGGCGTATGAACGACGCTTTCACATCTTTTTTTACTTATTACAGTAATACTATACAAGGTCTTATTAAATTCAAAATCTATTTACCATAAAAATTTTGTTTTTATGTTAAATTAGTGTTATTGAAAAGGAAACCAGTTCTGTTTTTGCAGGTCTCTAAAAAATATTTATTTTCAATGTATCACAAGATGCTCTTTTAAAAGTTTCCTGTAAGTAAATAACTAGCCTACATACAGAAGGCCCTAACGGTATTCCTCCCAATAGCAGACATTTTATATGGTCCGAGCGGTGTTCATTGTTGGGAAGTTTCACTATATATGTATAATACATATTGTTAACATGTACATTTGTCTGTGTTTCTGTGTAGAAGAGGCAGATATCGTTTCAAAGTTGGTGGATGCTTCAGTAAAATCTGAAGATTCGTCTGTTTGGTCGCAAATAGGTGAAATTATCGAAGAAAACCAGAAAGACGTTGAGAAAGCAGAGCAAACATTGCAAGCTGTAAAGTAAGTAAATTTCATTTGCTTACTTTCATTTTGATGTCTTTCATACGTTTAAATTACCCAGCAAAAGAGTCAGACTCATTTTTTTTATTGTCTGGTATAGTGGAAAAGTATTTTTATGAAGTTTCAAAACTATGTAGACTTTACAGTAAATAGTAATTACACTGATAATAATGAATGTCTACTTCCGCCATCATGTCGGCCACCATTTTATAATCAATAATATTAATACACTGATAAACTGATATTTATTAACAAAAACACAAGACATTTCTTTATTTTATAGACAAATCTATGAAATTCAGTTTGATGGCAAGTAAATGGAATTGTTATTTACATAATATAACATAACACATAATTAATCAATTGGATACAAAATATCAAATGAACTGATGAAGTAGTTAAAGTCTTTCAGTTATTTACAAAGGTCCAACATTCAACGACATTTTTTCACCCAGTAATTCACTTATTTCTAGTTTGCAACACTTAATCACTTATTTTCTTTGGAATATTGTCCATCCTACATCCACTAAAACTTTCAGAAATTTACAATGTAGTACAAGTAATTATACAATAATTATTCTTTATTTTGCTAGGGCTTTATCTCAGTGGTTCAATGTGACACACATTCTTTAAAATAAGTCAATCACTGGTTTATATATATATATATATTATTATTATTATTATTATCTGCGCATAGACCCTGTTGGATCACGCAAAGCACTCCGACTCATGTCTTGTTCCTTCTAATCCTCCACACCTCCCTCATCCTGTCCCCATGGATCCTCTTCTGCTCCTCCGTCCATTTTACCCCTGCTCTCTTTGGGATTTCATTCTCTGGGACCTTCCAACCGAGAATCTTTCTCCTGTATGCGTTTCTATCTTCAACATCTGTTGAGTCTATTCCTGCGTCATGTAGGTCTATTCTGACTTGTGCGATCCACGACGTTGTTGATTTGACACCTTGTATATACTTAAGGATTCTGTTGGCAAGTCTCATTGTTGGGAGTCTACTGATGTGTCCATAGAACCAAAGCCTCCTTCTTCTGATATCTGCTGCCAGGTCCAATATCTTCTCTGTGGTCTTCCGGGAGTGTAACCTGTATCCATCTTCTGTTAATCTCGGACCAAGGATCTTCCTCAAGATTTTGCGTTCTTCCTTCAAAATACCCTCCATGGTAGCTTTTGTGTGGAGTGCTAGCGTCTCGCTTGCATATAATACCTCTGGTTTTATGACTTGTTATATATATATATATTGTTATATATATATATATATATATATTATATATATATATATATATATATATATATATATATATATATATATATATATATATATATATATTATATATATATATATATATATATATATATATTTTATGATATATATTATATATATATATATATATATATATATATATATATATATATATATATATAATATTATTGTATAATAATAATACAAATAATTATTACCTTTAAAATAATTATATAAACTAATAATTTATATAAAATAAATTTAATTTACTTGAAAATAATTGTATAATTCTTATAAAATAATCATATTAATTAAATAAACTGGGTACGTAAATGGTGAAATGTGCTGATATCGTCTTGCACATAAGTTGCACATAGGTATGAAGTTAGGTACAATAATGTTAAAGCCATAAACTTATAGTGAGTTAAACAGGGTTGGTACGTGCATCAGTTACAGACATCTCCTAACTGCATTTTAGTGTATTAGTGTTGCACTAATTGAAATGCACATTTTTTTAAAAATAATAAATTTTCAATTATAATTAAATGAGTCACATTTTCATCATATTATTGATGTTTTCGATATTATTGATTGTTTTATTTTGTTCTTCAACAACTTGATTTAGTTATGTGGTTATAATAGAATTATTTCATGAAAATATAATGCATTTATTAAATTTTAAAAACAAATCAAAATATTTGGTTCCTTTCTGATGAAAAAGTTGTTGATAAAATAAGTTGTACTCATTTTATGAATTTGTTTTTCCAGAGCCGAGTATGATAAAAAACGTAACCAATTACCTGGTCAAAATAATATAAAGTCAACTCTGGAAGCAGTTGTGGGAGCATTGAAGGCATTGGAAGTTGAGAAAAGTTATTTGGCAGCTGTGCTCAAGTTTGCTCAAGAAGTTGAAAATTCTCGTTACAGAATAAATGTAAGAACAATCTAGCTAATGTATGTTTTATATATATATAACAGGTACAGTGGTACCCCGGTTAACTGTCTTCATTCGTTCGAAAACTAAAACTGTTATCTGAGCAGATTGTTGTGTAGACTTATAAAATACATTTTAATTTGTTACACAGGAAAAAATAATTAAGTATTCACTATTAATATGTCAAAGATGAAGAATGAAGAAAATTCATACAAATGTAATTATGTCACTTTATATACTCACAGGGGACAAGTCAATAATGTATTTTTTTTTTTTTTAGTTCATACTGTAGCTTTTTTTAGTTCAATAGTCAAAGTTTGTCTTTTACTTGAACTACTACAAGCACTTTTTTAGGACCCCTTTAATTAATACTCACACAAAAATTGAAAACAAATTCTAAACAATAATTTGAAACTCACACACAAAGACAGTTTGTTAAATTTAGACACACGCAAAGACAGTTTAACAGTTTGTTAAATTTTAAAATCAAAAATATGTAACACGATAATATTACAACTGTTTATATTCAATACACAGTAATAGAGTTGATGACACACTAAGTAAAATTAGGTATAGTAACAGAAAAGGGAATAGAAGTGAGCATTCTGAGAACAGATAAGTAAAAAATATGGTGTAACTTATTGCTCTACAAAAACCAAACACACATCAATCAAAGGCTTGTTTGTGTTAACTCAGCACAATGTTTATTTCTGTAGCAAAGCACAATGTTAACTCTATATTTACACAGGTGCTTAGAAATAATTTAATAAAATTAAAACATTTATAATATGTTCAGAACTTTATTGAAACCTGAACTGTTATGCAGTCATTTTTCATTACGTGAATTAGACCGTTGTTCAGGTCGACCATAAGCATATGTATATACCTATTTGTACTATCTAGTTTTTAACACTTACCTTGTAATGGCTACTATTTTTCAAGACACTGTGGTTTTATTATCATGCTGCACAATTACCTACTCAATTTCCAGTAAAGAAGTTGTCACTAAGTTAATAAAAGCCATATAAACATAAAACAAATCAATTTAATAAAAAAACAGAACATGGACAAATAAATTTTATTTTGGGATTAAAAAAAATAGCATTATTATGCTAATAATATACCAATCGAGTCTAGGTTGATTAAAGAAATTTATAGCCGCCTCGGTGGCCTAGTTGATAGCATACTGGGCTTTCACCCAGAGGACCCGGGTTCGATTCCCAGCCAGGGCTTAGCATTGTCATATGCTATAAATCATCCCATCTTCTGCATTAGCCCAAATGTGCACAATAGTCAGGCGTTAAACACAAAAAAAAAAGATTTATTGTGTGTTTGCGCATGCGTGCGTGTGCATGCGCTTGCAATGGGAAAATATAAATTATATTGAAATTGTAAATCACATCCGTTCGACACAATTGTTTCTGGAAGAAACATGGTTCCAACATTTCGTCAAAATCGTATGTAGCATCTACAAGGTTCTTCTCGCTCCAAGTCTGAGTTTGACTTCACTGTTTAATTTCTTTTTGAAACATGTTCTAGAATTTAGGAATGGTGCACATTTCATGGTCTCAGTTTGATCTTGCAGTGGTTGCTGTTCCATTTTAAAAAAAATTTCTAAACACAATATTTAGAAGCAAGACAGTCACCAAATATTTCAACTACTAATTATTGTGGCAGCTGTTTCATAAAAATTTAATTTCTGTGACAAGTACTTTGTACTGTTTAATTATATGACTGTGATTTCAGTGATTTTGTGTTTGTAAAACAGAATAATAATGTTATAATATATAGCAAAACATGTTGCTATTGCAATAAGTTTTTGTTCTGCTGTAAACTGAATTGTGTTACTTGAAAAAAACCAATCAGAAGTCATCATGTACAAGGCATTCCCATAAAGTAAGGACTGTTTAGTTCCCTCCAATGTCCACATACTTGTCATAGCAATCGACCAACTAATCCAGTCTTTCAGGAGAGAATGATCCTGCCAATGATGACAGCTACAGTTGTTTCATGACGTCAGTTTCAAAGCACTTACCACCAAGCTCATGCTTCATGTGCATGAACAGGTTAGGTGGTGCCAGGTCTCGGCTGTGTGGTGGGTATTTAAACTATTCCCAACAAAACTGTCGAATAAGGGCTTGAATGCCATTATCAGCATGGGGTAAAGCATTGTCATATGAAGCAATTCTTGGTTGCGCACCCTTCTCTTTTTGTTTTGAATTATGCACAGAAGGTTTTCGGGGTCTCACAATATCATGTCGCATTCATGGTTTGACCTTTTGGGAAGGTCAACCAGAACTCTTTTTCTACTCCAGAACATGATGCACATAATTTTCTGGACTGACATTGACATTTGGATTTTTTTTGATGTTAAATGTATCCACTTTATTGACTCCTATTTGAATTCCAGGGTGACAACGAACCTAACGAACCCAAGTGTTTCATCACCTGTCACGATTTGATTCAAAAAGTCCAATTCCTTGTCATTGTACTGAGTAAGAAAAATCAAAACATTGCCAATCACAGCTTGTGATAACAATTTCATGAAAAAGAGATTGTGACATCAGAAGGTATTGTCATTGTCTACCGTCCGTTCTTACAAATTTTGTCATCAACTTTCCTATCCAAATCAGTGACAACAAAGGCACCCACCCCATGCCTCATTGTGGACATTGATTCGTCCTTCTGGAAGAGGCAAGGAACCAGATTAGCGCAGGTACATGGAGTGCTGATAGCAGCGCTTTGGTGTTGGTAGAACAAAACTGCACTTACTTTCTGGACACACCTCTTATACTACAAATAAATTTATCAAGATTTGGTAATATCAATGTATTGTTTTTTTAATATAATTTTTTTAATGTTTTACAGTCAGAACTAAAAACATTGTTCCCTGATTTTAAAATTGACGAGAAAGGATCGAAACTGACACTCGCAGAAGTGGATCTGTTCATGTTGTATGCTTTCAATGCAATTACCAGTTTCCAACAAGAAATTAAAAGGCTTGATGTAAGTAGAGCTTATACTCTTCTGTCATTTTAAAATACAACTTTTCATTGACAGAAAGAAGAAAGAAATAGAAAAAGTATAAGAAATTTAAGAGAAATTATAATTAATTACTTTATTCAATGTTAAGACATATTTTACTTAAAAATAAAGTTTTCCCAAAGTGTGTAGGATATAAGTCTAGGTAGTAGTGTAAGTTCAGTTTTTAGATTTGACTATCAAGGAGTCTTGGTAAAAATTTTTTTAGGTTTAAAATGTTAATTTTTAATGCCATTTTTTTCTACCACAAAATAATTGCTAATATTCTCTACGTATCCTAGAACATTCATTGTTTGCACAGAACTACACAGTAGGCCTGTTTCAAATTGATTTAGGGACTATGTTGTTTTCTTGTAAAGAAAAATCAGGAAAAAAATCAAAACTCAAAATCAAACTTTATTTTATTTATTACACATATAATGTAAGCATAAGTTTTCTCTTTTGGCCTGAATTACTTCAGAAATGTCTGCATCTGTACGCCTTTCGATAGAGTGTTGGTAATACTGTTTGATAGAAGCAAGATGTGTATACAAAGTGCTTTGTGAAATTATATCAGAAATAACAATAAAATATGTGAAACAGATTATACAATCAGCTATGTAGTAAGATAGCAAAATATTATAATATATAGAATCTGTGTTCATATTCAGCTAATAATAGAATTTTGTTAGTAGTGCTTGGTTAAAGTTTATGGATAAAACTATTCCACAATTTTTCCTGAAATAATGCAAAACATCAAGATCTCTCACCAGAAGCCGGGTTAAGTACGGACAACAAAATTTAAATGGTGGAATTTGAATGGCTGCCTGGCAGCCACAGTCGGCTCCAGTACAATTCAACGGGATTGAGTCCCAGTATCTTCCTTTCCCAAACTCCCACTCCCCAGGTCTACTCCTAAAAGTCCCCAAGGTGTGTATTAGTTAATTTTGATTGTTGAGTATCCATAAATGGTCCCACGATCAGCTAGGGAAAAAAGAAGTCCACCCATGCAGAGCCCTGTCTTCATAGGTAAGGCTAATTGAAAATGGAGGTTCACATACTAAAAGCTAAGCTCCCCCTTAGCCATGCAGCCCTCAGCATATGCTGTTCCATCTTAGCATGGGATAGGGATGCGTCTTCACTTCAGCCGTATTGTTGCTATTCCTTAACAGGTTAGATCAGATTAAACCACCATAACTCTGACAATACGTTACCACTCTGTGCCGCGTGGAGGCGCGTAAGTCCGCTCTTGAGTCTAGACCATCCCAACAATTGTATGGTATGAGATACTATGAAAAGACTAATTCACAGGACAGTGCTCCTTCCTATGCTCGATTCTTAGGAATTCTCGAGCACGCCTATCAGGGCTATATCTTCAGACTGGAATACCTCCTCATGTATAGGACATATTCCTGTCCAGCCACTTGATGCTAGCATGCATATTAGTGGCATGCCTATTCCAGCCTCTGTTACATCACCAGTCTTGAATCCATCCGTATACCACTCTTCCGTGAAAGTCCCCCTAATGGCAGAGATTTTTGTTCTTTGAACATCTATTATTGCTTAAGGATAAGGATTTTCATTGACTTGGAGAAAGAATATTATGACGACATTATGGTTCAACATCATTTGAACCTCATGATCCTCTATTGCCACCAATGTGATCTTGGAAATTTTTATACTTATCATATATGATCAGATTTTAGTTGTCCAGCAACACAAGGCTTTGCATTTTCATGAAGTAACATGCTTCCACAAGTAAGCATCCTTCTCCTTTTGTCATTACCTATACAAGAGGAACTGAGTTACGCAATCTAGTTCTGCTTATTGATACCTAAACTTCAATGCTAAAAATTCCCATACTTCTCTCCTGGCTTTGAAAAATCTTAAGCCTGTGAATCCTAATTCAGTCTGGTCAACCAATATTCACATTTGATTGATTCACAGCATGGGTCTATACTGTTCTAGATTAGTACATTTTTGTCCAGGCATTAATGCCGGTGTACATCTGTACACTCACTCTGATTGATGCGTTCTTTCTCTAGTTTTAACAATGGAATTCTGACAAATTATGGTTGTCGCCATAATTTCGAGTATAAATACAGGTTGAAAATCGTTTGGCAGAAAATTGAGGAGGACCACCCACTACAGAACAACTACGCACAACCTACCAATACCTGAACCAACTGTGCAAGGCACCACAACTTGATCTGGAGGAAATAGGAGGGATCTGACCAACTCTAAACAAGAAGCAAATTTATTTAACAATTCTGAACTGGAAAAGTGCCTCGCCAGCCCATGGCTGACCTGGTAAAAGCCTGGTCTTGTTCTGTTTCTCCTACAGACTACAGGAGTAGATAAAGTTTCTACTCTTAATTCGGGACATGATAGCCAAAGTTTTTGAGGTTATCACAATATATGTGTTTTGTAACAAAGTATATGTATTCTCAGACATTGTTTTAGTTCTTCTATTGTGTGATTTAAAGACATTTTTTTATTCATTTCCAAGTTATTGCCCCAAATTCATTTTCTCTAAATTAAAATTAAAGTTGTGTTTTATGTTTTTTAAAACTTAGATAGTTGAGAAGTACCGTTTACATTAACGTAAACAGCAATAATTTAGCATTAATAAATAGAAAGTATTTTCTAAACTCTTAAAGACATGCATACTTTTTTGTTTTGTAGAATTTTCTAGTTATAACACATATTCTTGTAGCTTAATGTTATTCATTTAATTAATTTCAACGTTTCTTACAGACAGTTCGAGATGCAAAGTTGCGTGAAATTGTGGAAAGAACAAAAGCCAATGTCGGAGGTTTGGATGCAAGGATCGAACAAGAACTCAAAAAAGAGAGAGCCAAGTTTGAGGAAGAATTTAAGAAGCGAGTATGTGTCTTTTTCTGATTATATAAATTATTTAGAGAGTAAGGCCGGCAGCTTATCGGGAGAGACGAAACTTCTTGAGACAAGTTATTTTAGAGACTGGCTCAATGAAGTAATTAATATGCTTTGTTATAGAACTGCTGCACACCAGCCAAAATGTCTTTTTATTTATTTTTATGGAATGAATAAAAAGCAAAAATAAACTTTGACTGCTGTAGAGTTTGCTTTAGTTGTTTACTTTCTCGTTGTACAACGTATAAGAAAGTTTTGTGATTATGAAACAAAATTGAAAAAGTTTTTCTCTCCATGAGATTTCCTAAGTCCAAAAAACTATTTTTTACTTGGATGTCTGTCTGTATGTGTTCATTGCTGTAGTGTATAGATAAACAAATTTAACAATTTTAATAACTTTAAAAAATTGCTCTAACCTTAAGAAATTCAACAAAATGTTTGAATCACTAAATATGAAAATTTTGGTTAAAAGCTACACTAGGGACTCAGTTAACTAGGTAGGACCAGGGCTTTTTTGGATAAGTAACCCATAAAAGTGTCATTTTTTAGAGCCCGAGACATCAAATAACGTTATCTTGAGCTGTCATATAGCAGTGTGAACGTGTTTTATAGGCCAAATTTCCATGTATTACCAGAGTTTTATCATAGTTAAAGAAGCATTTTGTGGGGTCTTGGGTAATTTAGTAATACTTACCAAGGTAGAATTTACTTAACAAGACCAAAAACAAAGAGAAAATAAAGAAAAGTAGTGTCTGTGCCTGAAATTAATACACAACATAATATTCCAACGTAAACACTTAAGTGTTGCTGTAGAAATTAGCTTGGTGACCGTAAGAGTCACACAGCGTCTTAAACTTACTTACTTACTTATTATAAAACAAACTGTCACTACGCTGCAGTAGAGGATATTAGTCAGTGATGCCTGTTAAAAAGTGATTATTTTACTATTTTGAAATATTTCCAGTCACAAAAGCACTGGCCAGTAGGCCAAATTTTATCATTACAGAAATGACAAACAGTTCTATATTATTTAAAATTTCTTAAATTGTTTCGGTCAAGCTGGAACTTTGTATAGTCTTATCCTTCGTGTATTAAAAAAGTAAACAGTAAACCTAATTTTTCAAAAACAGTTCATCAGATTTTTTCCCAAATTCTGTTCAAGTGGGAATGAATATTCATGAATGATGACATTGTAGCCAATATCAAATATTTTTTGTTTTTTGGTTTGGGAGTAAATAAAAAATAAACCATAAATTTACTAACAACGACAAATTTCTAACTTCAGATAATATGAGCGAAATCTAATGAACCGAATTTAATGAGCCAGTTTTCTGGTTTTAGTGTCTACAGCTTCTGAATCATTTCTTTTTTTTACAGAATTGAATGTGAGAAAGTTTTTGTAATGTTTTTGCAGCATTTATTTCAGAATAACCTGAAACTATATTATCAATTTTGATTCACTAATAAGTTATGAAGCTTCGTTTAAGATCAAAATCTGTTGAGCCAATTTTGAGAAATATATAGACTACCAAGTATTCAACATAAATTTGGAATCTGTGGCAAAATTACTATGGTTTATCTTATCATTAATTATAACTGTTTTTACGATTACAAAAGAAGGTTTCTATTTTATTTGAGTATTTCTTATTTCACCATTGTGGTTGTTTTATTTCCAGAAAGCTGAAATTGAAGATAACTGTGAGAAGAATATAATGGAACAGTTCAAACGTCAAACTAAAGCACATCATGCGGTTTTGGAAGAAGCTTTGGACGATAAGGAAACTGAAGTGGAAAAGAGGATACAGGGACAGCTGCAAAAGCAATATGAAGATGAAAAAAAGAAGTTGGACAACTCTCTAATAGCCATGATCTCTAAGATGAAGGTCCTCAACGAAGCTGTTGAAAGTAAGTGAGAATTATTTACACAGAACTACGTAATGAAAGAAATATTGAAGCAATGTAAATAAATTTATATTGCTAAATAATTAAGTTGGCCAGCTGCTTGAACCTTAGTTATTATTAACAAATCTTACTAAACAGTATATTTTAAAACTTTTGAATTATTCAAAAATTCCCTTTTTAATTTTTATTTGGTTTCTAAAGATGAATTTTATAAAATTTTGGTATTAAATAAAATACATGAAGTACTATTATTATTATTATAATTATTAATATTATTATTATTAGTACTACTATTATTATTTATTTACTAATAATGCATTCATTGTAGATTTTCTACAATTTAAAATCTAGTAGATTGCATTTTTAATGGTATAGTTTCTGCAGCAAGCTGGTAGTAACTTGTATGTGTATTATGGTTCTTGAACCAGATTAACTGTTATAAAGAGAAAACAAAGTATTAGTTTAATTCAAACTAACAGCTGTTTAAAAACTTATGCTTTTATAATTACCAACAATATTCAAATCAGTTTTAATATAATTTGAAAATAACGAATTTCTTAGGGTTTCAGTTTGAACAAGCTATATAATGATTATGTTATAAAGTTACATGGAAATTTTGTGTGCACAACGTATGGTTTAACTTACTGTGGTGTGACATGAACTTAGTTTAACCGAATTTTCATATTACCAATTTAAATATAGCCATCTCATATCTAGTCTGAAAGTTTTTGTATGGAATAAGATGTATTTACGAGCTAATTTTGTGATTAACATGTGAATTATGTGGTGTTTGATGGTAGAAGACATTACAGCATTGACATAATTGGTAAAACTGAGTTTTCAGGACGTTTGTCAGTTTTGATAATTTTGCACTAAAACAGTTTATTATATGCATACTGTTAATAATTGAAAATATATATAAGTGAAACAATGGAAAGTTACAACAAAATTAAAAGTACAAATTGTGTGAATAATTACCATGCGAACGTAGGAAATGTTGTTTTTATTGCGAACACAATTAATTAAACACGATTTAACGATGAATTTTTTTTGTGTTTAATGTCCGACTATTGTGCACACTTGGGCTAATGCAGACGATGGGATGATCTGAAATTTTGCTTTTCAAAATAACTTCAGCATATGAAAATGCCAAGCCTTGGCCGGGAATCGAACCCGGGTCCTTGGGGTGAAAGCCCAGTACGCTATCAACTAGGCCACCGAGGCGGCTAAAATGATGAATTAAATGCATGTTATTAATAATGAAAAGAGTATATATATAATTGTTTAAATAACTGCAGAACCTATCTGGACTCAGTTGTTCTCATTTCACCATGACCTTGATTCGAACTGAGAACCTTGAGAGCACCAGACTCACTGGTGCTTTAGACAAATCGACCACTTAGTGCTAGGTTGTTTTAGTGTTGTAACGTCTGAAGGTGGTTGTAATGTTGCAGAAACATATGTTAGAGTAGAATAAAATATTGCTGTTATTTATAGCAAAGTTACTACCATTAACTGGCTTGACTTAGGTCCCTACAATTGTGCTTCAAGTGATTGCTACAGACAACTGTCATAAGCTTATTGGATTTTCATTTAAAATCAATATTTAAATGAAGGATAAGATAGATTTATCCTCGTTAAATCTAACTAGCGAAAATTAAAAAAAAAAAAACAACTGTTTTGGTGCTGTTATATTGCTTTATCAGCTGTTTCTAACTACATTGTTTATGAGAATTTCTTTTTGTTTTTTAAATAGGAGATAATTTACACAGTAAATTGTTGAATTACAGATTTTTATTTATTTTTTAACTGACAGCTCTTCTTGGTTAGACTAGGATTCGTTCAAGTATGTTGAACTGTGTTCAGTGTAAATGATCAGTTCTGGTAATGGACGGTCAATTTCTCAACACTGTTTGCTCTAAAAAATAAACAAGGTTCTACTGTACTATCATTGATTAATTTCTGTTGTTTTAGTTGGTCTCCAGTCCAGTGTAAAGACTGAAAAAAAACGTAACATGTTTTAAATTGGTTTATATGTACAGTAAACCCTCGGTTTAATGGACTGTGTGGGTTGGAAGGTACTCCGTTGCCAATTAAATGAGAATGGCATTTGTAAGTCTTCTGATTGTTAACTGAAATTGTTTTTCAAGTTTTATATTATTTTTGTTGTTGTATGCAAAAATAAAATATTTTGTTAAACGGTTAGGTTGTTTTTAGAACTCGGTACATTATGTTAAAGAATGGAATTATCAACTGATAATATGCAATATATCAATATTGCAATAATATGCAATATATATAAGTGCAAGAACTAACAAAAAAGTTTTTTCAAAATTCAGATACAAAATATTACCACCCACTTTCATAATGTCAAAGAAAATATAATTTGGTTTTTGGATTTTTGTTAAAACGAAGGTTTACTGTATACAAGCTACTTTATTTGATTGATAGGGTGTACTTTTTGTTTTTATGTATTTTGAAATGCTATGCAATTGATTTTTAAAAAATTACAGATGTGTGACTGTATTTGTGTTGGTATTTGTATTGTGTATTTATGCTGGTATTTATGTGTTGCAGCTCAGGGTTCGCCCTGGGCTGGAGGCTTACCACCCGGTGGGGAGGATGCTGTTGGTAAATAACTTTCTTCTTCATTGTTGCATCAAAAAGCTATCCTTTACCTTCTTTTGTGTTTTTTTTATTTGTGATATAACATTCTCAATACAATTTACATGATTGTGGCAATGTATTGTGAATTTTATATTTTTAACACAATATTACAATTTTTGAGAAATATTCACAAAGCCCTTAAACTCCTGCTTTATACCAATATATACAGTTGTCCCTTGCTGTTCGCTGGCGTTACGTTCTGTAAACTTGCCTTGAAATGTGAAGCCAAACCCTTATGAGGAAAATGAAGGTGAAGATATTGTTGAGAGAAAGGATGAACATATTTCTACTTACGATATACTTGTATAATTTTATTCTTATCCAAAATCATATATCACTAACACTGCAGACTGACTTAACTTTGCAGTTTGACGCATGCATATGTTTTCATCACTTGTTTATGAATCAACAGACACATTAAAACATTTTGCAATTGACGTTATGCTTTCATCCCATTTAAGTTATGCTATCAAAAAAGTAATTTTTTGTTTTAGTCAAGAGGCATGACTTTTTTTGTACCTTTTTTTAATTGTCCACTGTAGACATTTCACAGATCAAATAAAAGTTTGTGAAAAGAAGATTTGAAAAAAATTACAAATGAAACAAAACTTAAAAATAGTTATATGAAAAAGAAATTGCTCAGTACCGTCTGTCTGTCAAAGTAAATTTTTTTTTTCGCGGACGAAAAACCAATAAGGTTATCATCGCCGTCAAAGTAAATTGAATAAAATTTGTCTCGAAAGGGATAAAGTGGAAAAATAAGTAAAATAAAAATAAAAAAAATAAGGAATAACAAACAAAAGTTTAAAATTGTGACAAAAAAATTCAAAACAAAAATAAAACTTGAAAAATCATAGTACAAACTCAACATTTCAAACAGTACTGTCTCTGAAGTTCGACTGAAGGATTTTGCTTTGGCAACACGCCATAGTCGGACAAGTAATGCGTTCTACTGAGCTGTTGTGGGGAATCAAGCAAGCATTGACTTTTAGCAAACTGTGGTTGGGTATTTCATGAATACATGAGTACTGAACTCATGAATAGCGAGGGACAACTGTATTTGGTTTATCTTGCATGTAATTGATTTTTTGCACAATACAACCTGTTCTGTTGTTATTGATTGGAAAATATTTTATATTTTTCACAGCTTGTTGTGTTATGATTTTATTTACCCTATTTGAAGTTTTGTTGGTTCTGAGCCTGAGTATTTACATTGTGAGCATGAGTATACTTTATTTTGAAACTTAATAGTGAAATTTGAGGTAAATTTAACATCAATATATTTTTTCAAACACCTTTAACTTACCTTCATAATTCAGTTCAAAGAAATTATACTTTTGTAATGAGACTTTATTCCTTTGTACTTTCTTACTACAAACAGTATGTAGAAAGTATTATGATCATGAAAAAAATACAAGAAATTAAAATAAAATTTCTGAACTCTGTACTCCTTAAATACTGAAACAAAATGTCTAAATCGTCATCATAAAAAAAAAAATCCTTTTCAGAATTTATCAACAAAAATACCATAAGTAGGTCTAATTTCTGCAAATTTGCATCAGATTTTGCTGATATTTTGGTCATGTATAACTCAAATAAGTGTAGTTTTAAATAAAAAATCATTATGGTTTCAGATTAAATTTTTAAAAAATTGATGGCATAACTTTTAAGAGCGATTATAAATTATTAGAGCTCATTTTGATAAAATCTGATTTTTGTTAATTTTTAAGGGTTCTTTAACAAAAAAGTGCTTGAAAAAGTCTTTAATTAAAAAAAATAAAATGTTGCGAGTATAGTTGAAACACACCTTCCATGCCACTTTTCATTAAAATCAATGTAGTGCATATAATATAGACTGTGCACAGACTATATCACCTTCTTTTACTCAGATGGCATGTAAGGAGATATATCTGTGAAAATATTAAGATCAATATTTTTAATAATTATACTTTTATAAACATAGTATAGTAGGGCGAGGAGGTAAAAACAACACATAAACTTTGGTAAAGAAAAGGAATTACCAATCACTGACATAGTAGGAACATGCCATCTTTTTAATGCTTCTTTTTTGTTACACTTCGAAATTCTATGTCTTGAACTTTCATTAAAGCATTAGGTTTTCAACGAACCTTAACATCTTTGTAACCAGGTGACCACTAAATGTAAAGCAGAGTTGCACTGAGCAGAGTGGATTACGCATTCTGAACCTTTGTTTATAATGTGTGTGACCATTGAAACAGAAGCAGAGCCCAGCCATGCTGCTTAAGTCAGCTCAACTCTGTTTCCCTTACACTGAAAACAATCTGTTCAGTTTTGGTGTCCACCCGACCTAATTAACAACTTAGCGAGTTTTTCTCATTCATATTTTTCAGTATTGTTTTTCAGTTTTAATAAAATTTTTAAAATATATTTTGGATTTCTACTGACAGTTTCAAATTGTTAAAACTGAAATTTTGTGTATTTATTCCTGTTACCATATTTAATTTTATTCTTGTACTTTTTACGTAGGTAGGAAGCATTTATCCCCTCTTCCATTATTATTGGGCTTGTTGTTTTGATTATTCTTTCTTGGAGTGAACCACAAAAACAGAACTAATTGGTTACATCTGCCTTAAACTGCTGGAGGTTGTTTTAAAGTGCTTCCTTTTTCAAAAATTATAACAATAACAGATTGCTTATTAATAATTGCTAATACAAATAAATAATTGTTATCAGTAACTTAAAAAACCAAACCCTGATGTTTGATTACTTTTCATTAGTATACAGTTTTGTCTAAGTTTTTTTTTAATAAATATTCTTATTTATCAGATAGGATGAGACAAGAAAAGAAAGCAGACCAAGCTCGTGAACTGTGGGCTACCTGCCAAGATCTGGCAAACGCACTTAAAGCCAGTAATACAACAGATTCCAAGCTACAACCTTTGCAGAAGTACATCAAAGTCATCAGAAGAGAGCAGCTGGTAGGCTATATTATACATTCATCTAAGTAGCTTTTTAACCTCTTGAATATATATTATGTACATTGTTTTTAGCTCAGTAGTAAATAACTCTGCACATACAGGAAATAATATTTTTCCTCTTTGGATAGTCAGTCGGTACAGTACTAAGGCCTTTGCTGAGGATATGTCCCTTATGCCGTTCTTCACAGTAAATCCTTATGTCAGTGGTTCCAAAACTTTTGAGGCTTCAGCTCTCTTTACAGTTTGAATCAAAGATTTGGCTTCTTACATTTACATACATATTTGTTTATATTAACACTTTGATTTTGTTCTTGCATATTTAGTGGATGTATGCGTTTAGTAGAGTACACAGTATTACAAATGGAAAAAACTTAAAGCATGTCAGCTGCCGTAATGGACAGAGATAATAAGTGAACCGAAAAGTTGTAATAGATACATTTTCGATTAAATTAAGTATATCCTGCAATTTGAATTGTTATATTACTTTGAGATCATTCCAGAATTATCTAAAAGCAAATTCTGAACTTTAAATATGTATACAAATTAACTTAGTCACACAAATTTTAAAATTATTCTAACAAATATTTCCTAGACTCATATTTCTGAAATAATTATCCAAACTATGTTCAGTGTAATAATCTGCCTTCCCTAGCTTCATCAATTCTTGTTTCGTTGATACGTTTCGGAGAACCTCCATCTTAAAAAACTATTTCTATACTCAAGTAGTATAGAAATAGTTTTTGAAGATGGAGGTTCTCCGAAACGTGTCACGAAAAGAAGAATTGATGAAGCTAAGGAAGGCAGATTATTATACTGAACATAGTGACAATAATCGTAGCAGAAAATAAGAAGAATATAAAAATAATTATCTAAATATTTCCAATTTAAAAAGTCTCGTTCAGAATAAATGCTTAATAATTTATTAAATAGATTTTATACATGTGTAGCTTGTATATATAAAAGGAGGTTTGAATAAGGGACAGCTTAGTTACCCCAATCTGAAATAAAACACTTTCAAATAAATCTCTATCCAGTTACAGTATTTTATTTTGTGCTGTGCATGTTCTACCGATGTTTAACAATCACTTTGAATAATGTACTGTGTAAATAGAATACAGACTTGTGAATGAATACACACTGAAGTGCTATAAAACAATTAAGCATTGAATAAAGTAAGCGGCCGAGGGATAAAACTATGAATAACAATTAAGTGTGAATGTAGACATTTGATTGATGTAAGAGTGTGAGAAAGATATACAAACTGCTTTTTTTTTGTGTTTAACATCCGACTATTGTGCATACTTGGTCTAATGCAGATGATGGGATGATTTATAGCGTATGAAAATGCCAAGCCCTGGCCGGGAATCGAACCCAGGTCCTCGGGGTGAAAGCCCAGTACGCTATCAACTAGGCCACCGAGGCGGCTATACGAACTGCTAACAACAAAGTAAATTCAATGAACATTTTTTTATAGTTATATAACTGATGTAATTTTACTCATAGTTTTCATAAATAATTGCATTTGTTGTTTTGTTCTCATAAAGAATTTTAGAGTTTTTATTTATTGTTATATCAATGTTAAGTTTTGCTTAATATTATTTTTTCACTGTAAATTTTTCAGTCAAAGGAGATGAATTTGTAGATTCTGTTCTTGCGTCCATTCCTCGTAAAGCCTTGTGCCGTGGCGTCTTCTCAGAAGATATGCTGCGCGACCGTTTCGATAAAGTAGAGAAAGTTGCAAAACGTGTCGCCCAAGTTCCAGAAGGTGGAACTTCGTTACCTTTGATCTTCCTTGCATTCCTTCAAAGCCTATTTATAGTACAAGCTGTGGAACCAATCCCATCACACGAGCTTGCCAACCAACCTATTGACACATCTTCCCTCAACAATTTCGATATACTTCAAAGAGCGAGGTATGAATAGTAGATGGATATTATTTTTTTTAGAAATTATTGATCAGTTATTTTAGTTGAAGAGGAAATTTTAGAATCATTTTTAAAAGTTTTCTCCCATCTGCATTTAGTTGTATGTTAAATTTAATTATGAATTATGCAGCATAATGTCATTTGAGAAATTAACAGTTTTTGGTGCAAAAATATATTTCTGCGCTATTTTGAACTTAATACCTAATTCATTTCTATTTTATAGAGTCATCAAGTGTTGTATAATGTTTTTTTAAATAACTCTTATTTTGGGGACAACAAAAAATTAAAATTGTCCAAAATATATTTGTTCACTTTTGAGTTTTAACAGTAACTTGGGCTACTTAGTTGTAAGCTACTCAATTTTAGCTTCTTAACTATTAGTCATAAAGATGTTTGTTGATTTTTTTCAAAATGCCCTATTTTTTGTTCTCAAATAGAATTTTTGGAGCAAAAACATATTTATACAACCCTTTTGAGGTATGACTTGCCTGCATAACAAATTTTGCTTTACCTGAAATATGAATTTCAGCTCTTAGATATATTTCATTTAAAAAAATAAATAACCTCATTTTGAGCCACCTAATCAAAATTTTGAGGCATAAATATACTTGTGCACCCCTCCCCTTTTTGAAGTATGCCTTATCTCAAACCAAATTTCAGCTTTTTAATTTTTATAATAACCAAGATCTTTGTGTACAGGTCCTCTGACAGAACATAGCCTAATAAGATGTATTATCAAAAATTAACATTAATAATTTGATGCAAATATTTTCTGTAATAAAAAAAAATCTCCTAATTATTAAATTAACTAATGATTAATATTTTCTGCTATATACAAAATTGAATGGTTTTTATGTCCACAAGCTTATCAAGTAGTTTTGGATTTATGAATTTTTGAAAATTAAAATTTTTAATTTAATAGATTATTATATTAAATATGTACCTTTGCTATATAGGATATTCTTAACGGATTGTTTAGGTTTTGGATGGAAAGAGGAGATTTCGAACAAACTCTCCGCTATATGAACTTATTAAAGGGTGGGGCCAGAGCGGTGGCTAAGGATTGGATGGAAGAGACAACAATATTGTTAGAAACTCAACAAGCAGCGAATGTCCTAAAAGCTTACGCAATAGCATCAGGCCTAATTTACTTACAGTAACCTGTGATTACAGTCATTATTTATTCATGTCTTTAATGACACTATGGAAACCTGTTATATTGATTCTTGTTATAGCTGTTAATAAATTTAATTCAATTACATTTTACAATATTTGAATATTTTAATGTCTTCTTACATGTGTCATATTCAAAATCAGTTGTAAGTTTTAAAAAAAATATTAACTGAATTCAGAGTATGACTTTTCTTTACAATCTGCAACTTGTGTTGTGTTGTGGGACTTGGGACTCTCCTGATTGGGGTTCTTCAATGAAATTATTGATGGTCTAAGTCTGCTTTAATGCCTACAAATATTTTACAGTTTATTATATCCATTTCATGACTTCCACCTTTGGTAAAAATCTAATACCCTTACTCAGAACTTATGCCCCAAGGATAGTCAAAAACAAAAGAGGACAAAGTGTTCACAAAACTGACTACTTATCCCACATTGCCTTTGTGTTGCCCACCAAACGACCCTTGACCTACTTTATTCAAACTGCTCCATAAAGTACTTTATTCAAACTACATGCTTCATTGTTTATCACTAAATGCACTATATCAGCAGTTTCATTATTTTCGTGAGTCTTTGTCAATAGCGTTTACTCTTTGGCTGTACCCTTTACAGTCCTTCAAATGAACAAATTCTGTTGAAATCCCCAACAGTGTAAACTCAAAAATTAGTTTTTAATGTCCATAACTCAGAAAAAATTAAGGATTTTTAAATAAAAAGAATACTCAATATGTTTCAATAAAAATAATAACAAGGGAAATTTATTTATTTTTACAAAACTGTACATTACTTTTTAATCTTAAATTATAATACTGTGTCAGGTATTCCTTATGTATTTTCATCGCTTTTAGATTTCGTTTTAAGGATAACATCTTTTTGAAGTTTTAACACCTCTTCCTCAAGTATCTTGATGTTCTTCTTCTCGTTTTCTAACTGTGGTAACAGTAACAAAAATAATTACTTAATTATTCTGTTTATTTGAATTAATACAATAATTTAATTATGTTTTTTTTAGTAAACTGCACTGTATAAAGAATATAAGTATTGCACAGTCTTCTTAGTAATTAACGTAAAGTGTAAATTTAATCCAAAATTGAATTTTAGACTAAATAATAAATTAAAATTACCTTTGTAGTATCCCTACAATAATTTTGGTTCTTGCTTATAAAAACAGCAATAGTGACCAAAGTTTATTTTGTTTTATATTTGGTACTTACTGACTTAACTTGCAAATCTTCATAGTTCTCAAACCATGTGTTAATCAACAGCTGTATTTGAACTAAATTTAATCAAAACTATTTGAGCTGTTTTTGAGTGGCTTCTATTACAATAAATATTTTGTCTAAAAGTAATATATAAAATCAACATTTTGAACGATTAAAAAAGTAGTCCCAAGATATGAGTACAAATTCATATCTTTATAAGCCATGGTAAATTAAAAAAAAAATGAAAAATCCATTATCTCTAATTTGTGCATACAGCTCTGGCACCAGACATCCCGATGAAAAAAACTAAAAATTTCATCAAAATCCAAATTCACATAATCACTATACTTTTTGTATATTTTGTATAACGATGAAGTAAAAATACATCAGCAAGCAAAAAGATAAAACAAATTGGTATATATCTTTTCAGAAAGTTATTGTAAACTGTTTAAATAAAATTACACATTCTATGGCTTTAATTAGCTTTGCCAATAAGGCAGTGGCTGATACAATAGAACAGGCTGATTATTTTCCTACATAATCAGGAAAATAACAACACTTAAATAGTTCCACAAAATTCTTTTATTCAGTGACATATATTTTGATGTGAAAACATCTTCAGACACAGTAAAGCTAAAAATTATAAAGTATATTTATATATTAACACACTTGATGTTAAAACTGGAAGGGAAAAGGAACGATTCCTAATGTCAGTGACCAGCTTATTATTATTATAATTTTTAGCTTTACTGTCTGAAGATGTCTCACGGCGAAACATATGTTACTGAATAAAAATAATTTTGTGGAACTGTGTAAGTGTTCATGGAGTTTCAACAAGTACTGACTGTGTTCAATAAATAAACTAAATGTTGTTGGCTTGCTTACATAATATAATAATATGTGATGGTATAATAATAATAATGATGATTTACCAAAATCAGGTTCCCCCAAAAAAAAATTGACTCAAGGGAGCAACAGTTTACTTCTTGTTTGTGTTTTTTTCACACAAAGCCGTTTTGGAAATATCAATTTTTTTTTTGTACTGTTGTCATTACCTAAACTCATGACAGTAGTTCTGGACGACAGAACTGAAAACATGTTTTATTTTAAACATGGCTGTTGCACATGTTTAAAAGAAAAGCAGCTTAGGCTTTATTTCATCTTTACAATCAGTAGATTAACTAGACTACATTTTACCAAATCATTTGCATTAAAAAATTAAGTAAAACATAATTGTGAGAACAATAAGTATAAGTTACGAATAAACTGTTTGTAAAAATTTACTAAATAGATATAAACTTGTAACTTTTTTTATCATTTTCCTTGTCTCTAGGGGTCTGCGGAGCCCCGAATTTGGTGGATTGGGTCGGGCCATTTGAAAAGCTCAACTTCGGTTCGGGCCAAGCTTACAATTCGGGTCAAAGACAGGTTGGGCCAAGTAAATAATTTTTAGACAATAGTGTATGCAATATGCATACATCTTTTCATTACCAAAATAAGTAATAGTAAAAAGTAAGTAAGTAAAATAAGTAATAATATAAACAAAAACAGATAACAATTTAATTATCATTGAAGGTCTAACCACTTATCATATTACATTAACATTACTGGACAAAACCAAATGTTGCTGACCTGTCAATAAGTGTAACACTGTCGGTTAGTCAGTTTATTTGTTGTGATGCCACATAAAATTGGCAACATCTACATTGGATAGATTTATCCAACATCTGATTGAATACTGTTTGTATAGATCTATTAGCCCTCATTAAATTATTTAAGTTCATTTCATTTCCAAAAGTGTATAAAATTAAAAGTTTAGAGCAAAAATTGATTAACATTGGGAATAATTAATATTCTAAAAACCAGTTACATTGGCCCATGGCAGTATTCAGACAACTTTTGAGCCGACGTAATCGGTCCGTAGTGGTATTCAATCAGAACAACAGAGCCCATATTACATCACCCTGCGGTTGTATTTAGACAACATTTGAAATAAAATTGTAATGGGTTCCCTATTTAACCATTAGGCCCGTACCCTGATCTGAAAAGCCCAAGTGCCTAAAAAAACCCGACCTGACCCAACCCAAACTTTAAAAATTCAGTCCATATTACTCAATTATTTTTGTCTATGTAACACATTAAAATGTTTACCATAAGTCTATTGTAAACACTGACTCACATAGCAGTCAGTTCAGATAACAGTCTTAATTCTAGAACGAATTAAGATCGAATGTCAAAGTTAATTTTCATGTAGCCCAATCATCAACACAAAACTGGATTGCTATCAGCTGCAATTCTACTACAGCAGCTACTAAATGAAAACCATAAAACTGGCAACAGTGCTACAAATATTGCATCTTCATCTATAACACAATTCAGAGTACCATATTTCAAATAAAAGATTTGTAGATTATAAGTAAATTCAAAGCCTTACAGTAAGGGATATTCTAAGTTTTAACAATACCAGCATCTGTGCCGAGTAAAGCCTTTCAGAAAGGATCTCGCATGCCGCTTCTGCTCCAGCAATATAGGAAGCTTCGGTAGTTGCAACTACAACTTTTTCTACATATTCCATTAAGCCAATTAATTCCTAAAACATACAAGAATAATAAACTTGCAGAAAATTCATAGGAGTGAACCATTGATAAATCTACTGTCATTAGGGGATTAAATAATAAGTAATAATGTAATGTATTAGTTTGTAGATACATGATGTGTTGGTTCATTAGAGATGAATGAAATGTTTAATGCAATAAGCAAATTAATAAAGTTTTGTCGACTTATTTTACAACCTGACATTAATGAACACTGAGAATGCATGTTGTTGTATGGCTTGTTTCATTTAATCCTTAGAACTGGAATATTTCCATTGCACACATTTAATTGTCCTGTTATAAAGGCTACCTTATTACAGGAAATACATGAGCCTGTTTTTCTCTTGCTCACACTAACTCTAAAATTAAGTCTGTGGATCCTGTAGGCCATATTGAATATATATATATATATATATATATATATATATATATATATATATATATATATATATATTTTATAAGGCAAAAAACATATTGAGGCTATTATTGTTTCCCCTAAATGTAAGTGTGAGTGTAAAGTGTTAGTCGTAATTGTAGTGTTGTGTGTGTTAGACTCGGGTATTGCAAGGGATGTTTAAATCCTCTCAATAGGTGCAGCTAGTCTGCACCCATCTGCAGGAGCTATATTGAATATATTCCCTATATTAACATTAACCAAACAGATAACTCCGCTATTTGTTAAGATAAAATTATGTTTGATATCTCATATTAAACGTCTTGTAAGTGGAAATGTGGACTACTTTTTACATTTTGCATATAATTTTTAGTTTGTAGTTTTTAAAAAAACCTACAAGATACATTAAAAAAAAAAAAAAACAGACTATATTTCCTTCCACATATAATTTTAAAACGATACATCAAACCAAATTTTTTCTTAACAAATAGCAGAATAATCTAAATCATTAATTAACATTAATTAGTCTTAGAGAACAGATTCAATATAGCCAATAGACTCAGACTCTTAACAGTCTTTGTGTCTTATTAAAACTTCAACATAAATAAACAAATAGATATATAAAATACTGTAGGTAAATTATTAAATAGGATGTAACTAATATTTATAATTTTGCAAGGATATCCATTTAAATTTAAAATAAGAAATTTTGTTAAAAAAAAATTTTTTTAAACCAGTTTGGCTAGTAATAAAAAAAACCATTATATAAAACAATTTTAGAGTTGTAAGAACATGCCATATTGAAATTATAATTTAATAAATACAGCAAAAACTTTTTGTTAGAAAATGCAAGGTTCGAATTGTGAGGTACTACTTAAAAGTTCAGCGAATTCAATTTCAGGTGTGAACTGTTTGTGGTATAACCTGCTTCCAGTAGATTAGGCGAATGGTGTGCTAACAGCTGTGATGGTGAGAGGCTGTGTTCTTGAGTTTTGTATAACATTGTTTTACTGTTGCGGTGATTTTTTAAACTTGTGTAAATAGCACACAAATTAAGCAAAGATCCTGCATCAAATTTTGCTTCTAGTTTAAAAATCTGCTGCAGAAACCCATCACATGTTTTTGGAAGCATTTGGTATAATTCTATGAGTCAAAGTAAAACTTTTTTTGTGCTACAAACACTTCACAGATGAATGAACACCTGTTGATGACAATGAGTGTTCAGGATGACTATTGACAAGTACAACACCGGAAAACATCATGAAAGTGTGAGAGGCTATTTCCATTAATAGTGTTGCAAACTGTAGAGAATCATGTTTGTGCGACCATAGGAATGTGATACAGGTCCATGCAATGCATCTTACCAAACAATTTGGGCATGAGACGCATTGCTACAAAATGTATACTGAGACTGTAGAGCAGCAACCAACAAAATCATCACGTAGCTGTCTGCACTAAAGTGAAAACTGCAGCAAGAGGTGACCCCCAATTTCATCTCCAATGTTGTAACCGATTATAAGACACACATTGACCGATGTTACAGTTATGACCCTGAAACTAAGCAGCAGTCATTGCAATAGAAGTCGCCATCTTCAATGCGGCCAAAAGTCTGCAGCAACATGAAATCTGTTTTTTTTTTTTTTTTATCAAAGGCATTAAACAAGGAATTGGACCTCCCACCAGGTCAAACTGTAAATGGAAAGTTTTGTTGTGAAATCTGAAGCAGCTACATGACAGCATTAAGGTGCAAACACCTGAGCACACATCACTAGTGGCAAGATTTTTTTAAACATATTTTTAAAAATTTTAAATGATGATGTTATACTTTACATCAAAGTCATGCTTTTCTTGAATGATTTTATGTCGACACTCAACAATAGTATCAGTAATTTTAGCCTGAAGTATTTCATTATGTGGCATAGCACCACTTTCTTCCAGGAGGCTGAGCAATTCGTTTAGAGCAGTTCTGGAATCCAAAAAAAAATTTATAAGAAACATAAATAAATTATATCAACTAAAAATTAAGGGAAAATGTACAGCTAGAAAAACAAACAAACAAAAAGTGATAAGTAGAATGTTATAGTTTAGACTATTGAACAAAACTTGTAAAATTCTTAAAAAAAAGAAGTTATATTATTTTCTCACTCTCTAAATTATTGAAAACATATTTTAAGAACACAATGTTTACTCAAGTAAGAGGTTGGTTTCATTAAAGGGTTGTCAAATTCTAGCATGAAGGCTACTTTATAATCTGCAGCCTGAGCTTCCAAAACAGTTTTATAACTTGTTTAAAGTCTTATTTGTCTGAGTGATGTTTTAGGAGTGAATTTTCTGAAGTAAAGTACATATCAGGAGAAGTTCCTTGAGAAAGCATTCATGGATCTATTCTGGTCTTCATTATGGCTACATGCCACCATTCACCATTCTCAGGTGGTGATACATTGCATCCTGTAGCCAGGAAAAGAAGTATCAAATAAGAAAAAACAACCTCCACAAAAAATGATCCTTCTTATTTGGAAATGTTTATAATGGTTACATTTCAATTATAAGACAAAGCGTAAGTGTACCTTACACTTCCTTTATTTTTGAAATAAGCAACTAAACCATTTTGTTCATACTGTAAGGCTGTACACACAGGTTAAATTCTACTGTTTGCATAATTTTTATAGATTTAGTATACTAGACATTTAGTGACATCATAGTGGGGGGCACCTTGTGTTCTGCCTACGTTCTTAGCTTTTATATTCACTGGGCATACAGTACATAATTTTAATTATGTGAAATATTAAAGCAGGGGACTTGTTATATGCATTTAGCAGCATATAAACTAAACTAACATAAGGCAACAAACTTAGCATACGATAATTTAAAGGTAAGAAGATATTGTTACCTGTATTGAAGTCCAGCTTCTACAATCGCAATTGCTGTTTGTGTAAGAAGTTGTGAAGCAGCATTAACAGAAACACTACAGGCTTGCCGAATGAGTTGTTTTTGCGTTAGTTCTGTATTACTAAACTGTCATAAAACATGAACACTTCCATTATTATTATTAATTATACTTAAATTGTTTTTAAGCAATTTAATATTATTTTATGTAGTAATCATATTGAACAGTCATAACCCTAGGTAATCACTTTAGGGTTAGCTTTTTTTCAATGTGTTTACTGCAATGTTATTAATTACAATAAACATTTCTGTATATGAAAATGAAATTAGAGCTACACTTTGTTAAACAATAGTCTATCTTATCTATTTTGTTAAAATTAATTATTTGTTTGCATCATTTTACCTGAACTAAATGTTTATCTTCTTTTTCATTTGTGTGTGAACAATGTGCAACAACTGCTGCAAATAGTGATCCCGTGTATTTATGAACGGCGCTTCTTTGTACCACATTGCAAGCAGGCCGTAATATAGACCTAGACTAACAATAAAATAATACATTTAATTGCTAAATATATATAATATAAATATATTAAAATGTGAACAAATTCAATTTCAAGAAAAACAATTAATTTATACTTAAAATACATTTGACTTTATAGACTGGTTAGTTCTTAGTTATTTTTAAGCATAATTAAAAATAAAGCACAAATGGTTTTTCAGGTTATTATCTGTTTAAAATTTTAAATGTTTATTAATTTGATATCAGTTTGGAATAACTTTGACTATAGTGGACTCATGAAGAGTGTCGTAAATAATAGTCCATAAGAGGTGCCTAATTAACCATAATTTACTATACTGCCAGTTGAGAAAGGGACAAATGAGTTGCATATTACATATCTCACCAGTTCTCGGGTTAAACATCTGACAACCAAGTCGAGTTATGTTAAACATGCAATAGTTGGTCAAGTTAGGTTATCAAGTTTTTAAAAAAATATTTTTTCATTATTAATAACAAGCAAATCATTTAACACCTAACAGCCAAATCGAGTTAACACAAACAACAGCCGATTTGAGGTAGGTTATCAATTTCTTTTTTTTAATATTCACATGCATTTAATCATATGAAATATAGTATAAATATATTTAATTCCA
>CM040185.1:99890420-99892920 GCA_022606455.1 Callitettix versicolor
TTTAAGTTAGCAAATAAGCTTTTACTTTATTCATCATTTATATTTACGTATCAATAATTAAGTAACTAATCAAAGTAACTTAATCATTAATTAAGGAAAAACATACCAAATTATATTGATGAAATAAGCTTGTACTGATTGGGAAAATAATTACAAGAACTTTATTAATAATTTATGAATCGAATATATAAAAATAAAGTGTGATGCAGCAACTTAGGCCCAACATGTGAATATGATTACTGCTGCAGTGTGTGTGTGTGTGTGTGTGTGTGTGTGTGTGTGTGTGTGTGTGTGTGTGTGTGTGTGTGTGTAATTTATTTCAATTTAACAAAACTAAATTTATTGATATTTTAAACATAATTTGAGTTAATTAAATTGCTTAACTGCAGTGAATTTGAAAAGAATACCTGTCAACATTGAGTCTTTGTGCAAGCATTCTCCAATCATTGCTCCTTGAATTCGGTGGGTCGAGACATTGGCAGAGTTGTTTTCGTAAAGAACGGCTAAACCTGTTTAAACAAGGAATTTAAAAGTTAAATCATTTCACTAATAACAGATGGACAAACACCAGGCACTGTAACTAACTACTTTAGGTAAAAACATACCTAAAAGGTGCAGAGTCGCATGTAGTGATACTAGATCCACAACCACTGCTGCTGGTTACCGTACGGCAAGGCTTCCCCACTACTGGACTGTTGGCAGTCTGTGTAACATTGAAAAAAATTCCTTACCAAAAACAAAACTATTTATCATATTTTATTGGTTGCTAGTCTCATTACAAATGTGGATAACACCATTATTTTGTATATTTTGAAATTATTAAATTAATTTTAATATATTTTTAACATTATATTTTTGTAAAATAATATATTTAACAGTTTTAAATTTTGATATAGGAAATATGCTTAGTTTATGATAAAAATATTTGCAAATAAGTGTGTTCTATTTTAAATTTCAGTATTTAGGGATTCGAAGGAAGATTGCAGAAGAAACTTGGTGCGAAGTGGTCCGAAGACAGAAAGAAGTTGCATAGTGAAAGGATGAGGGAATATTGGAGGGAACAGAAGAGAAAACAGCTAAGTATGAAGAATTGGAAATGTCACGTGGTCCTAGCAGGCCTCATCGAAAGAAGAAGAAGAAAGTAGTATTTTAATTTTAAAATAATTAACAATGAATATTTGAAATAACTATGGAATGGATAAACCTATTTTTAAGGATATACATTTATTTTTGTCAGTCATATTTATGACTGCTGTACTAACCACTGAAGAGTTTGAAGAATCTGTCAACAGATCAGCATGCACCCTAAACATTTGTCGATGGGTCTGACAGCCCTTCTGGCTAGCGAGAACCCTAAATGTTACGTTGGTAGCAAGTCGATCTGTTCTTTCAAGTGTAAAGGAACAGTGCAGGTGGTTTTGAGTAGAGTTCCAAACATGTTGAAATGGGATTTCCTGAAAACAATGTCAGTTGTATTAGTTAGTGAATATAATTAATTAATAAAGATAAAAAAGGTATTTAACTATTTCCAGGAGTAAATCGAAAAATAAGCCCTGACCGCCAACAGTTTTGTGTCTTCCTTCAATTTACTAACAAACTCTAAATTTCTTTTATTTTAAATTTGTCACAATAACTTCACTTACTTATGATATCTCGGTACAAATTACAAAACAATTCTAAGAAATTAGCACTGTTTGCCTATAGCTTCCACGCTTGCACCTGCATCAATTGTTTGTTTATACTTTGCACAGTTAAGCTAAATGGACTAGCATATTCAGCACTATACATCACGCAAAAACATATAGGAATATATGAGGTGTGTTCAGAAAGTAATCAGAACTTTTAAATTTCGCGGGCTTGGAGAGTCCGATTGTCAAACATTTTTTATTATGTTGGTATACATGCCCTTGAAGTATGATAAAACTTTCAGCTGTTTTCATTGTTGACGTTGTCTGTGATAGCCACTAAGGTTACACATGTTTTTATGAGTTCGGCGATTTTCGTTTGTTAAAAGAAATGGATCAAAGAATTTGTATCAAATTTTGCGTAAAAATGAAATAAAGTTTAACAAAGTGTGTAAAATGTTAACAAAGGTCTATGGTGAGTCTGCTATGAGTAAAGCAAGAGTTTATGAGTGGTATAAGCGTTTCCAAGAAGGCCGTGAAGACGTTGAACGCCCTGGTCGCCCCAGCACATCAACAACCGATGAAAACATGAAAAAAGTGAAAGAAATGGTTATGAACAATCGCCGAATCACAATTAGAGGTTGCTGATGATGTTGGCATATCGATTAGATCATGTAATGACATTGTTTCCAATGTTTTGTGTATGAAATGCGTGGCAGGAAAATTCGTTCCAAAACTGTTGAATTTTGAACAAAAACAGCAGCGAATGGAAGTTGCTCAGGAGTCACTAAATGAAGTCAACGACGATGCAGAATTACTGAAACGTATTATAACAGGTGACGAAACTTGGGTTTATGGAAACTAAGGCTCAATCA
>CM040185.1:99897920-99907920 GCA_022606455.1 Callitettix versicolor
GACCTAGAATTTTCCGTAGAATTTTTCTTTCTTTGATCTCCAACTTTTCCATTGGTCCATAAGTCGTTATGGACAACGTTTCCATAGCGTAAAGGGCTTCAGGCTTGACTACAGTATTATAATGTCTTATCTTGGCATTCCAGGAGAGTGTTTTTGTTATAGGTGTCTTTTGTGAGCTGGAAAGCTATTTCCATTTTGTTTCGTCTAGATTCCATGGCTTTCTTCTCTAGACCATTCCAGCTGATCCACTCTCCGAGGTACTTGAAATCCCTGACAATCTCCATTTTCTGTTCCCCACTTTCAAATATTTTGGAGGATTCTTAATGTTTGTTATTATTTTGGTCTTTCCAAAGGCGATTTTGAGGCCTACCTTCCCGCTTGCTTCAGCAGTTCGAGGACTGCTCCTTGGCTTCCTCCCATGTCTCGGCCAGTAAAGCCATGTCATCTGCAAAAGCCAAACACTTGATCTTAATGTCCCTGTTTACCGATCCCAGTCGGATCCCGCCACTGGCTGTTTTATCCCATTCCCTGACTACCTTCTCCAAGACACAGTTGAACAGGAGAGGGGACAGTCCGTCACCCTGTTGTACACCAGTTTTGATCTCAAAAGGGGCTGACAATTCCCCCATGAATTTAACTTTGGAAAATGTATTAGTGGTATGATGAGGTTTGTTGTATTTGCCATCCAGACCTAGTTCTTTTAATATAGCAAGGAGAGCTTCCCGATCTAATGAGTCATACGCCTTTTGGAAGTCAATGAAGGCGATGATAATCTATTTTATAAACAATTATTTGTTTCTTTTTCATAATAAACTTATCCAAAATGTTGCTATAATTTATTTAAAACGATTTATGGTAAAATGTTAATATACTTTTTGAAATTTTCAATTATGTAATGTTAGTTTTTTAGAAACTCATGTTCAATTTTTACCATTATTCGAAACAGATTTTCATAAAACTGTATGCATGTAGGAGTTAAAATACAACTTACTGGTAAGTTTTCATTTAGCACCTCTAGGTAAACCCTACAAAATAGTAAGTTTTGGTCAGTGTCTGTCATCTTGTAAGACTGCCATATAGATTTGTACTTAAGTACCTCTAGATAATTGCAACTTACCAGTAAGTTTTAGCCGATGTCTGTCATCTGGTAAGACTGCCATATAGATTTGTTCTTTAGCACCTCTAGATAATTGCAACTTACCAGTAAGTTTTGGCCGGTGTCTGTCATCTCGTAAGACTGCCATATAGATTTGTTCTTTAGCACTTCTAGATAATTGCAACTTACCAGTAAGTTTTGGCCGGTGTCTGTCATCTCGTAAGACTGCCATATAGATTTGTTCTTTAGCACCTCTAGATAATTGCAACTTACCGGTAAGTTTTGGCCGATGTCTGTCATCTGGTAAGACTGCCATATAGATTTGTTCTTTAGCACCTCTAGATAATTGCAACTTACCAGTAAGTTTTGGCCGGTGTCCGTCATCTCGTAAGACTGCCATATAGATTTGTTCTTTAGCACTTCTAGATAATTGCAACTTACCGGTACGTTTTGGCCGGTGTCTGTCATCTGGTAAGACTGCCATATAGATTTGTACGTAAGTACCTCTAGATAATTGCAACTTACCGGTAAGTTTTGGCCGATGTCTGTCATCTGGTAAGACTGCTATATAGATTTGTTCTTTAGCACCTCTAGATAATTGCAACTTACCAGTAAGTTTTGGCCAGTGTCCGTTGACTCGTAAGACTGCCATATAGATTTGTTCTTTAGCACCTCTAGATAATTGCAACTTACCAGTAAGTTTTGGCCAATGTCTGCCATGTGGTAAGACTGCCATATAGATTTATTCTTTAGCACCTCTAGATAATTGCAACTTACTAGTAAGTTTTGGCCGATGTCTGTCATTTGGTAAGACTGCCATATAGATTTGTTCTTTAGCACCTCTAGATAATTGCAACTTACCAGTAAGTTTTGGCCGATGTCTGTCATTTGGTAAGACTGCCATATAGATTTGTTCTTTAGCACCTCTAGATAATTGCAACTTACCAGTAAGTTTTGGCCAATGTCTGCCATGTGGTAAGACTGCCATATAGATTTATTCTTTAGCACCTCTAGATAATTGCAACTTACTAGTAAGTTTTGGCCGATGTCTGTCATTTGGTAAGACTGCCATATAGATTTGTTCTTTAGCACCTCTAGATAATTGCAACTTACCAGTAAGTTTTGGCCAATGTCTGCCATGTGGTAAGACTGCCATATAGATTTGTTCTTTAGCACCTCTAGATAATTGCAATTTACCAGTAAGTTTTGGCCAGTGTCTGTCATCTGGTAAGACTGCCATATAGATTTGTTCTTTAGCACCTCAAGATAATTGCAACTTACCAGTAAGTTTTGGTCGGTGTCTGTCATCTCGTAAGACTGCCATATAGATTTGTTCCTTAGCACCTCTAGGCAAAGCACCCTCAGGAACAGTAAGTGCTACTCCAGAGTCAGGAAGACATATTCTTGCTCCGGCATGAGTTACAGTTGTGCAGGAAATACTGTCAGGATCGACACCACGGAGACTTACAACTTGTTCTGGAGGACACGCTTTATTGGCATTGTCTTCAACTCCAGACGCAGCTGAGAAAAATATTTAATACTTATTTAGAAATGTAATATAAAGTTATTGCTAATTTTACCAATGCTGTAAAGGAAGTATTTCATTTTTAAGTAAAGTTTTGTGAGATTTTAAAGGTTTTACTACTTATTGCAGATATAATATTGTTGTAGGGTTTATACAAACAGGGTTTCCAGAACTTGTATCTGAAATTTAAGGTATTTTTCTTGGTTGAATTTAACATAGAATGACAACAGTTATCTGTGTGCATACCATACTGTTATTTGTATAAAAATTACGTGTTTTAAAATAAGGTAAAAATCTCGTATATTTTTAATACGAGGGCGGTTTGATAAGTCAGTGACTTTTTGAATTTTCCGCGCAGTTACTCCAAATGCAACAGTGCTGCCGTCAACTGTAATCTATCAGTGGGCAACTTTCTAATTTTGAGCAAGCTACGTCGTGCAGTTGGTGTTTGATAGCCGTTTAAAGCAGACAACCTCGTGAATTTTTACGAAAATGGAAAAAAGTGAATTTCGTGTGCTGATTAAGCATTACTTTTTACGTAAAAAATCCATCACTGAAACTAAGGAAAGACTTGATAAATACTACGGGGACTCGGCACCATCAATTTCAATGGTTAAGAAGTGGTTTACAGAGTTCCATTGTGGTCGTACCAGCACTAGTGATGCCGAACATTCAGGTCACCCTAAAGAAGTGATCACGCCGGAAATTGTCGATAAAATACATGAAATGATATTGGATGATCGGAGAATGAAAGTGCGTGAGTTGGCTTATGCTGTAGGTATCTCAACTGAACGGGTACATCCTATTTTACACGAATATTTTGACATGAAAAAACTCTCCACGAGATGGGTGCCGCGATTGCTTACACTCGACCATAAGCGCAATCGTGTGACCACTTCAAAAGAGTGTTTAGCGATGTTTAGCCGTAATCCGAACAAATTTTTGCGCCGTTTTGTTACTGTGGACGAAACAGGGATCCACCACAACATGCCAGAGACCAAGGAACAATCGAAACAGTGGGTTGCTAGGGGTGAACGTGGACCAAAGAAGGCCAAACAGAGTCTGTCAGCCAACAAGGTCATGGCCACAGTTTTTTGGGATGCACGCGGTGTCATTTACATCGATTACCTCGAGAAAGGTAAAACGATCACCGGCGAATATTATTCAAAGCTTTTGAACAGATTCGACGTTGATTTGAAGCAAGAACGGCCGCATTTGGCGAAGAAGAAAGTGCTGTTTCATCAAGACAATGCACGTGTGCACACTTGTCTAGTCATGAAAGCCAAAATCCATGAATTGGGATACAAATTGCTACCCCATCCAGCATATTCTCCAGATTTAGCCCCCTCGACTATTTTCTGTTTCCAAACCTAAAGAAATGGCATATTTTGAGATGAAACCTATTATTTTAAAAAAATTAGACGCTGGACTAAAATCTAAAAGGTGAATGTAAAATACGAAAAAAAGTTTTATTCAAAAAAGACTTATCAATCCTCCCTCATATATGCATATTTTTAGAGAAATCAAATGTATATAGAAAGCCTATATTTTTATACATTTTTTTTCAAGTTAAATTTGTTTTTATTTACAAACAAAATATTAAAACGTTATTGTATTATAGCTTGAAGGATAATTCCTTTATTGGTAAAAAAACAAAAAAGAAACAATTTTTTTTATAATAAACAGCTAAAAATAAAGAATATTTTTGGGATTTTGCTGATAATTTGCAAGAGAAATTCTTTAAATTATAGTAAAAATTAATACGATGCAGTTTTTCACTAAACAATTTTTTTTTATTAAACTTTTGTGGTTTTCAACACA
This sequence comes from Callitettix versicolor, assembly GCA_022606455.1. Taxonomy (NCBI): domain Eukaryota; kingdom Metazoa; phylum Arthropoda; class Insecta; order Hemiptera; family Cercopidae; genus Callitettix; species Callitettix versicolor. Next base: position 99,902,363 of record CM040185.1, read on the forward strand.
TTTAATATTAATGTTTTAAAATCACTTATTAAAAAACAAAAACAAAAAAAGGTTTCTTTCAAAGAAATAAATATTTGTCTTCTTTATTAAATTGAATTAATTACTTCAATCCCCAGAATAATAAATCCTAAAATATTAAAAAATGTTCTGAAAAGCCCTGTGTAAATAAAATACATAATCATAAAAATTTCTTTAAAAATCTGTCAAACTACATCAAATGGATTGAAAAACATAATTTTGTAATAAATTTGTTACTTTTTTAATATTTAAAACACTGGAATGCAAAACTTGCTATTTAATACAATAATAAAAAATCTACTTTAAAATATGATTAGCTGTTAATTAGAATATATTTTTTTAAAGTTACGATAAAATACTATAAAAGTTAATAGTCCATAAGGTCAGTGTTTTTTGTGTAATAGTAACTTAAAATGCAAAGGACTTTTCATCTCTACTTGTTACATTAAAGTTTATAAAGGTTTTAAATGGCAATGGCTGCACTCTGGCAACTGAAATATGAAGTACACAAATCTATCATCATAGGAAAAAGTAATTATTTTTCGTTAATTAATAGAATATAGTTAATACAAAATTTCAACTTTGAAATGTAGGTGGCAGTAGGCCTACTATGACATAATAATATTGAAGTTATGTATTTTGTTATACACAAACAAAAATTAAGGCAATTACTTCACCTGGTGATATCTGGATTCTAAATAATTTATTTATGCTATTATTGTTTCATTTAGCCAACAATGAAATAGCTTGTACTGCATTTTGATTGTCAGACTTTCATATAACAAGTGTAATGTTAAATACAACTATAGTGCAGTTTCTAATTTATATTAATTGACTCTATAATTACCTAAAATACAAAAATAAAAACAATGTAAGCTTACAGGAACACGTAAAACTTGTCAGACTATGTTCTGAATGAGAATGAGGGCTGTGTAAGTGTGGAACGTCATAATGATGTTCGCTGCAGGAACGTTGCATGGCATACTTGTCAGCAGTCTCTGAGTATGGATATTCATAACAGCTTGGCACAGAGAGGGGAATAACAACACCTCGAGTGAGATCAGGTTCCAGTTGACCAACTTGGTAGTTTTTCTTGTTATCTTCGGGGAAGTATTCGGGTTGATAGTCTGTAAAACAAACAAGACAATAGTGAACATTTCTTTTGACTTCATGTATTATTGAAGTAATATTACTTGAAATAATTGTCATCTCAATACATTACCTGACACAGCCATGTTGTACATACTGTGGTCACGGCCCTTGCGACGAAGAAGTCTAAATATCAAAGTTGCGACCAGACTAAAAACAGCAAAAGCCACTGCAAGACCAATGTAAAGTGCTACTTCTGTTTCTACTTCAGCCTTGGTAGCTAAAACATACAAGGAATTAAATCACACAGAATATCTTTGAAGAAATTATAGTTTGATGAATGAAAAGAAAAGAAATAAAGACAAATAACACAAAACATTAAAAACTTGTGAAAAATAAAGAAGAAGCTATTCAATATTGAGTTTGGAAGCTATAAAAAATGAATAAGAAAATTTGTCTAATTTCTTAAAATTGGTTCATCAAACTTTTTAAAACGTGTAAAAATACACCAGTTAGTACATACAAAATAACTGTTTAAGAATAATGTAAAAAAAAACAATTTATTTTTTGTAACAGACAAGAAACTTTTTGTTAGTAAAAAGGAGTTAAATTTTGTTACTTTAATTCTTTTTATATTCTTCTTCTTTTCTGCTAGAATTATTGTCACTATGTTCAGTATAATAATCTGCCTTCCCTAGCTTCGTCAATTCTACTTTCGTTGACTCGTTTCGGAGAACCTCCATCTTCATATACTATATCTATACTGGTCATCAATATTATGGTTCGTCCTATTTATAATTTTTTAGCTCCACCTCGTACCCCTCCTTTATTCAACAGAAACCTAACGTGCTCGCTTCTGATTGGCAATCTGATTAGCCAATCAGAAGCGAGCATGTTAGATTTAAAGTACACGTGTTGAATAGAGGAGAGGTACGAGGTGGAGATAGAAAATTATAAATAGGACGAGCCATAATATTGGTGACCAGTATAGATATAGTATTTGAAGATGGAGGTTTCTCGAAATGCGTCAACGAAAGTAGAATTGACGAAGCTAGAGAAGACAGTTTGTTACTTTAAATTGGAATTATATTATTATTGTTTTTATTATCATTATCATTATCATTGTCACTGTCCACTATCATTATAATAATTATAATTATTTTTATTTTTATTATTATTAGTAATACATTAACTATTGTTTGATAGTCAGTCAACATCATGTTAAAACACATTTTTAGAAATTACAATGTTTAAATTTCTTAAATTAGCTTAAAGACTAATTAAGCTGAAACCTCTATAAGCAATAACTACTATAAAATGAAAGAACTGTTTAAATTTCGTGACAATCAGGACAAGATTATCAGGACAAGAGATCTTGATGTTCTTATCTTGATACATATTGTGTTAAGATACAATATAAGATGTTTGGTAAGTGTAGTTCAGAAAGCAGTCTGAGACAGGGCAATGCAACGGTGTGCATGCCTGATTTGTAATATAGCATTGGACAAAATAGTGAGGGATGCTGAGATTCAGGTAGGAAGAAAGAACTATATATTAGAAGTCTGTACAAGTATTGGTTTATGTAGATGACCTGAACATTGTTGGACTTAGCGCAACAGCACTTAGAGATGAGTTCTTGGTGACGGAGAGATCTTCCAACATCGTGCGACTAACAATTAACATCAGTAAAATGAAGTATATGATGACTGTCAGCAAGTGTAAGGATCCATACATCAAAAATTGGCCGACACAATGTAGAAGCAGTCCATATTTAAATATTTGGGATGAATGATAACTCAAGGCAATGATTTAAGCAAGGAAGTGAGGTGGAGAATTATAAATGCATAAGTGCTATTATGGCTGAAGAGATTCATTAAAAGACGTTTATTAATGAAAGCCACTAATTTACATTATACAAAGCACTAATATGCCCAGTCCTTCTTTGTGGTATGGAAACATGGTCTAGATAAAGAAAACTGAAAGAAAACTAAACTGAAAAAAGGTATGGTCCAGTGAAGGATGGAGATTAATGGAGAATCAGATACAATAATGAGCTGGATGCACTGTGTGAAGAGCCTGATATAGTGAATTATACAAAATTGGCATAATTGCACTGGACAGGTCACACTGTCAGAATGGATGAGAACAGCATTGTCAAGAAAATATATTCACTGATATCGGACGGGGAAAACAACAAATGAACGCCAACTAAGATGGGAACACCAATGGAATGAACTGAGATGCCAGAGTGTAAGTTGCATAACTTATTGTACAAATTATAATACATTTCTCAGATTTACCCACTCAACTGGCATTTTTTTGTAAATACACTAAACTTCATGCCGCTTCCCTGTGCCCAAGTAACAGTGAAAAATACAAATTATATACAGCACACTTATTTGAGCGAAGACTCACCTTCCTCCGCCATTTGTTGTCCAAGATCATCTCGTAAAGCTAATAACAAAACAAAACAGAATATGTCAAAAATATAACTGAAAACACGAAAAAGGATTTAAACATTAAAACAATTGTATGTTTACTAAATTTTAATGAAAATATTTTTCCAAAATATTGTTATGCAAAATGTTTTATACACTAAAACAATACTATTCTTTAATTGAATATTATGAACAAAAATATTAATGACTTTGTACAGCTAATTCCTATTATCCTTAGCTGTCTACATTAAATTTGTTAGTTATAAAAATGTATAGAAGGCTTATTTGTTGTAGATCTACTGTGAATTTGTGTTTTAATGATTTGTTTTATAGTTATATGCTGTTAACTGTAAAGTTAAAGTGTTTGTTGTAGGTCTCTTTGTTAGTTGTAATGATTTATTGTAATTTTAGACCTATTTGTTTGTTGTGCATCTATTTTTGTTGTTATAATTTGTTATATAACAGTTTTTCTTTGTTGTATGCATATTTGTTTGTTTGAGGCCTATTTGTTGTAGGTCTGTTTGTTACTTGTAATGATTTATTGTAATTTTAGATCTATTTGTTTGTTGTGCATCTATTTTTGTTGTTATAATTTGTTATATAACAGTTTCTTTGTTGTATGCATATTTGTTTGTTTGAGGCCTATTTGTTGTAGGTCTGTTTGTTAGTTGTAATGATTTATTGTAATTTTAGACCTATTTGTTTGTTGTGCATCTATTTTTGTTGTTATAATTTGTTATATAACAGTTTCTTTTTTTGTATGCCTATTTGATTGTTTGAGGCCTATTTGTTGTAGGAGGGTCTTTATATTTGTTGAAATGATTTTTTATAAACGATTTTGTTTGTCCTGGACCTATTTGTTGTAGGCTTATTTGTATTGTGGACATTTTTGTTTAAGTTTTGTTGTAACCCTTATTACTTATGTTTTGACGAATTGTCATAGTCTTTTTTTTGTAATGTTGTAATGATTTGCTTATGTCAAAATATGCTCACGTACTACAAAACAAGCTCAAGACATTTAATTTTTATGAATAGGAATGAAGATGAGTTAAAGATATCTTTTGATGAGCTTATGAGGTTTTGCAAATGAATGTATTATCTAAAATCTCAACAAAAAATGTATATTTTGACAAATTTCATTTTAAAGTACTAGAATATATAACAAACTGAAAAATGCTAGCCTAACCTGTTCGAAAAAATATAACTTTGTTAAATTTAAATAAGGTTTGGATTTTATTTGGCAAAGTTACGCTTGTTGTTCAATTTTATGGGCAAACATTGTGTCCACTACGAAAGCAATTGTTATTAAAGTCAATCAGATGTTTCCAGTTCCGAACAACAGTTCTCCTTGTTGTGTTTGTTTTATGTGCCTATAAAACATTGCACAATAAACTATTCACTCTAAACCTTTCAGGAATAACAAAACATTGGATTTGGAATTCTGGTCTCCTCTTGTCTACATGTTGGACATGTATCTCTGTGATTGTGGGTGGACAGACAGACAGATGTTGATTGACAAACCTAACCTAAAACTTATGATAAAAGTCTCCTCTTATGTTCGACTTGTAAATATTTTGTTTTAAAACATTTGTTTGGTTTTTGATACAGCCAATTTGATAAAAATGTAAATGTTTAAAACAGGAAAATAAGTAGAACAATTAAGGGGAATTAATTACAAACAGGAAATAATTTATATAAAATTATCTTTATGGCGTGATGGAAGCGAATTATCAATTTTTTGCCCAGTAAAAATTTTTTTATTTGTATTAAATGGCTGGGATAAACCCTGAGCGCAGTCGAATTCATTTCTGTATTTTTTTGTGTTTGAAAAATTAAAATTAAAACTTAGGCAGGTTTTGAGCCTGATTACGATGATGAAATAGATATCAAATAGCACCCATATAAAAACAATGACGTTTCCTGAGTGTAATGAAGTATGTGCCTACAACTGGCCTCTCGAAATGTGCTCTAAAAGCCATGCTCGGTACTCATTTCCTGTCCCGGATTTAGATT
>CM040185.1:99912920-99922920 GCA_022606455.1 Callitettix versicolor
CTGTACTAAACAAAACTTCTGTATTAAATATAACTTCTGCACTAAACATAACTTCTGTACTAAGCATAACTTCTGTACTAAACAAAACTTTTTTACTAAACAAAACTTCTGTACCAAACATAACGTCTGTACTAAGTATACTTCTGTACTAAATATAACTTCTGTACCAAACAACTTCTGCACTAAACATAACTTCTGTACTAAACATAACTTCTGTACTAAGCATACTTCTGTACTAAACATAACGTCTGTACTAAGCATACTTCTGTACTAAACAAATCTTTTGTACTAAACATAACTTCTGTATTAAATATAACTTATGTACCAAACATAACTTCTGTACTAAACAAAACTTCTGTATTAAATATAACTTCTGTACTAAACAAAACTCCTGTACTAAACATAACTTCTGTATTAAATATAACTTATGTACCAAACATAACTTCTGTACTAAACAAAACTTCTGTATTAAATATAACTTCTGCACTAAACATAACTTCTGTACTAAGCATACTTCTGTACTAAACAAAACTTTTTTACTAAACAAAACTTCTGTACCAAACATAACGTCTGTACTAAGTATACTTCTGTACTAAATATAACTTCAGTACCAAACACAACTTCTATACTAAGTATACTTCTGTACTAAATATAACTTCTGTACCAAACATAACTTCTGTACCAAACATAACTTCTGCACTAAACATAACTTCTGTATCAAATATAACTTCTGCACTAAACATAACGTCTGTACTAAGCATACTTCTGTACTAAACAAAGCTTCTGTACCAAACATAACGTTTGTACTAAGTATACTTCTGTACTAAATATAACTTCTGTACCAAACACAACTTCTATACTAAGCATAACTTGTATTAATGCAGATAGAATAACTTGAAAATGAAATACCATTTCTTGGCACTAAGCTATAGTATACGAGTATAACGGTCCTCTACGCGGTCCAATCATAAACACAGACCGGTGCGGCGGTAGGAAAATGGATTTTTTATGTCTTTGTTTCTAGACTTTGGACGTTAATGATAGATTATTTATGGTCAGAGCCCGTTGGTTTCTAAATTGAAATATTTTATGGACATATGTTAATAAAGCTGTTCATCTACACGTCCCCTGGGTACCGCTGCCCACATTATTGTGTTTACATGTGTTATGCCCATTGCTTGGCACTTTATTGGCCCAACTGTAACTTGTTATGTACACAAGCCCGGTTTTAAAATCGTTCGTTGATTTATTTATATCAAAACGAAAACGCTGGCACGACAATACTGTATCTTACAGTTCAAAGGTGACAAGGATCCAAGAAGAACCTGCGATTCGAATCGTCAACGAATATTTCAGGAAGCAGCCTGTAAAAAAATATAATGGTTGCGTAGAAAAATCAATTTTATGGTTTTTATCTTTATATCCGTCTCCAGACGTAACCAAAACAAAGATAGGACAAGCTGTAAAGTAAATTTTGTTCCAAATTTGAAATTAAAAACATCACTGATCCGGAGTATTGTGGTCTCGCTGACGTTATTGAAGCTAATTCTCAAAAAAGTAACATTACCTTAAATATTTTTATAACTTACACGTCTTTGAAAATATAATCCCACCGTCGTTGTCCAGCGTAAAAATTTGCATAAAACTAACATTTCAATTAAAATTCAGATTTTCAAAAGAGTGTAATCAATAAAAATGTACGAATAGGTTAGGTTTTGAATGGACCGCCATTTTGAAACAACTGGACGGATTTTCTCGGTAACGTACCTGTCCGGGCTACTACACCCAACTAGATTTTTGTTATTTCACTCAAAACACGCTCACACGCGTACAGGCAAGTCAGGATCCGCGTCACTTCAAGTTTCGGGTCCGTCTCGCAGTCGATAGTTAAATAGTTTTCTTTTCTTTTGGCTTTTCGTTAAATAATTCAGTTGGATGTGAGGAAATGTTTACAATTTGTACCCCTAAACACATGAACAGGATGAAGCCAACTCCCCATCCTTTACGGCAATCTGCATACACGGAGGACGTCGGTAATTGGCCAAGACAAAGGATGAATCTTCGTAGCGGAACCGATTGAGATGATTATCGATAATAAAGTATTTACCGAGGTATTGCCTAATGAAATGGTCCAACAATACAATGGAAGGCGTATTTGTTGCGGGAACTAGCCAGGTGTGCAAGACATCCTCTGACCCGAGAAAGTACGGTGTGTGTGTGTGTGTGTGTGTGACATTAAAATAAAAATCTAAAAGCAACGAACAGATCTTTTACACTAATTACTTGATTTTTTTACAGAAAATGTTCACAATACCAAAATACAAATTATTAATATATGTATTGTTAACGTGTCACTTATGGTGTTTTTGGCTAAACATATTCTATGCAGGATCAAACACGCAAATTTCCTTATCTAGGATCCTTTGTTTTTGTTATACTATCAAGTATCAATCAAGTATCAAATATTAATAAATCATATCCCTACCTCGGCACTGTCCAGTGCACAGTGCCCCCTAGGCATAGTGCCCTAACTCGGCATTGCAGGGTATTACATTAATTTTTAAAGACGTGATGGTATTTTACTTAATGTTTTTCATTTCCAAAACTCTGAGCCATGAAATTACTCACGACAGTCTCTTTATAGTTTATATAATTTCATTTGTTATACTGATCCAATAGAAATATGAAAATATCTTTCTAGTGATTGTTTCAAATTTGATATTGTCAGTACTTCCTCCACCCGAAGTAATTTTTCAAAAAACCAATGCAATAATTTTCAAGATGGCTAAGGAAGTGCTTTTATGGTAATGTTACGTTGTCGTTCATCTCTACAAGTATATTAATAAGAAAATAATACATAAGATAACTTACCAGGACAGATTGAGGTACAGTCGGCTTTCTGCAGGGCGTTGCCGGAGCACTGGGCACCTCCGTTGAGAGGCGGAGGCTGTTGCAGATACGGGAACGTTTCTGTACTCCACGTCCGCAACGCGTGTTGCACTCCGTCCACTGGGACCAAGGAGACCAACCTCCGTTCACTATAACATTCAATAAAATATTTTCATTCAACTAAACCTGAATATGGTTCAGATATTCCAAGGGAAAACAACGTGTATCTATATTTATTGTGGGGTTTAAAGTTTGGCCAGTCAACTGATATGGCGGTTACTAACCTACTGTCTTTCCTCATTAAATGAGGGAGTAAAAATTACGAAATCAAAAATAGTTGTGCAGTAAAAAAGAACAGTACTACGAAGTGTGTTACATTTTTTTTAATTATGTTTTTACACATGCCCTTGAAGTATGATAAAACTTTCAGCTGTTTTCATTGTTGAGTTTGTCTGTGACAGCCACTAAGGTTAGACTTGTTTTTATGAGCTCGGCGATTTTCTTTTGTTAAAAGAAATGGATCAAAGAATTTGTATCAAATTTTGCGTAAAAAATGGAATAAAGTGTAACAAAGTGTGTGAAATGTTAACAAAGGAATATAGTGAGTCTGCTATGAGTAAAGCAAGAGTTTACGAGTGGTATAAGCGTTTCCAAGAAGGCTGTGAAGACGTTGTAGATGATGAACGCCCTGGTCGCCCCAGCACATCAACAACCGATGAAAACATGGAAAAAGTGAAAGAAATGGTTATGAACAATCGACGAATCACAATTAGAGAAGTCGCTGATGATGTTGGCATATCGATTGAATCATGTCATGAGATTGTTTCCAATATTTGGTGTATGAAACGCGTGGCAGCAAAATTCGTTCCAAAATTATTGAATTTTGAACAAAAACAGTGGCGAATGGAAGTTGCTCAGGAGTCACTAAATGAAGTCAACGACGATGAAGAATTACTGAAACGTATTATAACAGGTGAAGAAACATGGGTTTACAGATATAACGTCGAAACTAAGGCTCAATCATTCAGTGGAGGCATTCTGACTCGCCAAGACCGAAGAAGGCTCGACAAGTGCGGTCGAACGTGAAGGTTATGCTCACTGTGTTCTTCGATATTAATGGCATAGTGCATCATGAATTCCTGCCACCAGGTGAAACAGTCAATAAGGACCTACCTACAAGTTCAACGCCGTTTGCGTGAAGCAATCCGAAGAAAAACGCCCTGATCTGTGGAAAAACAATTCATGGCTTTTGTACCACGATAATGCACCAGCTCACACTTCATTACTTGTTCGTGAATTTTTGGCCAAAAACAGTACTGTAACGATGGCCTGCCTCCATATTCGCCAGACATGGCTCCGTGTGACTTTTCCTATTTCCAAAAATAAAGAGAACCTTAAAGGGCCGTCGTTTTACAGCCGTAGATGACATTAAAAGAGCATCGTTGAAAGAACTAAAGGCTATCTCAAAGATCGAGTTTGAGAAGTGTTTCGAAGATTGGAAGAAGCGCTGGCACAAGTGCATAATCTTTAATGCGGACTATTTTGAAGGCGACAACATCAATGTAGAAGAATAAATAAATATTTTGTTCAAAAAATTAAAATTATCTTTACTTTTCGAACACACCTCGTATATTTAAAAATAAATGCACTTTAATATAATAAACAATATCATTGTACAAATTACTATAAAATAAACAATAAAAGGAGTAATCTATACACATTAATTGTGTATTGTAAATGATGGTTGGAATATCGCAACAATAGATCTTCGTTCCGAACGTTTCGACAGCTCTGAAGGCGCTGATATTAATCAAGGAAGCAATGAACAGTGTTATAGTACACTGCCACTACAATCAAGTCAGAAGCTACTCGATTACGTCGCCAGTGGCCGCGAGGCGAGATCTAGTTGGCGCGGCATCATTGTTACGAAACAAAGGCAGTTCCCGGCTCGGCGAAGATTTATTAGGGCTGTAACGGAAACTCGTAATAATCATTACATACCTTAATTCCTTGTTTCTGTTAATTTATACCGTTTCTAATGTGTCGGCACCGGAAGTAGGAAGCGAGCTGTGCTAGTTGGTTTTCAAATTTATGTTTTGGCTGGAAAAGATGTGGTAAAACAATTTTTCTGTAGGGAAAAACACAATGCAATTGTTTTTCGTTATGCGCGGGGGATGTTTTCTTTGTTTTGCCCTCCCTCCTCTCTCTCCCCCTCCTCTCTAAGTTCATGGTGCAGGCATATTTAAATACCGGACTGAGGGTCGATACAGACATATTATCGACTATAAAATATTTCTGAGTGATGAAAATTTAATGAGACAAGCAATAAAAAGCTGTTGTAAGACGCAGGCTAATACAAGGCTCTAGAAACTGCAGTTTCCGCAATAAAATAAACTGGTTCCGGATCCTGTGAGAAGACAATAAAATATTTACACACTTTCATGTCACGAGAAAAGCGAAATGCGCAACCAAGGCGCACAGAACAATTAACAAGATGTACTGCTATTGACATTATTATTTATTATTTTATTAAAGCCGTGTCTTTAAAAAAGTAATTTTGAAATCATTTAAGCTTTAATCAATGAGAAAATCTTGCGCCATAAGCCAAAAATTGTTGTAAAACTGAATTTCTCGAGACAAATATACACTTAGACTTAGATTTACAATCTTAATTTTTAAAATGTTGAAAAAGGCAACAGTAAATATGAAATAAAATCAACTGTATACTGTTAATACAATGAACGCCTCGGTGGCCTAGTTGATAGCGTACTGGGCTTTCACCCCGAGGACCCGGGTTCGATTCCCGCTTGGTAGCGATTCCGGGCTTGGCATTTTCATACGCTATAAATCATCCCATCGTCTGAATTAGCCCAAGTGTGCACAATAGTCGGACGTTAAACACACAAAAAAAGAATACAATGAACTTAAAGAACACACAGGCAGGTAACTAGGAGATGAAATATGGTGTTAAAAAACAACAATTTATAAATTGTTTATACCCATCACCATTTAAAAATATGTTTCTCTACCGTTTTGACTTAATTCTGACCGGCGGCAGGTTTGCTTCGTTCCTCCAATTTGGCACAATGGATTCAGGTATCGATCTTTAACTGTGATAAACTAACCGATTTTGAGAAACGAGGCCGATTTTTAAATTTTACGTCGATAGCTTCCGAACCGGATATCCGGGCAGGGAGTTTGTTTACATCTGCGTATTGCGCCAATTAAAAATTACAAAAGTAACAAATAAGTCTAACAAAAAGTCGTTTTTGAGACCCCAACGTTTTCTGAGAGGCTACAGTACTTTTGCAGTCAATAAATAAAATACGAAATTTCAATAATCGTAACCAAAAATCGTATTTAAATTGAAGTACTTGGCAATGTTTCACATAACAGGTAAAATTATTGGACTGACGCCATTTTATTTAATTTTAATTGTTACCGATTTATCTACAATTTAGCTAAATTTGTTTAAAGTAAGTATCTAACGAAGAATTAATATTAACAGTCTGTTAAGATTTAAATTAGGTCTCTGTTATTCGTGTATGGCTACCTCTTTTGTCTAGTGTTCTAAAATATTCTTTCCATATAAAAATATTACAATCAAAGTAATTAATTAATGAATTAAGTAATTAAAAAATTATTAAAATACTGAATTGTGTGTCCTACATTAAGCATATAACACACAGAAATGTTTCAAAAACTAATTTACCAATTTACCAATTGGTTACAGACAAACAGACGGTGTGGTCGGAGAAAAGCGTTGACAAAATTCTCTAAGCAGAAATGTACTTTATATTTACGTTCAGTGCATTTTGTTGGAGTGTTTTTAATTTAAAAAGACAAAGTGTCTACGTTGTTGTTTTGACCAAATCACCGATGCCACAAGCAGCTTTATTCACAACACGGCGTGTCTGTAGGCACAGTAACCGCTGGCCTTATTGGACGTCGGCCGTGCGTTCACCGGGTTGCTAGAGCATGTTCCAGAAGGGAAGAGAGCTGAAACAATAGAGTGGTGCGCCGTGGGTGCTTGTAGTATGCTAATGTAAGGAGACGCATTGGGGTTATGAAGGTCGGAATGTTTTCTAAGACAAAACAACTTTAAAAAGAATTATCGATGAAGATTTAACAGTAGGTTCAAATATAGAAGTCAAGTCTAACAACCATTAACCAGGATCATATAGATGACAAAACTAACCACCTTTAACCAGGATCATATAGATGACAAGACTAACCACCCTTAACCAGGATTATATAGATGGCAAGACTAACCACCCTTAACCAGGATCATATAGATGACAAGACTAACAACCCTTAACCAGGATCATATAGATGGCAAGACTAACCACCTTTAACCAGGATCATATAGATGGCAAGACTAACAACCCTTAACCAGGATCATATAGATGACAAGACTAACAACCCTTAACCAGGATCATATAGATGGCAAGTCTAACAACCATTAACCAGGATCATATAGATGACAAGACTAACCACCTTTAACCAGGATCATATAGATGGCAAGACTAACCACCCTTAACGAGGATCATATAGATGACAAGACTAACAACCCTTAACCAGGATCATATAGATGGCAAGTCTAACAACCATTAACCAGGATCGTATAGATGACAAGACTAACCACCTTTAACCAGGATCATATAGATGGCAAGACTAACAACCCTTAACCAGGATCATATAGATGACAAGACTAACAACCCTTAACCAGGATCATATAGATGGCAAGACTGACAACCCTTAACCAGGATCATATAGATGACAAGACTAACAACCCTTAACCAGGATCATATAGATGGCAAGTCTAACAACCCTTAACCAGAATTATATATAGAAGACAAGACTAACAACCCTTAACCAGAATTATATATAGAAGACAAGACTAACAACCCTTAACCAGGATCATATAGATGGCAAGTCTAACAACCCTTAACCAGAATTATATATAGAAGACAAGACTAACAACCCTTAACCAGAATTATATATAGAAGACAAGACTAACAACCCTTAACCAGAATTATATATAGAAGACAAGACTAACAACCCTTAACCAGAATTATATATAGAAGACAAGACTAACAACCCTTAACCAGAATTATATATAGAAGACAAGACTAACAACACTCAACTAGAATCATATATAGATAACAAGACTAACAACCCTTAACTAGAATCATATAGATGACAAGACTAACCACCTTTAACCAGGATCATATAGATGACAAGACTAACCACCCTTAACCAGGATTATATAGATGGCAAGACTAACCACCCTTAACCAGGATCATATAGATGACAAGACTAACAACCCTTAACCAGGATCATATAGATGGCAAGACTAACCACCTTTAACCAGGATCATATAGATGGCAAGACTAACAACCCTTAACCAGGATCATATAGATGACAAGACTAACAACCCTTAACCAGGATCATATAGATGGCAAGTCTAACAACCATTAACCAGGATCATATAGATGACAAGACTAACCACCTTTAACCAGGATCATATAGATGGCAAGACTAACCACCCTTAACGAGGATCATATAGATGACAAGACTAACAACCCTTAACCAGGATCATATAGATGGCAAGTCTAACAACCATTAACCAGGATCGTATAGATGACAAGACTAACCACCTTTAACCAGGATCATATAGATGGCAAGACTAACAACCCTTAACCAGGATCATATAGATGACAAGACTAACAACCCTTAACCAGGATCATATAGATGGCAAGACTAACAACCCTTAACCAGGATCATATAGATGACAAGACTAACAACCCTTAACCAGGATCATATAGATGGCAAGTCTAACAACCCTTAACCAGAATTATATATAGAAGACAAGACTAACAACCCTTAACCAGAATTATATATAGAAGACAAGACTAACAACCCTTAACCAGAATTATATATAGAAGACAAGACTAACAACCCTTAACCAGAATTATATATAGAAGACAAGACTAACAACCCTTAACCAGAATTATATATAGAAGACAAGACTAACAACACTCAACTAGAATCATATATAGATAAGAAGACTAACAACCCTTAACTAGAATCATATAGATGATAAGACTAACAACCCTTAACTAGAATCATATAGATGACAAGACTAACAACCCTTAACTAGAATCATATATAGAAGACAAGACTAACAACACTCAACTAGAATCATATATAAATGACAGGTTTAACAACCCTTAACCAGAATCATATATAGGAGACAAAAGGAACAATACTATTGCCTTAACTATTTATGATATCACGGACTTCTGTCTTATATAACTTTATAGTCCCATCATTCTTTAGCTCTGACAAACGTTTGCACAAAATAAATTTAAAAACACATCAAGCTGTAAGCAGTAAGTTGTTTAATAGAACCAAACATTAATAATACAATATAGAATGATGAGACTCGTTAAACTGTTTCGCTTTGAATTTGCCTATATGCGGTGAAGTGAGGGGGAAGTTGAGAGGGACATGTAATTTGTGTGAGTTGTACAGCTGATCAAACGTTTGTTTGATCAACTTTGTTTCTTGTTGTTGATATATTGTGCGTGCGTGCGTGCGTGTGTAACACTGTTGTATCCATATTATGATATCGTATCATACATTGAGTTAAAACTTTTCCAACTTTTACAAAACCCATCATAAATTTTAAACAGAACATAATTTCCCTCAAAACGAGTACTTTTCCAGCTTTTAAGCTTGATCAAATTTGCCTGAAAATTAAATTACGCTACCGTACGCAATAACATTGTTGTGGTGTAATTTTGAAAAGAAAAAAATATGAAAATAATATTGTATCACAAGTCTGCAAGTGATATGCCTACACTGCCTTCTTGGAATACGGCGTCGCTTTTCCTCACAAATCGCGGAAATCTGCATTGCAGGAAGTCACGGCACACATGATCTGACATCTTTGCCAAGACTTTTCATGTACCGAAACATACGCAAATTATTGGTTTAAGAAAAAACGCCATGATTGCAATAGATTGCACGAACATATCGCGCAAATTTGTTTCGCATGGAATTAATGTTTTAGCATTCGAGAGCGAGATAAATGTATTTAAAGTTT
>CM040185.1:99930420-99957920 GCA_022606455.1 Callitettix versicolor
TAGTTGTAATCACAAGAGATATAGCCGTAATTACAATAGGTTTAGTTGTAATCACACGAGATATAGTCGTAATTACAATAAGTTTAGTCGTATTTGCAATAAGTTCAGTCATAATAGCAATAGGTATGCTTGTAATCACAATAGATAAAATTGAAATCACAATAGGTTTTGTTGAAATACCGATAGATTTAGCCGTAGCCGCAACAGGTTTAGTTGTAATCACAAGAGATATAGTCGTAATTAGAATAGGTTTAGTTGTAATCACAAGAGATATAGTCGTAATTAGAATAGGTTTAGTTGTAATCACAAGAGATATTGTCGTAATTACAATAGGTTTAGTTGTAATCACAAGAGATATAGCCGTAATTACAATAAGTTTAGTCGTATTTGCAATAAGTTCAGTCGTAATAGCAATAGGTATGCTTGTAATCACAATAGATAAAATTGAAATCACAATAGGTTTTGTTGAAATACCAATAGATTTAGCCGTAGCCACAACAGGTTTAGTTGTAATCACAAGAGATATAGTCGTAATTAGAATAGGTTTAGTTGTATTCACAAGAGATATAGTCGTAATTACAATAGGTTTAGTTGTAATCACAAGAGATATAGCCGTAATTACAATAGGTTTAGTTGTAATCACAAGAGATATAGTCGTAATTAGAATAGGTTTAGTTGTAATCACAAGAGATATAGTCGTAATTACAATAGGTTTAGTTGTAATCACAAAAAAATAGTCGTAATTACAATAGGTTTAGTTGTAATCACAAGAGAGATATAGTCGTAATTACAATAGGTTTAGTTGTAATCACAAGAGATATAGTCGTAATTAGAATAGGTTTAGTTGTAATCACAAGAGATATAGTCGTAATTGCAATAGGTTTAATTGTAATTACAAGAGATTACTAAACAATAGGTTTAGTTGTAATCACAAGAGATATAGTCGTAATTACAATAGGTTTAGTTATAATTACAAGAGATATAGTCGTAATTACAATAGGTTTAGTTGTAATCACAAGAGATATAGTCGTAATTAGAATAGGTTTAGTTGTAATCACAAGAGATATAGTCGTAATTAGAATAGGTTTAGTTGTAATTGCAAGAGAGATATAGTCGTAATTACAATAGGTTTAGTTGTAATTACTAGAGATATAGTCGTAATTGCAATAGGTTTAGTTGTAATCACAATATATTTAGTCGTAATAACAATAGATTTAGTCACTTGCTCTGTAGGCGGAGGAATAGACATTCCATAAATATTTTTGCGTTTCTCTCATAAAACCTTAAAACGGATTCTCACAAAAAACGTGCACATATATTTATTCGGTTCGTCGTATAACTTTTTCTAATACTTTTTACAACGAGAAAGAAAGACACATTTATTTACACAATAAACGTTGAAAAACAGTTTTCAAACTCTGTATAACCATGGCAATAAACTCTGCCGTCCTCACAGTAAGCGATATTTTTCGAACGCGGTTAACATTACATCGAGTCCGCAAATCGGATGCATCCGGGGGTGGGATGGGGGTTTAAAAATTTATGCGACACAGAGAAACCCAATTGAAAATATTCACTTTGTTGCTAGAAACACGTTTTAGGTACAATCTTAATTTATTTTAAAAACGGCTTCGAAGTCCTAAAACCGTTTGTTCCCCCTACACGGCTTCCGCAGCCCTAATGAATGTAGGGGAGGACAACAGGTGAACTCTAGGGGCTTGAAATTTTAATATAATTGAAGGGTGTAAAACTACCATTTAAGGAATTAACTTATTTTTTCAACAATATTTTTTATTTTAGCAATGCTTTAGTTGTTATTTTATGAAAAAAAAAGAAAAATGTATGTAAATTAATATTCTTAACGTTTATAAAAAAAAATAGCTCTCGAATGTTTAAAAATTATTAAATATGCCGACTTTTTAAACATGTTGATTAGAAAACAAAAATAAACATTTTACCTCAATATGAAAAAAACAATTGAAAGGTGCATAGAGATTGCGCACTAAGAACCTAACAAAATTTTGCTCAGAGACAAAATCCAACTAAAACATATTTTTTCTAATAAAAGCTGTTAAAAACTAACCCAATTTTTACCCCTTTAGGGGTTGAATATTGGTAAAAATTATTGTCTAAAATTAGTAGGAGGAAAATTATAGATAACTGAAAGGAAAATTATTAGAAACTGTATAGGGAAATGGAAAATTCAAGAGGGAAGGTACTGGAACGTCTCCAACGAAGTATATCAGAAGATAGAACAGAAGATAGAGATATCTTTCTTAGAACATATCCTGAGAATGAAACAGACAAGACTAACAGAATTTTACTGGAAGAGGAAAACTCAATCCAAGAGGCTAAAACTGGCTATAGAGGACATGAAGGCACTGGGTATTGAAAGAAGAGAGTTGGAAGAGGAATCCGGAAATTTCAGGCTAATAAAGAGCATAAAACGAAATTTAGAAGAATAGATATCAACAGAAAAAAGATGGTGATGTCCGAAGGCGAGAGGAAAGATAGATCTGGCCGCATGAAGAACTACCCGCGGAATTAAGAGCAGAAAGTACAGCCAATAAGAGAACTTCTTCCGAGGCCGTACAAGAAGGAAGAAGAAGAAGAGATTACGAAATGTGTTACTTTCAGTTCGGTTTCACTGCACTACAAAATTTGTCGTATCAGAAGTAAAAATGTAGTTTCGCTTAGGTTGTGACGTCAGCATCGACCTTAACATTTTTATATTCTTAATGCCAAATAGAACACCTATAGTTATAGTTTCTATTAGACCTATTATTATAAAAATGTATAAATAAAAATATCTCACTTATTTTATTCATTTTAACATTTTAAATTTCTAATTCTACTATTGTTTTTTTAAATATTTATTCCATTCTCGCTTTTCAATAAAGTAGTCTATCTATGGCCAAGTCGCTTGATTTTTTTTATACACATTACTGCATCTCTGAGATAACCAGCTGTTTCATTCATCAGCTGTATTTCATGTATTCTTCATTTTTTAACAAAATAGCGTCAGCGCCCATAAGCTGTACTCCCAACTTAAGTTGACGCGATTTTCGCACTAAAAGCCTACAATACGAGACACCCCATTAGCAGCGATGGTGGTATCGCTGTTCCCTCCCAGCTGGGGCCTACGAACAAAAGCCAGTTTATGAGGTTCCTTATACATATATTTATAGTTCTGAGGATTGTTAGCCGAACTTAATTAACATATATTAAACAGAAAACTATTCCAGTGATGTTTACAGACCGGTCAAACCAGTTCCGACTGTCAACCGGGCGGACCGAGAAATCACCGAATCCCGGGCGGTTATGGAATTCCATAAAGTTTCAATCTACGAGATCTCGGTGTACTTATGCGTTTGGAATCTGTGCTCGACATCTGTCCTTCGCATGCGGACTTGCAGGACTGTTGGTAGGCAGGGAATGGGGGGTTAATTGTTTCAAAACGTTATCAAAAAAGGATTGGTAATTAAACTGAAACGAATGTAGAGTCGTAAACATTCATAGTACTAACCCGGCCCTGACAATGTTGCACTGTAAATCAGGTTACACAAGTTTATTTGTGCTACAAAGAATGAATTTTACATTTCAGGCGCAAGTGCACAATCAGGGGGACTAGAAACAACACACCACTTCCAACATTTAAATATTTCTCCAAATTTGATTCACACGGGTTATGTATCAATCTCCACCGATTTTGAAATGTGAAAAACAAAGTTTCAGAGTAAATCATAAATCGTAAGTGTCTTTAAATTTAAATTGCCTACAAAAACTTGAATCAGGAAGTTTCACTTAGGCCTATGTCCAAAATTTGAGAAGAACCTGATAAACAAGAAAAACGGCTTCTTGAACCGCATTTTGTGTACTAACTAACTGAATCTTGCTGAAGGAACTGACCGAACACAGTTAGCAGCGCCGGGTCGCTGATCCTTTTCGCAGCGATGTTCTCTGCCACGCAGGTGTAGTTAGCCGTGTCCTGCAACCTGGCCTGGCCTACCAAGAGGTGCCCTTCGCTGGACACGATCACGTTGGTATCGGGTTCCAGAGGTAAGCCGTTCCTCAGCCAGTACACTTGCGGTGGCGGTACTCCTGACGGCGGGTGACACCGTATCTCCGCCTGACGGTCCATCTGCACGTTCTGCGAATAGGGAGGCACTTCGAACTGTTTCTTCAAGTCTGCAAACAAAATAAAAGAACACGAACTATAGAAAACGCTTTCAAATTGTGGTAAATTATCGAAACCGCAAGGGTAACACATTGCAGAGGGTTCAAGGGCGCACATTTAACTTTCAGTACAGGCAAACAGCCAAACAAAAATGGGAAAATCAGTACAGAATACAAAGGATTGAAGGGCGCATATTTAACTTTCAGTACAGCCAAACAGCCAAACAAAAATGGGAAAATCAGTACAGAATAAAAATTATAGGATGTGTGATTTCTTGTAATTATGTATACGTACTGTGCTTAGACTTTACACGTTAGGCCCTGCCACCAATCTCCGGAGCCTTCAGCTGCATGTCTTAACAAGCTCATGCCTTATTACCGATCTTGTTAATTGTAACATAATTAATTACAATAATCACTTCACTTCCTTGTACTAACAAACACATAAATATTTCAGTGCTAGTAATTATTTATTCACTACAAACAATTGAAGTAAACTATGTTGATCTGCCTTCCCTAGCTTCGTTAATTCTACTTTTGTTGACGCGTTTCGGAGAACTTCCATCTTCAAAAACTATATCTATACTGGTCACCAATATTATGGCCCGTCCTATTTATAATTTTCTATCTCCACCTCGTACCCCTCCTCTATTCAACACGTGTACATTAAAGCTGACGTGTTCGCTTCTGATTGGCTCTTCAAAATCATACGTTTTCGCTCGCTTCTGATTGGCTCCTTTCAAACTTTCTCTTCAACGGTCGTCTCTCCTGTTAATTTTTGAAAATTTTTAGATTAAAAAAAAAATTTCAACAAAAAAAATTAACAGGAGGGACGACCGTTGAAGAGAGTTTGAAAGGAGCCAATCAGAAGCGAGCGAAAACGTATGATTTTGAAGAGCCAATCAGAAGCGAACACGTCAGGTTTAATGTAGGCTACACGTGTTGAACAGAGAAGGGGTACGAGGTGGAGATAGAAAATTATAAATAGGACGGGCCATAATATTGGTGACTAGTATAGATATCGTTTTTGAAGATGGAAGTTCTCCGAAACGCGTCAACGAAAATAGAATTGACGAAGCTAGGGAAGGCAAATCATTATACTGAACATAGTGACAATAATCCTAACAGAAAATAAAAAGAATATAAAAAGTATTTCAACTGAAATAAACATAACCTCATTTGAAATAGTATTACCGAAGGATCAGCTGGAGTACGAAATCAGCTGATAAAGTAAATCAGCCCACGTCGCCATAGCGTAGCAATTTTTCTGTTGCACGTAGATATCACACCACGTTTCATGTAAAAGAACGCACTAACCGTTGAATGTGCTGGAATTAAAATTTCGACGAAAGCGCACAAAACGATGCGCTGCATTTTTAAAATTTTCTCCTTTTATTTGAAGACTTCCATAACCGTTTGCAGGCCGATTGTTATTTGCTTAATCCTCTTTTATTAACACACAGTCCTACAGGACTCACCAAAAGGCACGTTCCAGATTTCCGGATTACATTCCGAAGGGCAGCCAGTCACGTATTTTCTTTCAACTCGCAGCCCTTACTCCCTGCCGCTGCCAAATAATCCCTACATACCTAATGCAAGGAACTGTTGTGTTTTGACATTGAGGCCTACGAATTTATTACCTAAAGTGGTACGGATTTAATTTGTTTTTCGTTTAAAAATTGTGTTGCACCAAAATTTGCAGTTTCTGTCCCAAAAGTGCGTTTCTCCCGAGCTCAGAGAAACTTGACATAAACAGTAAACATTAAATTACTGAAATATTCACACGAATTTTACCTCACTGATTTAGACGAATATTCAGGTAACAAACAAACCTCACGTAACAAACACAGATAATAAAAAAATAAATAGACATTTTATTCACTTGTATATTCATTAGAACAGATGTTTAAATGAAAAGTAAAATAAAACAATAAAATTTACTGTGCAAAAGAAATCTTTTCAAGTAACTTAAAAAAGGTTCAAATATGCACCTGAACTATTCAATATAAACGTACTAGAACGATAACCCTTATGAGAGATATTTGAGTGCTACCTGCTAGTGGCATCTTGCGATATCTACAGTTAAACAGATAACCATTCAATATAAACGTACTAAAACGATAACCCTTATGAGAGATATTTGAGTACTAGCTGCTAGTGGCATCTTGCGATATCTACAGTTAAACAGATAACAGTACTGTCTATTTTCTCAAACGTCCTCACCCTCTGTCCTTACAGATTCCAGCGTTCGAAGCGGCAAATTATACGACTTCAGCCTGTGATGTCGAGCACGCTTTTTACAATGGTGGATATACTTCTAGTTTATTAATGCCTGAACATAAAGAAAACTATTTCTCCAGAAATATCACACGTGAAAGGTAACAAAGGAAAATGGAAAATCAGCCTTATTTTTCAAAATCTCTTACTTAAATATTGCTGTAAATACTCTGAAATGATGGTTTCTTAACTGTGCACTGATTGTCAGTGTATGAAACTGAAATAAATTTAAAATAAATCAGTGAAAGTACTTAACGTTTAGCGAGCAGGTAAATCGAAAACCACGACCGCCTAAAAGATGATTGTTCTGTCGATTGCTTCGAACCGACTTTCCGTAGATATCCATACAAGCCATAGGAAAATTATCAAAATCGCTATAGTCAATTTTGAGAAAATTATATTCACATTTCAATTTACAATAGGGTTTTTACCACAAAGTAGATTGAATGGTAGGGCTTAAATTTTTGCGTTATGAGCAAACAATAGTTGGTTAACTAGTAGTAGTTTGACCTACATGTGAACTTGATTTCATCGTTTTATATAAGTTGGATCTTGCAAAACAAATTTAAAAGCAAATTAAAGTGTTTAAATAAAACTGAAATAGAAATTGCAAATAAAATAAATTCCTTAAGATTTCTGACGAACGCTGCAAATAATCGTAAAATAAATGAAACTAAAATGTTAAAATATTCGTAAGTTTTTCTTCCAAGTTTTGTTGTGTCTCCTGGTCTGTACACGCCGGAAAATTTCTAGAAATTAAACATTAAATTATTTCCGCTGCCGATTTTGAAAACCAAAATTTATTTTTTTTAAATAACGGCATTTTATTGACGTGCTTGAATTGAACCAAATTCATTAAAAATCGTTTGCACAGAAAAACCTAGTCGTTTGTTTTCTCATTAACATCGAACATATATATATATATATATATATATATATATATATATATATATATATATATATATATATATATATGTGTGTGTATATATATGTGTGTGTGTGTGTGTGTGTGTGTGTGTGTGTGTGTGTGTGTGTGTGTGTGTGTGTGTGTGTGTGTGTGTGTGTGTGTGTGTGTGTGTGTGTGTGTGTGTGTGTGTGTGCGTGCGTGTGTGTGCGTGCGTGCGTGTGTGTGTGTGTGTGTGTGTGTGTGTGTGTGTGTGTGTGTGTGTGTGTGTGTGTGTGTGTGTGTGTGTGTGTGTGTTTTGACCGATTTTCAAGAAATGTGGCACATAGTTCCGATTTATTTTGATAAATTGGCCTTTTAGACCAAAAGTAACTGTTAAGACTGAATTTTTTCAAAATCTGCATCAACGATTTTAATTAAACTTAGCTGAAACGTATTTTGTAAAAACCAGAACAAAACGGCATAATTCTTCAATCACTGTTCATAAGATCTCGTTTAAACTGTTGTCAAGTATAAAGATTTACAATCAAATCGGTTTTAAAAATTTGAAATATAACAAATTCACGGTTCGATAATAATACTAACAAAAACTACAATTAAACCCTGTCAGGTCGGCTATGTTTTACTGTAGAACAGTAAGTATCTTTCATACGTAGTGTGCTAGTTTGACTTTGAAATGTTTTGAAAAAATAAACTGGTTTTGTGAGAAAGTTTTGTAGCGCAATATTTTATTGTGTAGCTTATGTAAGTTACAATTGCAATGAGGAGAGTACGTACAGGAACACTTGAAACAACACAGAAGTTTATCACATTTGATTCCCCCAAATTTGCCGTCCTAGTCATAATATACCAAGATTCATAACTCAAAACAATTTCACCAAATTCGAAATTTAAAAAAACTGGTTAAACGAAACTGGTTTCTAAAACCTTAATTTTTTTTAAGATTTACTGCAGAATTCAGTTAGGAAGCTTCATATATGTTCTTCTTCTTTTCGTTTCACCCTCTTTGGGGTACGCTGAATCAATCATTTCTTGCGCGCTGTACTTTTCTTTGTTCCCAGTAGCTCTTCATTCTTTCCGATTTTCTTTTCCTCTCCTCTTCCGAAATGACAGGTTTAGGTCTTATTTTGGTTTTATCTTGGAATCTTATTCTTTCGTCCTTGGTACTTATCTTAGCAGTTTGGTCAAGCAGTGAATTTTCTGTAATTTTTAATTCTATTAGGTCTTTTTCAATTTCTTTAAACCAGTTCGGTTTTGTTTTACGATTATGGAAAAAATCAAACACCTGTTTCGTCAATCTATTGGAGTTCATTCTAAGAAGATGGCCGTAAAAATTTATTCTCCTTTTTCTCATAGTATCGGACAGTTTTTCAATTTTCTTATAGAGAGCTTCATTTCTTATATATACTACCTTATTATCCTAAAATTTTGTTCCTATAATTTTTCTTAAGATTTTCCTTTCCGTTATTTCAAGCTTTTCTATCTGGCCTATGCGATTCATGGTTAATGTTTCTGCTGCGTACAGTGCTTCCGGCTTGATCACTGTTTTATAATGTTTAATTTTGGACCCCCATGAAAGGGATTTCTTATTGTATGTTTCTTTCGTCAATTGGAAGGCCAATTCAAGTTTGTTTCTCCTAGATTCCATTGCCTTGCCCTCATCTGCATTCCAACTAATCCATTCACCAAGATATTTGAACTCTTTTACAATTTCTATTTTCTGTTCTTGGATTTTAAGGTTTAAGGATTTGGGTATTTGTTGTTTGTCATGATTTTGGTCTTTTCAAACGATATGTTTAGACCTATTTTAGCTGCTTGTTTCTTCAATTCAAGAATCTGCTCCCTTGCTTCCTCCATTGTTTCAGCAAACAAGGCCATATCATCTGCAAATGCAATACAGCTAATTCTGAGATTCTTCTTTTTGTAACCCATCATATATGTTCAATATTTGAAAAAATAAGCGGAGTTGTCCTTCAAAGCTGGCAAGGTTGTCCCTTAATTTTAAATAATACTCGTAGTTCGTTTCGTATTGAATTTCGTCTAAACCAGTTCAGGCTGCCTTTATACAGAGAGGCCTTGTTTCACACTACCCCTTAACCTGCGTCACTTCCTTTTTTGTCTCGACTAAATTATCTATTTTTAAACCGTGCCTTGACCCGAACAATACCGAGTTTATGAAGTTCGAACCCATATATGGCGGATGGCGCAATGTTTGTTCGCTCAGCTCGGCGTGCGGGACCTGCCCAATTAAATACCATGACAGTTTGCAACAAAACATTTTGAGAAACGATGGCTTGTGCAGGCGTGGCTTATTGACGCAATATATGCAGACGTTATTGCTGATAATTTGTAATTAAATCAGATTTTCAAAAAAGTGTATTAAAAAAATGCTTCAAAAGAAGTCAAAGAAAAACTACATTGTTCAGGCTGAGAAATGGTTCAATCCATGCATTTCCCTTTACCAAAGGTAATCAATGTTTACACTTTAAATAACATTTAGTATGCAATAAGTTTTCAATGAAGCTTTTTAATTTACTTACAAAGACCCTACCACCACTTTGCTTACTTTACTTAGTTAATGTTTGTCATTCCATTAATATAGATTTAATTTCGCGATACGACATTTGTGCGCAGCCGCGCATGCGCGGACTGTTACTGCATACAAGACTTGCTTTTCCTTAATTAATCCGTGTATAAAAGAAAACTTCTTAATCTGTGATCAGTCTTTCATCGAAGTCGCACTGATCTGTGACTCTACAGATACGCGTTCCTAATGAATACGGCATTTAATTAAATGTAACCTCCTCTCCCCCCACCCGGAGACAAAAACCAACCTCTTGATTAAATCTTCCACACATCTCTCCCCGGCTCCTTCCTTCAGTCTTGCACACAAAAATGTCGCTACCAAACCAGTGCGTTCTGATTACAAGATTGTGGCGAAATTAATTCGCTTTGTTCCAGTGTACTAAAATAGGATGTGCCTAATTCAATTTGTGAAATGTGTTTACACTAGTGTAGGCCTACATCTCGTAGTTGCTCAGATACACTATTGTAGGCATACATCTCGTAGTTGCTTAGATACACTAGTGTAGGTCTACATCTCGTAGTTGCTCAGATACACTAGTGTAGGCATACATCTCGAAGTTGCTCAGATACACTAGTGTAGGTCTACATCTCGTAGTTGCTCAGATACACTAGTGTAGGCCTACATATCGTAGTTGCTCAGATACACTAGTGTAGGCCTACATCTCGTAGTTGCTCAGATACACTAGTGTAGGCCTACATCTCGTAGTTGCTCAGATACACTAGTGTAGGCATACATCTCGTAGTTGCTCAGATACACTAGTGTAGGCCTACATATCGTAGTTGCTCAGATACACTAGTGTAGGCCTACATCTCGTAGTTGCTCAGATACACTATTGTAGGCATACATCTCGTAGTTGCTTAGATACACTAGTGTAGGTCTACATCTCGTAGTTGCTCAGATACACTAGTGTAGGCATACATCTCGTAGTTGCTCAGATACACTAGTGTAGGCCTACATCTCGTAGTTGCTCAGATACACTAGTGTAGGCCTACATCTCGTAGTTGCTCAGATACACTAGTGTAGGCATACATCTCGTAGTTGCTCAGATACACTAGTGTAGGCCTACATATCGTAGTTGCTCAGATACACTAGTGTAGGCCTACATCTCGTAGTTGCTCAGATACACTATTGTAGGCATACATCTCGTAGTTGCTTAGATACACTAGTGTAGGTCTACATCTCGTAGTTGCTCAGATACACTAGTGTAGGCATACATCTCGTAGTTGCTCAGATACACTATTGTAGGCATACATCTCGTAGTTGCTTAGATACACTAGTGTAGGCCTACATATCGTAGTTGCTCAGATACACTAGTGTAGGCCTACATCTCGTAGTTGCTCAGATACACTATTGTAGGCATACATCTCGTAGTTGCTTAGATACACTAGTGTAGGTCTACATCTCGTAGTTGCTCAGATACACTAGTGTAGGCATACATCTCGAAGTTGCTCAGATACACTAGTGTAGGCCTACATCTCGTAGTTGCTCAGATACACTAGTGTAGGCATACATCTCGTAGTTGCTCAGATACACTAGTGTAGGCCTACATATCGTAGTTGCTCAGATACACTAGTGTAGGCCTACATCTCGTAGTTGCTCAGATACACTAGTGTAGGCCTACATCTCGTAGTTGCTCAGATACACTAGTGTAGGCATACATCTCGTAGTTGCTCAGATACACTAGTGTAGGCCTACAACTAGAAGTTGCTCAGATACACTAGTGTAGGCATACATCTCGAAGTTGCTCAGATACACTAGTGTAGGCATACATCCCGAAGTTGCTCAGATACACTAGTGAAGGCCTACATCTCGAACTTGCTCAGATACACTAGTGTAGGTCTACATCTCGTAGTTGCTCAGATACATTAGTGTAGGCATACATATTGTAGTTGCTCAGATACACTAGTGTAGGCATACATCCCGAAGTTGCTCAGATACACTAGTGTAGGCATACATATTGTAGTTGCTCAGATACACTAGTGTAGACATACATCTCGTAGTTGCTCAGATACACTAGTGTAGGCATACATCTCGTAGTTGTTCAGATACACTAGTGTAGGCATACATCCCGAAGTTGCTCAGATACACTAGTGTAGGCATACATCTCGTAGTTGCTCACATACGTCCTTTGTTCAAATTATTCGCATTGCAATTACAGTATTTCGCCAACCACTTGTTACCAGACCGGAAATGTATCTTGATTTTATGTGTAACAGGAGACTGAACAGATGTATGCCTACTACATTATATTGTTTGTTATTCCACGTATGACAAATCGAACATATAAGAACGATCTGCAACACTCGATTCTTCTTCTATACTTAATTTCTTCGATATCTGTCAGCTGGAAACTAAAATAAAAATATTCCGAGAAAACTTTTTTATTGGCAAACACCGTCGGTAACGTACTTTTGAAACACATGTTGTACAATCAAGTTTAGGACAGTTGTTTTTAGAAAAAAATTAAAAAAGAATCACAATTCTAACTTATTGTTCCAAAAAAAGTGGTGATTTTTTAGGTTAAAGATTGCAGATCTGCAGATCCTTAACGCATTGAATACAAAAGGAAGCAGTACAGCCACCGTTATAACAAGCGTGCTCGATATTAGCGGCTGAAGTCCAAGTAACTGGACTAGCTGCCGCTACGAACGCTGCAAGGACAAGGGGGAAGACGTTTCAGGAAATAGACGATACTATTATCTATTTAACTGTGGACGAACACTCTGCCGCATGACGCCATCAGTAGCTAGCGCTCACATGCTCTCATAAGGGTTATCATTCTAGTATGTTTATATTAAATGCTTAAAGCGACAACGTTAGCTCCAGACTGACAAAGAAAAAACTTCCCTTGCATGACGCCATTAACTTTATCAATATTTAATTAGGCTACAAACACATTTTTATTTTGAAAATGGTAAACTGAAAATTAGAATCTTTACAAAATATTTCGTACAGGAGGCTGATAATTTATTTCAAATATATACCGGGTCCTTCAAAAGTAAGTTTCAAATTTTCTTGAAATTAATTGTACAAGTTCTTGTGCGTAATTAATACATATACCAAACTTGTTAACCATTATTAAATGTCTGAAATTATTTTGCTAAGGAACACATTTATCCACGTTATTATTAAAAATAAATATTTTCGCCAATTTTAAATCAAATCAGACCAAAATTGCGAATGCTTTTTGGTTAACAAAAACGGAAACGAACTTCCCCTGAAAATGTGTTCTTCCTGTAGGTCAAGATTAACGCTCACTGGTTCCAGCCCTGGGTCTTACTACGATGCCAATACAAATTCGCTAAGGGAAATGCAAATTTGGATGGCAGTTTTAGCCTATCAGTGTAAATATATTTGTAAAACCACTTTGAATAATTTCTCGTGAAGAATGAAAAGAAATGTACATAAATACCGAAGTCGACCTTTGACAAACAAACACTTCTTATATTTTGCACGAACATAAATTTGCAGTCCCAAGAATGATGCAACGTAATATATATGTATATACCTGTATATATAAAAACACACGAATCGAATTAAAATTGCAAATCAGATTCAAAGTGATACGTTAAACGTTTTACATGGCACATAATGGTAGGTACAATGCAATTTTTCCATTTTTATTGTTGTTGGTGAAATTTTACAAATCGGAACGGACTAGAAGTGATGTGGCACGTGGGACGTAACCCACGCTGAAGCTTGTGCTTGGATTTAGACGTTAGCTGTCCGATGTACAAGCACTACCACTACAAGAGATGTTGCAACTTTGGGAAGGTTGTTTGTGTTCACAGGCGAGAGGAAATTCGACTTTGTGGGCGCGAAATGAGAGAAGAGAAAATGAGTCATTTTAGATTTTTTTTTTTGTTTTCCAATGATCGAACACTAGTATTACAAAAAAAATCATTAAAGTGTTTTAAATTTACATTAATTTTCCCGTCATTGGCTCTCGATAAATAGTTGCTTTCTGTAAATACGTTTTAACGTGACTGCCTTCTGAGTTCAGTGGTGCCAAATTCACAAAATTAAAACTAATTGTAATTGATCAAAAATTTTAAAAAAATTTAGCCTTATGTCGTATTTCTTTCTTCTTTTCGTTTCACCCTCTTTGGGGTACGCTGAATCAATCATTTCTTGCGCGCTGTACTTTTCTTTGTTCCCAGTAGCTCTTCATTCTTTCCGATCTTCTTTTCCTCTCCTCTTCCGAAATGATAGGTTTAGGTCTAATTTTGGTTTTATCTTGGAATCTTATTCTTTCGTCCTTGGTACTTATCTTAGCAGTTTGGTCAAGCAGTGAATTTTCTGTAATTTTTAATTCTATTAGGTCTTTTTCAATTTCTTTAAACCAGTTCGGTTTTGTTTTACGATTATGGAAAAAATCAAACACCTGTTTCGTCAATCTATTGGAATTCATTCTAAGAAGATGGCCGTAAAAATGTATTCTCCTTTTTCTCATCTTATGTCGTATTTAATGTACATAAAATAAAAACTTTGTAAACTTTTGGTTTAGTTGTCGAGTGATCAGATCTCTTGCGTGTTAAACGGGAGTTCGATGGTTCGCATTCGAGAATGGTTACGGACATTAAGATGTTTTCGCCTAAAATAAAGTAGGCTGTGATGCTCATGTACTTTCAATGCTTCTAGTTTGCCCAATGCCTTTTTTAAAATTTTTTAGCCCTCAATGGAGCACATTTAGTCAATTTTGGTTCTTTTGGGCTTTCAACTTTGGTTCTTTTAGATTTCTGAGATTCTCCCAATACTTTTTCAGTCTTATAGATCTCTGTAGTCTAACTTCCTCCGAGTAAAAGCAACTCTTTTTGTTCCTTCTTTAAATTTTAATCTAATGTTTTTATCCCTAAGGATTGGTTTTTCCCTTCCTTCTTTCAGACGTTCCTCCGTTATCCCTAATTCTTTCAGGTCCTGTTCCACTTCCTCAAGCCACTCATTCTTTACTTTCATCTTGAGTTGGTAATTTAGGAGTTTCTTCGTCAGTCTTTCTTCTGGTAGCCTTATTAGGTGTCCATAAAAAGCCAGTCTCCTCTTTCTAATATTATCTAACAGATGTTCATTATCCTGATAGATGGCTGAACTTGGCAGCAGTCTGTATGTTCCTTCTAACGTGTGTTTTTTGTTGATAATGGTTCTCAATATTTTCCTTTCCACTTTTTAAAGCTCCTCATGTCTTTATGACACTTTATTGTAAAACTTAAATAAATGAAAGCATAAAACGGTACGCAGATCGAAAATCAAGAAAGTATTCACGACTCGAGAAACGTAGTGACTGAACGATCTAAAAAAACAGGCACGTTTAATCCGGACCACTTCCAAATCTGTGCGTGGCTTCCTATAAAATGTAAACCCTTATGTATTATCCTTCGTCGTCCCGGTACTTTATCTTGCTAACAAAGACAAGAAGAATAAGAAAGGGAGTTGTGAGTCACGCCAAGAGATACGGGAACATGTCATTGCAGTGCGCATGCCCGCTTGTTGCTTATTTATGACATGTGTAACGTATTGTTGTACCCGAGCGGCAAACTGTCGCTGATTTATTAAGCTTTGTGTAACGTTTTTGCTCTATTAGTTTATTGGAGGCTGTAGAGCCCCCATCCCACAAGCCTGTACGTCCTTGTCTTCGGCCTGTGGGCGGGCGTACTATATGTGTCAGTGGTTTATAAACATTTAGTCCCCTTATTCCGGAATTCAACACCGAAGATGATGCCAGACAGGCAACTTCTAAGAAATGTCAGGCACTTAGGTCAGCGGTAAACAGAACAAGATTAACATGTTATGTATGCAAATTACATTGACTTGTACTGCATCACCTTTAGTTAAATCTAGATTTTGTGTTTATTAAGCAATTCTGCCGCATTAAGTAATTTTTTTAGAAAATTATAAATTACTGAACTTAAAGGCGTGAGCTGTCTCCAAGATTTCTTCTTGTTTTTAAAAAGAGTTTTTACGAACTGAGAACTTTTTCAAAAAACATTTGACCGAACAAGTTTTACTAGGCAGTGACTTCTTTAAAAGAGATGGGGTCATATGACCAGAAGATCAAAAAAACCAAAAGTTCATTCAACCAAATTATATACTAATATTTTGGCCCAATGAACTTTTGGCCATATGAACCGTGTTTTTAAGAGGCGAGATCATATGACCAAAAGATCAAACAACCGAACGTTCATTCAACCAAATTATATTTTAATATTTTGGTCGAATGAACTTTTGGTCATATGAACCATGCTTTTATTATTATTTTAAACATCATCATACTAGTTACCCAGTCCAACATAATTATTTAGCATTCAAGTGTTAATTCTATAACAGTGATGTTTTATACCTACATTTATTATATATTGGTAGGTGTGAATAATAAATGTTTACATTATTTTAAACGCCATCATACTAGTTACCCAGCCCAACATAATTATTTAGTATTCAAGTGTTAATTGTATAACAGTGACGTTTTATTCGTGTATTATATATGGGTATGTAGTGTAATGGCGTGTATTATTAATTTAAATATCAGTAATGACACTGATCTATATGCAATAATTAAAAAAACCGTGTTTTACAAAATATCCTCCTTCGAAGGAAATACAAACCTCGATGTTAATAAATCTCTATTACACATTTTTGGTCGAATGAACCTTTGGTTGTTTGAATTTTTTGGTCATATGAACCACTCTGTTAAAAACATGGTTCATATGACCAAAAGTTCATTCAACCAAAATATTTAAGTATAATTTGGTCGAATGAACTTTTGGTTGTTTGATCTTTTGGTCATATGAGCTCTTCCCCTTTCAAAAAACACGTTATGTTTTTGCTCTTCTGTGAGCAACTGTAGAAATATCAATATCAATTTGAGGTTAGAGTTATAACTTATTTTATAAAAATCGCAATAATATTTTAATTTTAATAAAGTATTTGTGATATCTGCCATTTATATATATATATATATATATATATATATATATATATATTCAAAAGGTTCGGCTACTGAGAATGAAGAGGGCTCTTGGTATAACGCGTGATATCTACAATAAGAGATGTATGTCGACGCACACAAAAATCAGACACTACAACACAGTCATAAAACCAGAGTTATTATATGCAAGCGAGACGCTAGCACTCCACACAAAAGCTACCATGGAGGGTATTTTGAAGGAAGAACGCAAAATCTTGAGGAAGATCCTTGGTCCGAGATTAACAGAAGATGGATACAGGTTGCACTTCCGGAAGACCACAGAGAAGATATCGAACCTGGCAGCAGATATCAGAAGAAGGAGGCTTCGATTCTATGGACACATCAGTAGACTCCCAACAACGAGACTTGCCAACAGAATCCTTAAGTATATACAAGGTGTCAAATCAACAACATCGTGGATCGCACGAGTCAGAATAGACCTTCATGACGCAGGAATAGACTCAACAGATGTTGAAGACAGGAACGCATACAGGAGAAAGATGCTCGGTTGGAAGGTCCCAGAGAATGAAATCCCAAAGAGAGCAGGGGTAAAATGGACGGAGGAGCGGAAGAGGATCCATGGAGACAGGATGAGGATTAGAAGGAACAAGACATGAGTCGGAGTGCTTTGCGTGATCCAACAGGATCTATGCGCAAATATATATATAATAATATATATAATATATAATATAATAATATATATATATATATATTCAGAATACAGAATACAGATTTACGAGAATACAGTCTTCTGTATACCTTTTTAGGTAAATAAATCATGTTTGGACACTGTCTATAAATAAAATAATGCCTCTTATCTGTTTATGGATTAACAAACGTGTCTACTTTACAGAAAGAAACTATTGACCGAATTTCATACTTACAGCTCCAGCGGCATTGATTAATTAGACAGGCAGATATTTTATTTGATACGTACAGACAAGTTTAAACTTTTATTTATAACGAGTCGCTGGAACATTGTTGAAATAATTGTCCGTGTTGCTGTCGGGTATCGAGAGAACTTTCTGCGGCCACGAGGACCGCGAACTTTCAACTTGTGAACGTTTTGAAATAAAATTGCGTCACCTGACTCAGAAAACAGGTGCGCGTAGGGTCACTTAACATTCCTAGTGTTATATAATTCGGTCGGACACTTCATGGCGGAGTAATAATTATATTTCCCAGCCACTGCCCATTGTATCGCGATGTTCGCCTCAGGATATGGTCTATGTCACAAAGACCGGAATATAATTACGGTGTTGCCCGAGGCTGACCAACAATCGCCTATTTTAGAAACAGTTTCTTTATTTCTTCTTCTACAGTTTGTTGCGTTCATAATCCACCTTGAAATTAAAACTTCACAACAATTACAAATCACAGATCGTAGACGCAGACTTCTAACGAGGTTCTGGTAGTAATTACATCGGAATTTATCGTAGGGTTGCGGGGGAATTTATCGATTGTTGGTTATTGTACGTTGAAATTTATAACCTGTAAAAACTTTTATAACAAAATATTGCGTAAACATTACACAATGTTCTCAAGGACGATTTAACTAAAAAAGTTATTTAAGTAAAAAATGCATTCTCTAAAAAAAACATCTGATTCAGAAGTTATCTACAATAAAAAAGAAAAATGTATACAAATTATACAATTTCACGAAACCGGTTTTTATATTTTTCTAATATTTGCGTCACATTTGACAAAAACGCGACTCACGTAAGCGTAACAAATTGAAAATAAAAGAACTTTGCGTTTGAAAGTAAAAAAAACAGGAAAACCTACAACTGCAACACCGGCTCGAGCTATTAATCTTTATAAATTGATTTTTTCTGCTTTTCATTTAAAGCTATAAACTACATTGTTTGGGGCTAATGTGCCTTTTTTTGTTTACGTTTAAACAAATTAATGCCCTTTTTTGCACTAAAATTTTAAATGTGCTCTCCAGATTTGGTGAAAGTATAACTTCATCAAAACTGTTGAATTAGTTCAGTGTCGAATGATTTATAGACACAAAGATACAAACACAGACATTAAAGTAAAAATCACACTTTTTGTTTTACGGCACCTGGAACCGAAATGCGTCACGTGACTAAATAAAATCAAACAAAAGAAAATATAAATACAATCTGTAAACATGTTTTCATAAAATCTTATATTTTTGAACGCTGTATTGAAATAGGGAACTGAAATAGACGTGATCGTGTGACAGTCAAACTTGGTTAGTCAATAGTTGATGTAAAATCGAAACACACACACACACACACACACACACACAACCAATTTTCAATTTTCAATTTATTATTTCCTGAACTATTGCAAACAAAACTGTTACATTCTTCGCTTATTACGCGAAAATCCCCGTCAGTAGAGTATAACCGTTAATAAGAAAAAACAAGACTAAGTATATTTTAAAAATTTACCTCCTTGCTTTCGAAACGCAACAGTCACCGTTCTATAAATATGCAAATATGCTTCCAGAAGCCTCCAAGAGCTCCATTACACAATCCTGACCAGTCTTGCCTTTTCCGTGACTTATTCTATCTGAAGCTCCAATATCAAGGATTTACAGAGGGGGCTTCGAAAGAAGGTTATTACAGTTATTACAGAACCGTAAAATAAAAGGAACAGTGTAAATTACAAAGGATACGTTATAAATATAAATAGGAATAATTAAATCCCAATAAGGTAGACATAATTATTGTAGGGGGGGGGAGAAGACCGTGCAGCAGTAATTATCGGTGAAGTAAGACCACCGGCAAACTGGCCTCCACTGCGCACAACAGGGCTAATGAGGAAGCAGCATTGTTTAATTAATGTATTACCGAATTTTGTTGTATTTTAAACAATTTTACATTAATACTAGCCAATGCTTCTTTATGGAATAAAAATTGCAATTGATTAATTTGAAAGTTAAATTAAAAACTTTCTTTTAATGTAAACTACAGTAAATCTGTATGTCAGTGAGTAAAGCTTCTGTCATAAAAAAAATAAGTTATTGTAATTGTTTTCCACATTAGAAGCAAAATTATAGCCGTATTGTTGGGCTTTAAATATCTCTGGAATATTTCCTCACGACATATATCTTATCTGGAAATCGATAATATAGTACGCGGCGGTTACAAACGCGTGTTACTTTATCCTGAAGATTTTGGGATCAATTAAATCAAAATAGCTAAAGAAATATTTAGGAAATTAGGCTTTGTGTTATGTTTAGAAAATGCTTTGTGTTATGTTTAGAAAATGTTTTGTGTTATGTTTATAAAACGCTTTGTGTTATGTTTAGAAAATGCTTTGTGTTATGTTTAGAAAATGCTTTGTGTTATGTTTAGAAAATGCTTTGTGTTATGTTTATAAAACGCTTTGTGATATGTTTAGAAAATGCTTTGTGTTATGTTTATAAAATGCTTTGTGTTATGTTTAGAAAATGCTTTGTGTTATGTTTATAAAATGCTTTGTGTTATGTTTATAAAACGCTTTGTGTTATGTTTAGAAAATGCTTTGTGTTATGTTCAGAAAATGCTTTGTGTTATGGTTAGAAAATGCTTTGTGTTATGTTTAGAAAATGCTTTGTGTTATGTTTAGAAAATGCTTTGTGTTATGTTTAGAAAATGCTTTGTGTTATGTTTATAAAATGCTTTGTGTTATGTTTATAAAACGCTTTGTGTTATGTTTAGAAAATGCTTTGTGTTATGTTTAGAAAATGCTTTGTGTTATGTTTAGAAAATGCTTTGTGTTATGTTCAGAAAATGCTTTGTGTTATGTTTAGAAAATGCTTTGTGTTATGTTTAGAAAATGCTTGGTGTTATGTTTAGAAAATGCTTTGTGTTATGTTTAGTAAATGCTTTGTGTTATGTTCAGAAAATGCTTTGTGTTATGTTTAGAAAATGCTTTGTGTTATGTTTAGAAAATGCTTTGTGTTATGTTCAGAAAATGCTTTGTGTTATGTTTAGAAAATGCTTTGTGTTATGTTTAGAAAATGCTTTGTGTTATGTTTAGAAAATGCTTTGTGTTATGTTTAGAAAATGCTTTGTGTTATGTTTAGAAAATGCTTTGTGTTATGTTTAGAAAATGCTTTGTGTTATGTTTAGAAAATGCTTTGTGTTATGTTTAGTAAATGCTTTGTGTTATGAGCTTCTTTTTTTGTTTAGAAAAGACGTTTGTTGTTTTACCTACATCACTGTAAAACTACAGTGGTGCTGGAAGTTGGACCACTATAGGAGCGCGGACAAGTCAGACAGACAAACTTCCTTGGAATTGGAAATCCATTTTATTACATATATGTACAGCAAGAAGTGAAACTAGAAAATAGCATTGAAACATAGAAGTTATTTATAAAAACTGACCGAATCAATTCACATCCGCGGGCCAAGACTGGTGGGGGGATGAGTTATTTGTTTGTTGAACTTTCCTCACGCTCGCTAAGAATATCCACGCCCGAGGCTGTCGGCCATCCAGAGTGAGTTTTGCAGATATTTTTGTTAATTGACGCGTCCAAACAAGGTGTCCTTTACTTGTCGGAGAGCCAAACAAAGCAGATTTCTTCATAAAGGTTCGCAGGGTACTTTGTTGTGGATCAAAAGCAAACATTTGGCAGTTACGATGCATTTTGTGGGTGGGGGGCTGCTGGTTACAAGAGGGCCTCCCTGGGGGATGACAATTTTTGAAATAGTACCTTCAAAAACTAGTACTGTTAAGCTATTTTGAGACTTAAAACAGATATAAAAAAAGTGTAAAAATTTACTTCATTTAAAAAAAAAATCACATTTTTTTTTCCTATTTTAAAATTTATTTTATTATTATTTACAAGGCCAATCATTTTTAAACAGGAGTTGTACTAAAGAAAACATCCTTTTTCCCATCTTCTCAATATTCCTCCCCGTATTTTTTTACGTATAGCCGCAGTTACTCCCGTTGCTTTACTATTACCGTTAACACTGATCACTCGTCCTTATTTGTGTGTGTGTGTGTGTGTGTGTGTGTGTGTGTGTGTGTGTGTGTGTGTGTGTGTGTGTGTGTGTGTGTGTGTGTGTGTGTGTGTGTGTGTGTGTGTGTGTGTGTGTGTGTTATTATGAACACCACCGCGACCATTATTAACTTCCACTGGGTCACAGCTCCAACGTTAGAATATTTATATTTTTCACTATTACAGTTTTTCAGTAAAAATGTCTTGTTTGTAATTAGGTCATAAAACCCAATATAAGAAAGTTTGGTATTCAACTTAATATTCAGTAAGCTTCCAACAGTAGTACAGCCTAGTTGATAGCGTACTAGGCTTTCACCCCGAGGACCCGGGTTCGATTCCCGGCCAGGGTTTAGCATTTTCATACGCTATAAATCATCCCATCGTCTGCATTAGCCCAAGTGTGCACAATAGTCGGACGTTAAAAAAATCGTCCTTATTAGTTTTTTTTAATTTTATAGTCGTGAAATATCTTTCTGTTGTAGCAGTTAACACAGGAAGGAAAAGAGAACCAACATAAAATATCTAATTGATTAACCCCGTTCTCACCCTCAGTACAAGCGTTACAAAGTTCACAAACGTACATATGTACATACGGGCATGTACATACAAAGTTGTGATAGGGATGATGTAACGGGTTCAGACCCCTCAGAGGCCTTAATGCGCCTTGACCTTTTAATCGAAGCTTACTTCCATTTCATGGAAGTAAAATATGATCTTTTACATTTTTTATTTATTTCTTTTGTCTTAGGAGGGGCGATCGCCCCTTTAATCCCATCCTTGGATTAATTTTGAATGGCCAAAACTGAATCTAACTCAGTTGAAAGTCACTACAATTAATTTATTAATTTAGCAAATTCCCAACGGAACGCCAAGAAACCGAAATTGTGAAAATTTTGAAGTTCGGTTTAGTTCCTGTAACTGGAAAACATATCGAAATGATTAATTAATTATAACTTCAAAACTATTTTGCAGTGATAGACTGAACAATAGTTGTAAATAATGGCGGCCAAATTCTATACCTTTTTATTTCCGGTACAAACAAGTTATTCAAAGGACAGTAAATTGTTTTACAGAATTCACTTCATTTTCTGTGTTTCCATCGAATGTTTTAATTAACGCTTACTCTCCTAATGATGATCAACGATAAACTTTAATTCCTGTTAAGTTGGCAAACATTCTCTCAACTTAAAACAGAAGACTTCAGTGTAAACTTCGTGTTGATTTTAATTATCTTAAGGAGGTAAATTATTTTCGTTGCGCGATCATTGTTGCTTGGAAATATTGACAGAACAATGCCACAACTGATGCCAATAATATTGTGTATTGGCAAATAATATTAACTCTTCTAATTAAAACGACGCCTATTGAATTGTTTTTTACCGTTTTGAATACATATTTGCTTTTTCCAGCTTCAAACACGCTGTATATTTATTGACGCTTTTCGGAATATTTCCATTATCAAAACATTTTGAGTACAGGTGTTTGATAACTGTTTGAAAAATCAACAAAAATCGGAGTTTGGCAGTTATTAATGTAATGCCCTTTTTGTCTGCTGGAAATGTTACTTTGTTGAGTAAAAGCATCCGCCTTTCCTATCTTAAGTCAATATTTTATTTTTCGCCGCGTTTATGATTAACCTAACCTTACTGTAGTACTCATTGTTTGTTGGAGTACAACAATGCGAGTTGATAATGTAAGTAATCAGAAACTCGTAAATAAAGGAATGACTAAGCTAGGCAAGGCAGATGAGGCCCAACTAGGAAAATGAAATTTGGTTTTACTGACTTCACTTATAAACTTTTAGTATGTTTTGAAGATCGTGAGCTTCCATTTTGAAACGGATAACTAGGAGTTTGTTGGGTAACGAACTATCAAAATTCACTTTTTTGCCAAATGCGAATCAAGCTGGACTAATTGCGGTGCTAAAGTTAGCCTAATACATGTAGGCTAGCTGAGCCTGGAGGCTAGAAAATTATTAACGTCAACTTAAAGCGAGTTGAGAAGTCTAAATCGGTCTTAGTTTCACGTCGGAAATGCGTTAATCGCACATTATAACGTGTAACGATAAGGTATATTAGAAAGCTTTAAGACATACTTAACTATATTTAACTTTTCTGTTGTCATGCTATTTGCCGGCATCGGTAGACATGAGACAACAATTAAAGGATCGCCCTGTTCCTCAGGCTCGACAATTAAATGTTTAATATTCAGCGATTGTTGCGCGCGCATCCGACGACGACACTGCCACCCAAATACAACAATGCTTATCTGCATGTATTATTCATTAATTTAGTAGTGCTGGCATCTGGTGGCTTTGCTTCTAATTATACGCCTTCCTGATATCGATACTGTTTTGTTTGTGTGTGGCGCCTTTTGAGTTATGACGATTTGGAATGTCGATATGAAGAGCGAAACACAAAGAAATGGAGGAATCAGGATTTACGACACGTACGCGTAACTATTAATAAGAGAACGTCGCACAATCCATTGGTTGTGTTCTTGAGTAACGTGGTTCGCGGCACGCAGCTGTCTCGCTGACGTGATGAAAGCGAAATTTCAACAAACACTTTTTTTGAAAATGTAATTTCACTATCATAATCAGTACTACAATCTGCATGTTTACATATTAAAAATATCGTGGCACGCAGCAGTCTCGCTGACGTGATGAAAGCGAAATTTCAACAAACACTTTTTTTGAAAATGTAATTTCACTATCATAATCAGTACTACAATCTGCATGTTTACATATTAAAAATATCGTGGCACGCAGCAGTCTCGCTGACGTGATGAAAGCGAAATTTCAACAAACACTTTTTTTGAAAATGTAATTTCACTATCATAATCAGTACTACAATCTGCATGTTTACATATTAAAAATATCGTGGCACGCAGCAGTCTCGCTGACGTGATGAAAGCGAAATTTCAACAAACACTTTTTTTGAAAATGTAATTTCACTATCATAATCAGTACTACAATCTGCATGTTTACATATTAAAAATATCGTGGCACGCAGCTGTCTCGCTGACGTGATGAAAGCGAAATTTCAACAAACACTTTTTTTGAAAATGTAATTTCACTATCATAATCAGTACTACAATCTGCATGTTTACATATTAAAAATATCGTGGCACGCAGCTGTCTCGCTGACGTGATGAAAGCGAAATTTCAACAAACACTTTTTTTGAAAATGTAATTTCACTATCATAATCAGTACTACAATCTGCATGTTTACATATTAAAAATATCGTGGCACGCAGCTGTCTCGCTGACGTGATGAAAGCGAAATTTCAACAAACACTTTTTTTGAAAATGTAATTTCACTATCATAATCAGTACTACAATCTGCATGTTTACATATTAAAAATATCGTGGCACGCAGCTGTCTCGCTGACGTGATGAAAGCGAAATTTCAACAAACACTTTTTTTGAAAATGTAATTTCACTATCATAATCAGTACTACAATCTGCATGTTTACATATTAAAAATATCGTGGCACGCAGCTGTCTCGCTGACGTGATGAAAGCGAAATTTCAACAAACACTTTTTTTGAAAATGTAATTTCACTATCATAATCAGTACTACAATCTGCATGTTTACATATTAAAAATATCGTGGCACGCAGCTGTCTCGCTGACGTGATGAAAGCGAAATTTCAACAAACACTTTTTTTGAAAATGTAATTTCACTATCATAATCAGTACTACAATCTGCATGTTTACATATTAAAAATATCGTGGCACGCAGCTGTCTCGCTGACGTGATGAAAGCGAAATTTCAACAAACACTTTTTTTGAAAATGTAATTTCACTATCATAATCAGTACTACAATCTGCATGTTTACATATTAAAAATATCGTGGCACGCAGCTGTCTCGCTGACGTGATGAAAGCGAAATTTAACAAACACTTTTTTTAAAAATGTAATTTCACTGTCACAATCAGTACTACAATCTACATGTTTACGTCGTTTAGAATTTTTAAAGGAATTTGTAAATTTATGGAGATTTTATGCTGATTACAATAGTGAAATTATATTTACAAAAGAACTGAAATTACCGTCATCTTTAAAACGGTTCAACGGATTCTGTTGAAACACAAATCGATTTTCTTGCCAAATTTGAATCAAATCGGTTTATTTCACCACATTAAGCTCTCAAATTACATTTAAAAATATTAAAATGAACCCTGACCGCCGTCAGATCCAATTCTCGTATTCAACGGATTTAAAAAAGATTTATACTGATTTGTATAAGTTTTAACGCTGGTTTTTCAAGAAAACAGGCTACATTAAGAAAAACAGATCAAATATGAAACGACGCCATTTTGAAACTGATTACGGTCATCCTATAAATTCAACGGTTGTTGTCGGACAAAAAACCAGTCTGAGATATTATTAAAACTGATAAAAAAATATTGGACCAAAATCACGAACCTGACAGTGCTAACACACAATACCATGTTTAAAACATTTTTCAAAAATCATCTCAAAACAATTCTAGAGGTGCACACTTCATACTGTCCGCGAGAGGTGAGATGAGCCCTGCTCCCTGTTGTACAAGGCCCTACTTTACAAGTTGAACCTGAAACAGTTGCCCTGTTTAAACTCAACACTACCTATACAAGTAGGTTTCGTCACTTTGTATTTCATTGTTCTATGCATTACCTGTAAAAAACCAAACGTGTGTTTGTATGTTTGTACTGCAGTTATATTGCTATCTTGAAGAAACTTTGTACACTCGACGTTCAATATAAGAGGCAATTCACTGTCTACGTCTACAAATACATGTC
The DNA here is from genome assembly GCA_022606455.1 of Callitettix versicolor. Lineage (NCBI taxonomy): Eukaryota > Metazoa > Arthropoda > Insecta > Hemiptera > Cercopidae > Callitettix > Callitettix versicolor. The sequence goes on from CM040185.1 coordinate 99,957,081, forward strand.
CGAATGCTGGTTACCATTGCAACTTACGGATAAGCTCATCTTATCTGTCGCGGGCAGTAACCTGTTTATTTATTTTATTTTTTTTTTGTGTTTAACGTCCGACTATTGTGCACACTTGGGCTAATGCAGACGATGGGATGATTTATAGCGTATGAAAATGCCAAGCCCTGGCCGGGAATCGAACCTGGTTCCTCGGGGTGAAAGCCTAGTACGCTATCAACTAGGCCACCGAATCTGTTTACCACAACGCCGGTAGTAACTCATTATACACAGGCACTGCTAAGAAAAGGCTAATGTATAGTCTCTATTAGTATGCTGGTTTAAACACGAAGAAACATTCGTGTGTTTGAAGTAATAATGTAGGTGTAACATTTGTTCAAGGAATTAGTTGGGGAAGGAAAATTATAAAGAATATTTTTGTTTTATTTTGAGGCTATTTTTGCCTCCCTAAATCTAAGTGTGAGTGTAAAGTCGTAAGTGTAGTGTTGTAAGTGTAAGTGTGTGTTAGACTCGGGTATGGCGAAGGACGTCTAAATCCTCTCAATAGGTGCAGCTAGTCTGCATCCCCTGCGGGGATTATAAAGAATAAAAATGATTACAACAATAAAGGGAACTCAAATTTCACAAAGGAAATGACTGTTAGAACATGTACACTCGGAATTAAGTGTTGTCTTGACTCTCGATAACGTAACGGTGCAGGAACGCGTCGACCAGGATTCTTTGAACAGTTGAATAAAATTAAAATCAATTGATGGACTTAATAAAAGCCTGAGAACAACAATCGACTGTCGACTTTAATTAGTCTACAATCTTTGGCCTGAAAATTATTTACTTAATTAA
>CM040185.1:99962920-99965420 GCA_022606455.1 Callitettix versicolor
GGTGTTTAACGTCCGACTATTGTGCACACTTGGGCTAATGCAGACGATGGGATGATTTATATGGTATGAAAATGCCAAGCCCTGGCCGGGAATCGAACCCGGGTCCCACCGAGGCGGCTCTTTAGGCTCTTCTACATTCAATACTTTTGTTGCGGTTAATTATAAACGGGTCTTAACATTATTTATAGTTACTGAAGGTGTGTTATTGTTAAAGTCGAACTCTATATCGATTAACGGAATTTTGCTTCGATAGTTGAAGTTGTACGAAGTAGAAGCAGAAAGCTTTGGTAATCTAACGAAGAAACGAAATCACAAACGATCGAAGCCGATCCGAACCTTCGACCGCCCGTCCTCCCACTTTACCGTTCTCAAGTTATAATCAAGTAATAAGATTGCAATAAATTAGCATCCCTCGTCGTCTTCACCCTCTGTCATCGGAGCACCTTGCTGAGCATGCTGACATTTGTATTGTAAATGAAGATCAAATTGCAGATGTATGCAAATGCAGGGGCACATTGACGCAATATCCGGCGTGTGACAGTTGTGATTTGTCACTTCCGGTTAATGATCTGTTAGCGATACGTTAGCCTAAAGTTGAATTTGCATAAACCTTGTTGTTCACAGTTGACGGGGTTAGTTTTAGGGACCAAGGGTAGTTTGTCGATACAAGGGCGAGACCAGTACCTTGTGTTTCACGTCAAGCATCTTCTAAGGCTACTAACTTAGTGTTTATACCTGCCGACTGGTTGAATAAATTTAATGAAGCATATGAGCTATATTTTACCCGTTTATCTAGCTCAATGCGCAGGTCGCTACAACTCGGACCTGCACGGAGGTTCGAGTCCAGTCAGTACCGACACGTCTAATTTAGCGTAAACAAGTTTAACGTTTAATTATTGTTATTTTAAACCTTTTTTTGTTGAAGTATCCTGAAAAGAGTCTTCTTTGACCAATGTCAAGTCATAGACACTGTTATGCTATTCTATAAAATACTTAAATCAGTGTTCTTATTTTAAGGCGAAAAGCACACCAAGAGGTTATTATCGCCTCCATAAATGTAAGTGTGAGTGTAAAGTGTTAAAGCCGTGTAACTTTTACATTTAAACTTTTTTATCAGAACCAATATTAAAATCTGCGTCAATTATCATTTAAGTTTTAAATTGCATAAGATAACATGAATATGAATCCTAACGGCTGTTTTTAAAGTTTAAAATTTCAATTTAATTACATTTTAACGTTGATCACTAAGGTGTAACGTACAATAGTCAAGACTAGGAACTTTTGTGGGAGAAACCATTTCCAAAATCAATTTTTGGATAAAATTCGGAACAAATGGGATAAATTAATTTGTTATACTTTAAAACTGCATTGAAAATACGACTGCTTAACTTAAGAGTTCACTATTATCAGGGCTTCGGTGGTCGAGGTGCTGTGTCTGCAGTGGCGGATCCAGCCGGAGGAGGCGCCCCTCTTGAGGATTTGTAAAAAAAATTACGTTTACTATGATTTTTACTATGCTTTACTATGATACCCTTAAAGGCAATTAATGAATTTAGCCTACATTTTTTAAATTAATTTCATCGTTATGAAATAATGCCGAATTAGGGTTTAATTTTTTTTTTTTTTTTTTTTTTTTGTTTAACGTCCGATTATTGTGCACACTTGGGCTAATGCAGACGATGGGATGATTTATAGCGTATGAAAATGCCAAGCCCTCGCTGGGAATCGAACCCGGGTCCTCGGGGTGTAAGCCTAGTACGCTATCCACTAGGGTTTAAGGTATGTGATCTTAGACTGAATTTAATTTAGGTACACAGTTCATTACACACACACATGTATATATATATATAAATAATAAAAGCTATAAATGGCCGTCTCGGTGGCCTAGTTAATAGCGTACTGGCTTTCACCCCGAGGACCCGGGTTCGATTCCCGGCCTGGGCTTGGCATTTTCATTCGCTATAAATTATCGCATCGTCTGAATTAGCCCAAGTGTGCACAATAGTCGGACGTTAAACACAAAAAAAAATGTAAAGTGTTAAAGTCGAAAGTGTAGTATTGTAAGTGTGTGTGTTAGACTCGGGTACCGCGAGGGACGTCTAAATCCTCTCAATAGGTGCAGCTAGTCTGCACCCCCCTGCGGGGTAACCAGTGTTCAGAGTCTGTAGTATAAAACTACGGAAATTAGAGGTACTTTTAACGATGTAATCACTAACTATAAATTTCATTATATTAAAAATTAAATAAACTGAATTGTTTATTAATATGAACAAAATTTGGTGATCAGATTTTTAAGGAGGCAGCGATCTACGTTTTCTTTAAATGCAAAAGTGATTTAAACGTTTCATTTAAATGTTACAAAAAATATTTTTACGACTTAAAAGTGAAATGTCGCCTGCCAACGTAATACAATACTTAGGCCTACTGTAGGGCTTTCAAGGGGTTGAAAAATTAAACATAAAAACGAAACAATTCCAAACATTTGGCAAAACCTCAGTTT
>CM040185.1:99970420-99990420 GCA_022606455.1 Callitettix versicolor
GTGAGGTAAAAATCAACAAGTTGGTGGATTGGCCGATAGAAGTGAAAAGTTAAAAATAAAATAATTAATCAGTGTTCATTACTGATTTGTATTGGTCCTAATACTGGCATTACTGCTAAACTGAAAATATACACAACTGATTTTAACGAAAATCACTTTAAAAAATTATTCATCTACATCATATATAAATATAAAAATAAAATATAAAATCTATCTGTTACAATATATCCAACTGTCAGTGCTCTATCGTACATCAGTTTTTAATTGAATCAACAAGAAAATCTAATGTTGAATTAGCTTAAAAACGTTGAAATCTAAAATGATTCAACTTTTGTTTTATTGTAAATATTATTTGTGTTTCATGACTTTTGTTCTGCATTTGTAAATACGTGCAGCAATAAATAATTATTTAATTTTTACAAACGGAATCAAACAGTACTTCACGAATGAAAATGTAAATAACTCACTGAATGCAGAACGTTTCAATTCACGCGGTATTTATCTACTAAGGAAAATAACTGTTTTAAACTTTCACACAGGTTTTTACATTACACAAGTAACTGTTATTTTTTTTCGTTTAAAACGAAATTCTCTGAAATTAACTTTGAAAAGATCTTCCCAAAAGGATTAATTCGTCGGGTAATTTCACGTAATAACTTGTGCGTCCGTGAGCCGCAGAGACACCCATCGCCTACCGGCACATCTTCTGGAATTCAATTTATAAACTAGCGGCACAGTGGAACACGTTTAGGTTCTTAGGTTATCACTGCAAGGAGCAAGGACTCGTGACTGAACCCGCTCATTGTAAAAACAGTGTAACTTTAAGTGTTGTCATGGAAATGTGAGTTTTTAATGCGCACCAAATTAAGGAAATGAAGCCCAAGAATCACTTAATTACGACAATATCAAGAGTCCAGGTTAGTTTTTACGTGAAATTTAACGAGTTATGTTTCAACAAGTTTATATAATTTTAAAATTGTTACATTAAGCAGGCATCTGTCAGTTTTGGTTATACGGGGGTAGGTGAAGCCCATAGAGCATAGGCATAGGTGAAGCCCATAGGGCATAGAGTATAGGAGAAGCCCTATGGGGAATAGGCGAAGCCCATAGAGCATAGGAGAAGCCCATAGTCCAAAGGACATAGGGCATAGGTGAAGCCCATAGGGCATAAGCGAAGCCCATAGGGCATACGTAAAGCCCATAGGGTATAGGGCATAGGCGAAACGCATAGGGCATAGGAGAAGCCCATAGCCCAAAGGACATAGGGCATAGGTGAAGCCCATAGGGCATAAGCGAAGCCCATAGGGCATACGTAAAGCCCATAGGGTATAGGGCATAGGCGAAACGCATAGGGCATAGGAGAAGCCCATAGCCCAAAGGACATAGGGCATAGGTGAAGCCCATAGAGCTTAGGCATTGGTGAAGCCCATAAGGCACAGAGCATAGGAGAAGCCCTATGGGGAATAGGCGAAGCCCATAGGGCATAGGAGAAGCCCATAGTCCAAAGGACATAGGGCATAGGTGAAGCCCATAGGGCATAAGCGAAGCCCATAGGGCATACGTAAAGCCCATAGGGTATAGGGCATAGGCGAAACGCATAGGGCATAGGAGAAGCCCATAGCCCAAAGGGCACAGGGTACAGACGAAGCCCAAAGGGCATAAGGTATAGGTGAAGCCCATAGGGCATAGGTGAAGCCTATAGTCATAGGTGAAGCCCATAGGGTATAGGGCATAGGCGAAACGCATAAGGCATAGGTGAAGCCCATAGGGCATAGGTGAAGCCCATAATGCATAGGTGAACACAACACAGGAACGTAAGCCCAGAAATATGTCAAGAAACTTATAACTAAGCAAGTACACTCAGAGCAAATCCTTGAGTAATCAAATCAGAAATAAAACAAAAGACTTACATGCAGTCAGAAACAAGAAGCTACAGTAGCGTCAAACACAGTATCTTGGTTTTAAGTTACGTCTTCTGTTAACAGCTTTAGATAGAAAATGTTTGAGAACCAGTTTAATGCGAGAAAGAATTTATTTGCAATGTTTCTGGAATTACTTGCGTATTTCACAACCTGTTGTTACTGTTACTCTAGGGGCAACATGCATCAGTGATAAGCAGCAGTTGCATTAATACTGTACCAAAATAATTTCAGTAAAACAGTTAACACTCGCCAACCATTACTTACAAACTAACACAACCAGTTTTGTACTGTGCCATTGTGTCGGCCTCGAAGGTTCATTTCATTACTTGTTTATGGCTTTGTTTTATTTACAAAAGCGACGATACGATAAACAGGTTCTCGACATTTGTTGTGATATTAACAGTAAAACTTAATTAAACGCGGAGAAATAAAATTGGCTGTAACAAAACTTAATGAGCCGACTGAAGCGTGGGCTCGACAAGCTTAACGGTTCCACAACAATTAGAATAGAAAACCGTTACAAATTTTTGTTTATATACAACTCTGTAATTCTTTCTATATTCTTCTTTTTCTGCTAATCTTTTCTTATTTTTTGAGCCAACCAGAAGCGAGCACGTCAGGTTTAATGTACAAGCGTTGAATAGAAGAGGGGTACGAGGTGGAGATAGAAAATTATAAATAGGACGGGCCATAATAATGGTGACCAGTATAGATATAGTTTTTGAAGATGGAAGTTCTCCGAAACGCGTCAACGAAAGTAGAATTGACGAAGCTAGGGAAGGCAGATCATTATACTGAACATAGTGACAACTCTGTAACTTTAAATTAAAATTGCCCGTAATGAAATTGAACATCGCCTGCATAGAAACTGTATGTTATTGTACCTAAATAGACTGCAATATTAATCTAGTTAAAATTCTTTACACCACTAATATCAAGTTGGTCTTCCAACAAAAGTCTGGTTTGGGAGTTACCGACGGAAAGACAGATACTTTCTTAATACTTTCCGTCAGTATTTTATACCGTCGGAACAAATACTTTTTTTAAATTTGTTCAGATTTTGCTGAATTTGTTTTTGTTATTTTAAGGCGAAAAGCTCATTGAGGCTATTATCGCCTCCCTAAATGTAAGTGTGAGTGTAAAGTGTTAAAGTCGTAAGTGTAAGTGTGTGTTAGACTAGGGTACCGCGAGAACGTATAAATCCTCTCAATAGGTGCAGCTAGTCTGCACCTCCTGCGGGTAGATTTTGCTGAAATTGTGTGTATGCATGCAGACTTGTGAAACAATTCAATGCATCACATTTGCAATTAAAAAATTACAATCCAGCAGTAAATAAAAAAAATATCATTAACCCTGACCGCCTCTAGGTTTTTTTTTATTTACTATTAAACAAACAATTCATATAATCTCCCGTTTTGATGTTTGAAGGCCGCATTCGACTCAGCAGTAATTGGGTTAAAATCGTCTACACCGATTTTTAGAAAATACAATTTTTGAAGGTTTTTTTTGTGAATGCCTTTAAAAAAAATTAACACAGATCCGTAACTGCGAGGGAGACATTATAAGGCCATTTCAGACAACGACAAATACACAAAATAATTACGCAGTTTATTAATAGATTTAATTAATTGGAAAATTTACATTTCACTAAAATATTTAACAAAGAAACAATCGAAACAACGACCCACCCGCATGTATCTGTCACTGCACTCGTCACTCCCCCCTAACTTTAAAAATACACTCTAATTATAAAAAGCTTTTAAAAACCCCGATTATTTGTCTTGCGTACTAATCTTGCAATCTGCACACATAAGCACAAAGAGAGAGAGAGAGAGAGAGAGAGAGAGAGAGAGAGAGAGAGAGAGAGAGAGAGACAAAGAGAACAAAAGCGCGAGAAGGGGCGATGCTGACGATGACATCTTGAAATGAACATCAAATAGAAAAACTCAACAATAGAAACACTACGGACTGTGATGGATAATGGGCTTTTTCATTACGCGTACAATGCTGCTGATGCTGGGCTTTCACTTTTGCATGTTTTAAGCTATTTTAATGCTTCATTTCGGAAACGTAAATCTGAAAAGTGTATTTTATATAAAGAGTTAATATTTTTAAAATGTTAGTCACGAGAAATAAATTAAAAGCGAGGCTGAAATGCGACTTTCTGAAGGACTGGGTCGAGATGTATCACCGTTCAAGGAGCAACTGTTTTTTCACGAACAAGAAAAAGTTCTTGCTTTAATCGGTCGAGATAATTTTGCATGTAAAATGAAACCACAATTTGTATGGTAAATTTGTCTTCTTCAGAAATAACTTTAAAAATTTGACATGTGAGAATATGAGAGGAGTGGATATCCTACGTAACCAGTTGGACCTCCCGCCGTTGTTCACCAGTTTTTTTAAAAATCTTTACGCACTGCTTCGGAGATGAGAGAAGTAAGTTGTTAGCACGGTCTAATGGGTCTGAATTAAATAATCTAACCTAACCTAAACGCGTTGCTCGAGACCGTGTATTCAGGATTCAAGTTGTAAACTGAGCGTTCCGCACTCGTCTAACAAGAGCTCTAACGAATTTGAAAATTAAATGGCGGCAACAGTCCCAAGACACAGATGTGTTCCGTCGAAGAATTAAAGAAACCACACGACAATCCATCTCCACCACCCTTCCTGGGGGGATGTTTTATACACAATTAAAAAGACCGGGGTGAAATGTTATATCTTCCTTAACAATTCCAATTTCAATTTAACCAACATAAATATTGTTTCAGTCACGACGTTAGTTTTTGTAGGATCGAGTTGTATTGTTTAGGGATGCAACCCCTTCCCACACTCGACAGCAGGAGGGACTTCTTTATGCTAATGAGACCAAGAATTAAGCGCGGCTTTGCTTTTCTGGAACGAATACATTTAGTAAAATATGTGTTTTAATGTGAGGCATAACAATATCAACATATTAGGCCTAAAACTGGTTAAGCAGTAAGTACACAATGCATGCACTTTCTTACTTTCAATATTTCAACAGGTTCAGAGGCACTTGTTGAAACAGAGTGGGATGTTATCATTTTTTGTAAAAATCGTGTTTCAGAAACTATAGATCAAACTGGAAAATCGGTACTGGATTAATTGTACACCACTTTTAAAATTATAATATTTTTTGTAATTCATAACTTTAACAAGAGCACAGTATTTCAAATAAAACTTGCTTACAGTTGTGTGCATTACGTTCGGATATCTCTAAAGCGTTTCATCTATAGGCCTAAAATAAGTTCAAACACGAAACGCTTTATTGTACTTAGCGGCAATCCGTCCGTCTTACCGTTTAAACGCTAGAAGTACGATACCGACACTCAAGGGTAAGTTCCTTGGCAGGTTCCCTCGGATATTTACGTCACACGAATTTACATTTGAAGCATCCCCTTCTTAAAATAAAAAGATTACAAAGGGATGCGAATTAAAGTAAAACATCGCTGATTGAAACCTCCCCTCCGCGATTAAACGATGACTCGTCGCAAATGACTCTAGTAATTCTGCTCGGCCCAGGTAAACCGTAGCGTAATTACTGTAATTCCGCCGGAGCTTTGATTCCAGAATCCCCGGGATTGTAACGAAGCCGCGGGATAAATGGAGCTTCGAATTATGCGCTGATATTGTTGTGGATGCGATAAACGAGCTTTGAATTAAAACAATGACTGAAACGTTTAATTTACCCCACCCCACCCCACCCAGACTCTAGTGATTTAAGTTTTGAAGTGAATTAATGGTCGAGACGGTCGTTAAGCTTTTAGTCGAACAGTGGTTTTTGTACCCAATTGGAACTCGACTTTATTAAGTTGTGAGCCAATATTATCATTTTAAAAATCGGTTATGCGTTTATTAATAATGTACGCATTCAATACTACTTTCCCGCTGTACGAAGTAGGCATATTGAATGTCTGCCGCAGAGGGGGTGCGACTAGCTGCACCTATTGAGAGGATTTAGACGTCCCTCGCGGTACCCGAGTTTAACACACACTTACACTTACAACAATACACTTACGTCTTTAACACTTTACATTCACACCTACATTTAGGAAGGCGATAATAGCCTCAATGTGCTTTTCGCCTTAAAAAAAAAAAAAAAAAACAAAGGAAAATGAATGTCTGACGGGGAGTTTCAGTTTAGATTAGTTTTCGTGTTTACAACGTAATTTTAAAATCAAAGTACCAATTTATTCAAATTGTAATGCTGATTAAAATGATGATTTCGGATTTTCAAATGCTTGTGAAACAACAAAAAAGTAACGTAAGACATTATTTTCCATTACGTCGCGAGACATTTGCGTGCAGTGTTTGTTACATTTGAACAGGTTTTGCTTAATGACAGATATAAGAAGCGAAAGTTTTAAGTACAATATCATGACCACAGTGGAGGCAAATATACTGTAACAATTGAAGGGAACGTTCGCGAATTGAAACGCGACAGTGTTCAGACACACTATGAAAACAGTTTAGGATTTCAATGAGCCGATGCCCTGTGCAAGAACAGGTGTTTAACGTTAAGCCACATGTGGCGGAAGTCCTTACAATACAAACTTAACTGACAGACAGACAGACAGACAGTGTCGCGATGAGTTAAAAATACAATGAAAACAAAAAACCTGTGATGTTTGCCTGCCTTTACTGTAGCAGTTTGATTTTACGGTACAAATTACGTGTTCAGTAAGGCACAGGTGTTTCTGTGGTCTCCAGACTTGACGTGCGTGGGGGGGAGGTAATAGTGAATCCACCATTTTGAAATGAGGCAGTGATTTTTTTTGTAATGTGCCTGTGATACTCCAACATTGGTTTTACCTTGAGTCTTTGTTGGTTCCCAATTTGTTAATATCGAATGACCATTTAAGGTTCATTATTCTTCCAAATTATTCGCTTTGAAACTATTGCCAATTTTTTATACCAGAAAATGGATTGATTCATCACTGTTCGAAGATAAATTTTTAATTTCACTTATACTTTGTGTAGTGACACGTACAATAAAACGACGAAGGAAAGATTCGAACCTGCGCACGTTCACAGTGGATCGCAAGATGTATTACGTCCTGCTTGTTTCGAAACTTGTCCTGAAAACTGGCTTCGCTTCTTCACATTTACTTACAATCGGTTAGGCCACGTGCGGACACCGTGACGCGTGACGCGTGACGCTTGACGTGCGGCTGTCTGCAAGCGCATTCCAAAACTAACTTTTTAAAAATTCTAACCTCTTTTTGAAATTCCGATTTCACCCACATATACAACATACAAATCAGCGTATAATAGCATTTAAAATTTTCTAATTGCACTGAAAACGCAAAAATGGACCCTAACAGTCGTGAAATTAAAATGCTTAATTAAACGGATTCCGATGCTAGTTTATGCGGATTTTAAAACAAAGTTATGAGTATTTAAAGATTAGAAATGGCCAACATTTTGAAACTGTTGAACGAATTTTTCTTTTTAGCAAATAGTACAAGATCTTAAAAAAGTTTCGAAAGTGTGTACGCTAACGAACACATTAGACTCATCAAAAAGTGATCAAGAGATCAGGATAGGTGCTCATTTCAACGTTTCGGGTCTGGGTCTCACAATGATAGCCATGTGAAAGAAAGTGGTTCAAATAGAAGAGATAATTTTAAAATAAAAAACGTGTTGGCAAAAACAAAAGAACGGCAACAACAATAAAACCAAACGAATTAACCTAACGTTAACGACTTATAGCCTAACTTGTAATCTTTCAATCGTGCTTTGGAGTCCGACACATTTAACTGCGTAATAAATTGTTTACGTCAGACCGTTACGCCACTTATTACGGCACGTAAAATAAATTCGTCAAATACCATTACGGTAAGGTATTACCCGGAACCTATCGGTGACACTTCGGCAATGTTCAATATTTTTGCTTTTTCACTTAAAATCCGCTTTCGGCTTCTTAAAACAAGGCTTAGGAATGCAAATTATGTTTTTCTTCGAAATTAATAAGTCAGAGAGGAAGGCAGAGTCGAGATTTATGTAAAGAAGGGTACTTGGCGGTGGTAGTTTGTCATGTCCGACCCTTGTGTTTGTTTTGTTGTATTTGGGGGCCAAGGTATTCCGCCCCTCCACACAGCGGGCACCTTAATAACGTCATATTTTATTGTAAGTACTTTAATAACATTTCCAACCCTTACATCCCCACCCCCGACATACACATAAGTATGCCGTCGGGACCTTGCATTACCTCGCTACAGGCTGCTGGGGCAAATCGAAACACTTACTTGGCAATTGGAAAGCAATTTGAGGTGTTCTAAAAATACGGAGATAATTTGAAATTGCAGTCCTCGTACTAACAGATTCGGCTGAAATATTGTCCTGAAACATCTAAATAGAAACGAATGACCCTTGTTTAAAAAAAAAATTAGTTCGAGATCTATACCAGCAAATCAAACATGGTGCTAAAACTGATTTCAGTTATATATACAACACACATATATATATACATACACACACACACACACACACAGAGAGAGAGAGAGAGAGAGAGAGAGAGAGAGAGAGAGAGAGAGAGAGAGAGAGAGAGAGAGAGAGAGAGAGAGAGAGGGGGAGAGAGAGAGGGAAGGAGAGAGAGACTAAACAAATTCGTTTAAAAAAAATATAATTTGTAATGGAAACCATTTTGAAATGGATCAACCTAACCCTTAGTGGTAGCTTTCGTCCGCGTCACATCACAATGTCTTAGTTGTGTAGGCTACTTTAATGTCTAGTTGTGTCAGCTGTAGGCTACTTTAATTGTTAAGGTCCTTAATTACGATAGTAATCAAAGTTAAAACTTTATAAATTAGAAATTCTTTTTATATTCTTCTTCTTTTCTGCTAGGATTATTATCACTGTGTTCAGTATAATGATCTGCCTTCCCTATCTTCGTCAATTCTACTTTCGTTGACGCGTTTCGGAAAACCTCCATCTTCAAAAACTATATCTATACTGGTCACCAATATTATGGCCCTTCCTAATAAAATAAAATTATAAATAGGACGGGCCATAATATTGGTGACCAGTATAGATATAGTTTTTGAAGATGGAGGTTCTCCGAAACGCGTCAACGAAAGTAGAATTGACGAAGCTAGGGAAGGCAGATCATTATACTGAACACAGTTCATAAATTAGAATTGTAAATTTTCGATTTTGATTGATAATTGAACATATCCTACTAAAAGTTTAATTGTTTAAATTTTCTAACCTAATTTTACTATCAGCTTTAAAAATTTAAACAATTTATTAAACTTTTAGTAGGATGTGTTCAATTATCAATCAAAATCGAAAATTTACAATGGTAATTTATGAAGTTTTAACTTTGATTACGATCGTAATTAAGGACCTTAACAATTAAAGTAGCCTATAGCTGAGACAAGCAAGGCAATTAACGATATTTATTACTTAAGACATTGTGATGTGACGCGGACGAAAGCTACCACTAAGGGGTGGTTAACGCCAGGCATGCATCCCCTAACGTAAATATTTGTACTGAGCCTATTGCGATGCCAAGCGGAATCCAATATGCACATTCAACCGCGACACGACACTCTGGAAACAATTTTCGAATAAAACGCGATCAAAATCTTAAAATAATTTTGTGTTTAACTTTCTGGAAAAACATATTTTTGTACCGTAATCAGTTTAAACGATTGCAGAAATTTTTATTGATATTTACGAAAACAAACCCTAGCCCGCGCAATGGACAGCCGCTGAATCACGAAATAGGTTTGTCTTACATAACCAAACTTATGATAACATCCAAGGGACACGATCAAACATGCATCTACAATCACGAATTAAATCAGGTTACAGTTTACCATGGCAGGTAGGCCTACAGACAATATGGCACTACGGTTTTTGTACCGTTAATTTGAAACTTTTAAAACTTGTTTGTTGTGACGAAAAAGAAATAGTACAATAACATTGCCCACACCCCATTCTCCGCAACTGTTGCAATGTTTCCTCGGACGTAACCGAGAACACGGAAAGTGTCATTACAAGGAAGACATAAAACAAATGAAACAATGAAAGGGAGTCTAAATAGGAACTGCGCCACTATCAGTTACGAGGAGCCGGAAGGTGGACGCGCAGATGTGCGGGCGTGCTGAGGGCCATTGCCCCGTGAGGGCCATTGCCGCAACGTTTTACAACCAACTTGAAAACTGAAAAACGAAAAAGCGGAATAAGACGTAATAATGCACAAACATTGCGCAATTATTTCCCACCCAAACCCTCCTGACAAACATATCTTAACATCTGTCGGTTCAAGGTTTGCCTTTAATTCTGTTCATAAATGACGAACTGCAGGCCTACTTAAAGTCAGCCAGCAAATTCGAAATAAAAGTTTACCTTTCTATTGAGAATAAATCATAAAACCTATGCACTCAAGTTTTATTTTTCGTTTTTCAAGATTTAAAAGCTCACCAATTTGTTGAGTTCGTATCTGCACACACGTCCAAAAGCTGATGAAAAGATTTTGAGAAATTAGCCGTTTTCGAAAAGAATTTTCGGGAATAAAGCCTTCCGTACGTTTTGTCTGAACACTGACAATTTTATCAAAATATTTAAACTTTTTTAAAATTATTTTTGACTATGCGGTCTCTCGACAGTTCGTCATTTGGTTTGTGTGTTTGTTTATTAAACTGTTTGATTGTTTTTGATATTTGGTACGAAGAACCCGACACCAAGCTGTAAGATTTCCCCGTTTACTTCCGTTTCAAAATGGCAGCCTCCGATTTAACTATGACGGGTGTACTTGCTGATTTTTTACTGTAATACTGGCCGAACGACAAGACCAATCATAATTTTGACCGTTTCACAGAAAAAGAGCATTAAATTTGTAATAAAGATTTGACCATCTTTTGTCCTAAGTATTACTGTTACCGGTAATATTGGCGGAAATGTTTACGTGGAGCGGTGGCGAGGTCTACTGTTCCCTGAACTAGTTATTGGCCTGAGTTATAAGCTGATCAAATAAATCAATTAGTTTAGTCACCAGCAATATGCACAGACTTACAGACATTCAGTAGCAACCATTTTTTGGACTAAGACCTGATCCATTCAAATCTAAACAAAGATACACGTTTTTGTTTTTTTTTGTTTTTTTTTGTTTTGTTTTTTTGTGTGTTTAACGTCCGACTATTGTGCACACCGGGGCTAATGCAAACGATGGGATGATTTATAGCGTATGAAAATGCCAAGACCTGGCCGGAATCGAACCCGGGTCCTCGGGGTGAAAGCCCAGTACGCTATCAACTAGGCCACCGAGGCGGCTATTATTCAGAAAAAAAACAAACATTATATTATGATTTTACATTACAGTCCCTTAACAGTGTCCCAGATAACGTAATTGTACGATTTTTTGTGTACCTTTTCTCAAAGAATTAAAAAAAAATCTGAGTATTAAAGCTCAGCACCCTGCCCTTTCCGAAACTTAAGCCATAAGTGCCTTACTTAGCGTACGCGGTCATGCGCGACGCACTGAAACGAAAATACGCTGACACCCGAGAAATCTTGACTTCATTAGGTGGCTTCTTTTCTTCCTGGCAAGGTTTCTTTGGAAAGGGGCTTAGCATGAATCACGAAGGGGAAAACCACGAAAACGCAATCTTATGTACATATCGGTGTCTAAGCGAGAACCGGCAGCGTCAAAGTTTAAGTAAGTGTTTGTAATATGACTGGTAAGGAGCAACCTTACGTTTATGTCGCTAACACATACACTCTTCGTTACAAGTGTGTGTGTGTGTGTGTGTGTGTGTGTGTGTGTGTGTGTGTGCGTGTGCGCCGGTGCGTGCGTGTGTTTGTGTTTGTGTGTGCGCGCGTGTGTGTGTGTGTGTGTGTGCGCGCGCGTGTATGCATTGTCTGTGTGTGTGTGTGTGTGTGTGTGTGTTGTGTGTGTGTGTGTGTGTGTGTGTGTGTGTGTGTGTGTGTGTGTGTGTGTGTGTGTGTGTGTGTGTGTGTGTGTGTGTGTGTGTGTGTGTGTGTGTGTATGTGTGTGTGTGTGTGTGTGTGTGTGTGTGTGTGTGTGTGTGTGTGTGTGTGTGTGTGTGTGTGTGTGTGTGTGTGTGTGTGTGTGTGTGTGTGTGTGTGTGTGTGTGTGTGTGTGTGTGTGTGTGTGTGTGTGTGTGTGTGTGTGTGTGTGTGTGTGTGTGTGTGTGTGTGTGTGTGTGTGTGTGTGTGTGTGTGTGTGTGTGTGTGTGTGTGTGTGTGTGTGTGTGTGTGTGTGTGTGTGTGTGTGTGTGTGTGTGTGTGTGTGTGTGTGTGTGTGTGTGTGTGTGTGTGTGTGTGTGTGTGTGTGTGTGTGTGTGTGCGACCGCGCGAGCATGTTCGTTGTGTGTGCGCGAGCATGTGCATTGTGTTCAGTAGTTTTGGTTCGATTTTGGCACAACAATCAATTTTTACAACAGCTTAGAAAAATTCGTTATCCAGCAAAATTCGTTAACCAGTTTCGAATTTTTGCTACTATTCCAAAACAAAAACAAAAAAGTCATTAATATTTCGTTTTTACACTTATTAAAAAACTATTTCACCATCGCTAAGACAAGCATTAATTTGTATTTTGAACGTAATTTGAAATTTCCATACACAAGTAAATGCAATTTTTAATGTTAATGAGTTATGACCATGAAATCATAATTTCAAAAAGTGTAAAAATCTAAAAAGAGTTTTGTGCAATCTTTACGCACTATAAGTCACTTAGGGCTTAAGTTCCACTCGATCAGTGTTATTATTTACACACTAACGATGACACTTGTCTGAAACAGGCAGCCCAAAGCCATCAATCACTGTGTAACAATTTTAAAGCTGCACAAAAGTTTACTCACAAGAAACAAGAGCAAATAAGCATTAAAGGAGTTCATTTTAAACTTGTAAGCCCCGTTTCAATTCGACCAAGTTTAACAGCCTAAAAACTTGGAAACAAGACGATTTAGCGGGACACGTTAAACCGCTTTGCGTTGCAAATCCAATTCTGCAACCTTTGGTCTTGGTCGAGGCATTATCTAATTGTTGGTTGTAATTACGGGTCATGCAAAATGTATCGCAGCCCTTTTCTAATCCAATTCCACGAGAAAAATCCCAGGCAAATATAATCCAATTTGTGCCCGCTCCCTCGCCTGAAGGAAACCTTACAAGATGTCTTAAAAGTTAGCCGACCCTTTCTTTAAGTAATTACAATACAAAGGCTTAATTTTAATTTTCTTGTCAAAGTAAAAATAAATCCATTAAGTGTTGTATTTTCTATGGAGAATCCGTCCAGATATGCACGGGCAGAGTCTGTATATATGTCCAACTGTGTGTGCGCATGCGTGAGTGCCTGTTGTATTTTAAAAGGATTGACCGTTTTTGTTGT
Organism: Callitettix versicolor; assembly: GCA_022606455.1. Lineage (NCBI taxonomy): Eukaryota > Metazoa > Arthropoda > Insecta > Hemiptera > Cercopidae > Callitettix > Callitettix versicolor. The sequence continues at coordinate 99,983,717 of CM040185.1, forward strand.
CATTTAGCCCCCTCCGGGGGGAGGGGTAGTTCGATCTTTTTCAGTCGAAAAACCGTATCCACAGAATGCATTTCAAGAGTTACCGCAAACATCGAACATCTGCTTCGTTTTTTCAAAACCGTTACGTCGGATTTTACTGAAATTTTAGTACTACACCTAACGTACGCCACTGTAGCAGGGCTTCATCGGAGGAAAAAAGAAAAAGAAACCCTGACCGCCGTAAAGATGTTTTCGGTTTACGCGAGAACAGTTAATGTCTTATACTTAATTTTGGTTCGGGTCTGTTCGATTCCTGTCAATTGTTTTCTGTGACGTTTTGGTAAAGTAACAGAAGGGGAAAAGTAACGGCAGTAACTGCGACTAAAACTAAGAACCTTTAGGTGCGCAGTTCAGAGACGCAGCAGACCACCGAGTACCCATCAAACATTAAAACCTGTACATTTTGTAGGTCCTGTTGGAAACGCTCATTAATAAACAGCTGAAATCAGTGCCTACAATGATCTCCAGGTTACATATTTGTGGGCGAGATAGTTGCCTTCCATACCTCCTCGGCCCTACTACCCGTCCGCCATAAATTGCAGCTGAATTTCGTCCAAAGTTGAACCAACAAACGGAAAGGCTGTAGCGGGGGGCGGGGATCCCAAGTAAATAAACATTAAACTTAGCGTCCCGGCGTAGCACTTTGAAGTGAAGCCCCTCACTTATCTACACCAAACATTATTACAGTAAAGTTAGTTTTTCACATTAGAAGATAAGTCGTACAACAGACAGAATTTGACTAATTGGCTTTAGCTGTGGTTTAACAGGTTACCTTAGAATCGTGTAATCTGCTTCTTAAAAACCAAACCGAATATTTTTATTTGGGAATGTCGCTTAGAGCTATGTAAGGCAGGAATAGTTTTAAAGAGTTCAGAATTGAAATATGCAAATGGCGTTTGAAAACAAAACGATAATTTTTTCCTTTTTAATTATGGGTAGCACACGATCTTCACATGTTTAAGGATGTATTTCTTTTAGTCACTTTAATCTGTGTTTACATAAATTTTAAATTAAATAAGCAACTAACAAAACTTGCTATAACTAGAAAAATTGTTTTTCAGTTTAATTTCTCAAAATTATTCTGAAAATTTGGCCGAGTTTTTGTATTCCAGTCAGCTTAACAAAAACTGAAAGAACAATGCGGAAGTAACAATGGCACCGTCCGGTTATTTTTAATTTTTCCAACGACTTGGATCAAGAGTCTTCATATAACTAATATTTTGAACAAAATCTGTTGAACCGATTTTGAGAAATTAAGACGATTTCTGGATTTTCTTAGAATTAATTGAACGTGAGAAAGTTTGTGTAATATTATCCGAAGTGATGCTGCACGCCCTGTATTGGCAACATATCCTGAATTGAGACAAACTTATGTCTGGCTTCAGTTGTTTTACTGTGAGAGAGCGTTGGTAAGCAGTTCGACAGAATTCAGACCTTTTTTTGTATTTTAAGGCGAAAAGCACATTGAGGCTATTATCGCCTCCCTAAACGTAAGTGTGAGTGTAAAGTGCTAAAGTCGTAAGTGTGTGTTAGACTCGGGTACCGCGAGGGACGTCTAAATCCTCTTAATAGGGGCAGATAGTCTGCACACCCAGCGGGGAGAACTCGGACCTGTACAAAAGCCAGTATCCACGCATTTTCCGAATTACATCAATCATTCTTCTTCACAACTAACATAAAAGCAGTACTTCTGTTCCACACTGTGCCTACTTACATGCCACGTCGACTACTGCAGGCTGACTGCGTATCTGACCCCTCGAGGACCACGCCACACATTCGCACTTGAATTTATCCTTGCCGAAGAACTCTTCCACGTCGTCTCTAGTGATATTGATAGCGGCCTCTACGTTCCTCACGCCCGTTTGAGGGTCGACGAACTCCTGATGAGGCGGATGACCGCCGTTGCTCGCTTCCATACGTCCTCCGTTACAACGGAAGAAAAGCTCCAGCGCATGCGCGGCCCGGCACGTTAGTGTCGCGGCTTTGTTCTTGATGACGTACGTGTTAGTGGGCTCCTCTAGAAACAAAGGGAGTGGTACCGAGTGGTGGTCGGAACTGGATGATGTGGGAGGGTGCAGGGAGTCTTCTAGGAGGTAGCTCTCGCCGTCGTCTTCCGGGTCTTCAGGATCTTCCGGGTCTTCCGGAACATCGGCTGCAACAAAGAAAAGATCAAGGGTCACTAAAATTTCAGACGATCATATTTGCCAATAATTCTATTAAGTTTATTGAGACTAAATTCAATGTTCCAATAAACAAATTACTTAATAAGTAGGCCTAATTCTTCTCTTCTTTTCGGAAGAGCAGAAGAGTTTCAGTGTCACTGTATAAAGTTCTCCGCCGATTTACGTTGAATAATTCATAATAGTTCACAGAGAAGTTCATAAAACACTTCGAAAATGTTCTTCTCTTCACCCTTCCCTCAACTATCACACTTTGTTGCATTGACGGTAAGGTTTATTTGCATAATTAGTATTAATGTTTACTTGATCACCGTACGAATTATAAGCTCTACATAAAGATTGATCACCGTACGAATTATAAGCCCTACATAAAGATTAGGAATAACACACACACACACACACACATTTAAAAGTGAAAATATAATATAAATAGGCCTATGTTATATTTTAATTTTCAAACTCACATACTCATAAACGTGATAGAGAATTAATATTTGTAACTACTCAATTTCTAAACTTGGAACCAAACCTTATAATTACTTAAACCGTACGAGAAATGTTGGCTAATCTGTACACACGAGTCAAAGATAAAGTTAAGATTTACGTCATTGTATGTTGGCAATAAAATCCGACAATCCCCGCGCAATTATTCGACTATCGGATAGCGTGAAATGCGATACTTTGATGCGATGTATCGATTCACCCCTGCCCTGACTTACAGCGGGTTCGGCGGAGGTCTGCACATTTTCCCAAGAAGCTTTGCCGTCTCAAGTAAGTGATTACAGAGGACGAGGCACTGTTCTAAATAATGGATATTCTGATGCACTCTGTCACGGTAACGCTGATACCATCGATGCAATTACTTAAGCCCTTATTACTTCCATGTTGTTAAATGAAGAGAAAGTATGACAATCCTCAAATTTTAATAATTTACTATAAAATACAAAATAAAAGCAACTCCGAAATTTAAAAAAGTGTAAAAACTCAAAATTAAATCTAACAGAAATAAAAGATTTCGTTATTTTAATTATTAAACTGTAATTTGTTTTTATTTCAAATTTTAATCAATGACTATAGTAAAAATTATAAAAAAATATATTAAAAATCATGGCTTATTCTTTCAGTGTTTTTTTAAATTTTCAAATCTTATTCAGTCGTAGAATATTTTATTTTTTTCAGAGCATAGGAAAATATCAAAGTCATCGTGAGAATATCATATCAGGATCATATTTAGAATATTGTAATATCAGGGCCTCTTTTAGATTAGCAGAATATTAGGATCATGTACAGAATGTCATAATATCAGGGCTTTTTTTAGATTAGCAGAATATTAGGATCATGTACAAAATGTCATAATATTAGGGCCTCTTTTAGATTAGCAGAATATTAGGATCATTTACAGAATGTCATAATATCAGGGCCTCTTTTAGATTAGCAGAATATTAGGATCATGTACAGAATGTCATAATATTAGGGCCTGTTTTAGATTAGCAGAATATTAGGATCATGTACAGAATGTCATAATATCAGGACCTCTTTTAGATTAGCAGAATATTAGGATCATGTACAGAATGTCATAATATTAGGGCTTCTTTTAGATTACCAGAATATTAAAAGCTTCTTCTGAGTAGCAGACTATCAGTTTTCATAAAAATAACAGAATATCTGGGTCATTTCAGAATAGAAGAATACCAGTGTCTTCTTCATTTGGCGTTGGCTGCGCAGAATTTTAGGTCTTTTCATAATATCTAAAACCTTAATAAGAGTAACAAAAACCATGGTCTCCTTCAAAATATTAAAATATTATGGTCTCTAAAGCGTAAATAGTATCAGAGCCTGAACGAAGGCCCTGAAGAGAAGCATAAGAGTTGCAGGATAAAAGAGCCTTCTTTGGATTACAATTTAATTTTTTTTTTTATCAAAGTCGTAAAAATTTGAATCTTCAGAGTAGAAGAACATCGAAGCCTTTTTGAAAGTACCAGAATTTGAATATGATATTTTGAGTGGGAAGTATATAAGTCAGTGTAGCAAAGTATACAAGGACTTCTTCGGAGCAGAATCTTTTGGTCTTGTTCTTTAGGATAGCAGGAAATCTGAATATCCTTATAAGTATTCTTACATGTGGGGATTTTTCAGAGTATCGTAACTCGAAGAATTTTCTCGAAACGTTGGACATTTACGTCTTCTTCAATTACAGTTTCTAGTCTGGCTAACCTGCCTAACTCGAGTAGGTTGCAGAAGAATGCGGCACTCGGATCGAGCTGACATAATGAGGCAGTATTATAACTATTTCATTGACTCTTAAATTTAACTTCTGAGCCGAATTAACAGTTCCGCTGCATTTAAAGATTTATGATCCAAACAAGTAAACAGGAATAAAAAGGATAAATTAAAAGCTAATGTTGCGATCGAGTTTCCATAGACGGCGAAGGAGAGCAAGAGGACACGACGTTAAATCTGTAGATAAAGGAACCACAGCGCAAGTTTTACGGCCGTTTTACGATGGTCCAAACGGGCCATCATCGGGACAAATCTGGATAAGACTCGTATTAAATGTTTACTTAGACTGTTATTGAAGCAATAGTTTTACAGCTTGTTATAAAAGTAACTAAATTTAATGGTCTGTGGAAGTATAGGGTTCATAAAGTCATTGCGAATCTACAACGGCGTTCAGCGCGGTTGTAAAAAGAACCATTTCCTTTCTGAAACTTTCCACACGACTCATTTGTTTGTTACTGTTTACCTGTCAAAGCCTGAGAATCGTTGATCGACTTTCGACGACTGCTATACACTTTGTTTACGTGCTGAGGCTTCACTGTACGCGTGCATTGTTGCTTATCTAAAAGTATCTTTAGTAATATATTTCCTTAAGCTATTGTGAAAAAAATATTTCGTGACGTTATACAGGGTCCGCCAATGAAACGGGATGATTGTAGATGGCCTTGAGACAAAGTTGGCAGGTAGTGGAGTGATGGTTACTGGCGCGTCACCACCCGACACGATCTACCGTTTAGTCGCAATGGATCGTTGGACGGGTGAACAACTCGGTTACGCGATGAAAGCGTATTATCAAAATGGCGAAAGTTTTTTGCAAACTCGACGTATTTTCCGACGTCATTTTAACTTACCGCGTAACCAGCCTGTTCCGTCAGATAATGCAATTCGAACATGGATAAACAACCTCGAGCAAACGGGATCAACGTCTTAAAAAAGAGGCGGGGAGTGTAAAAACTGTTCGAACACCTGAAAATATCGCAGCTGTTCAACAGGCTATGGTTAGAAGTCCTCGCCGATCTGCCAAACAACATGACCTTCGCACTGTTTTTTGTTTTATGGGGATACCTAAAAACAAAAGTGTTTCAAGCAGATCCACCCACAACCATTCAAGCCCTCAAACAACGAATTGCAATACCTATCAACATGCTGCGAGAGGTCATGTAAAACTTCCAAATAGCTATAACAATTTTAGAGTGTTCACTATTTTTAGGAAAATTTCATTGGAAAATCATAATTATAATCTATCCTGACCTTCACAGAATCGTTTACCGACCTTGAACACTTTTTGAGCCTTTTTAAAAATTTATATAAGTACATATAAGTTACATATGGTACATATATGGGAGATATAAGTTAAGTGTCAGCATATTATAGCATTAATTTATAATAAGCCAATTAAAAAATGTAAGCTAATTGTTTGTTTTTCTGACAGAACTGCTGTGTTAATTAAAAGGATTATTATTTAGAAGAATAATTCATACTTGTTCTTTTGATTAAATACAACATTGTTAAATTATTTTATACTTACAGAGTCAATTTGTGTACGTACTGATGAACAAGTCTAATTTTTTCATTTTACTTTCTGCGGAAATGAATTTTATTGTCTTAAAATCTTCATCTAATTTCGTGATTAACAATGTGCAGAATCAATAATATTAATTAATTTTAATTATCACAACTTTAGTTTATTAGTCGATAAAGATTAAATAACTTTAATGTCCTCGGAGAACATTAATTAAAGGAAGGATCAGGATACAAATATGTGGAAGTGTGAAAGGTGGATATATAATGTCCTACAAAATGCTTTGCCAGAAGAGTTTTTGCTTGTATACTGGCAGTTCAGTAACTGTTCTTCATTTCATTAAAATTATTTCCGTTTATTGTACAAATATCTTATTATATCAATGTATTTAACTATAATTAATTATTAAACTTTGTTATTATTAAATAATACCTTTCCTTTGTCGCGAAATTAAAACTACCGTTCACATATTTCCATACAATCGGACAATGGAGGGCCTAAAACACGCCACATTCGAAAAGTACTATCAAAATTGTAACGACATTTTACAATATATATTTTAATTGCATGTATTTAATTAATGTTGATATAATAAAATATACTTTTCATTAATTGTACCATTAATTAATTAATTAAGAGTAAAAAGGGGTAAATTTATAACGTTTAATCGAGAGCTTAAAAATTCG
>CM040185.1:99995420-100000420 GCA_022606455.1 Callitettix versicolor
TATTCACCACCTGTACTATTTACCTCTTGTACTATTTACCACTTGTACTATTCACCACTTGTACTATTCGCCACTTGTACTATTTACCTCTTGTATTATTCACCACTTGTACTATTCACGACTTGTACTATTCACCACTTGTACTATTTACCACTTGTACTATTTACCTCTTGTATTATTCACTACTTGTACTATTCACGACTTGTACTATTCACCACTTGTACTATTTACCTCTTGTACTATTTACCTCTTGTATTATTCACTACTTGTACTATTCACCACTTGCTATTCACCACTTGTACTATTTAGGCCTACCTCTTGTACTATTCACCACTTGTACTATTCACCACTTGTACTAGTCAACACTTGTACTATTTACCACTTGTACTATTCACGTCTTGTACTATTCACCTCACAGTGGTGCATGCAGTACACTCGCGATAATCCGTCATGTCCAGTAATCCGTCGGTGTTATTCATTTGTGTTCTTTGAAAAACAAAGAAAAATTATAATCGTACGTCAACATCCCCGACTGTGTGTCCATTAAACGACAAACAATGAAATTCAGCGAGTTCCCGGAAATTGAAAAACACACTTTTTTCCTGGCGTTACAAGAAAAACACAGGCATACCCTAGGGTGATTCAAGGTGATCAAAGTCGGTGTGACAAATATAACCTATTCAATCAATAACAGTATTAATTTTTCTCATTTTACAAATATTCATCGCAGATCCGATATCGCGGGCGCGACATGTAGATGTCAACCAATAAAACATGTCGACTAAAAACTGACTTCACACCACGATGCTTATAAATACTGCAAAAAGAAGTAGGGGCCTATGTCAATTTTATTTCATAACACTGTAAAACGTACGTTTGCATGCAAACAAACAACTACAGCTTATTATTGTAAATAATTATGTTGTTAATACAAATTGCTGGCTGATCCCAAACCTGCAGTGGTTATTCCCCCCTCCCAATAATATACAGTACTTCGAAATCACCCGCGACCAAAGAAAATCGTTCATACGAAATTTTAAAGTCGAAGATTAAACAATTCTTAATTCTTCCTTTGGGAAGGAAAACTGTTGTTTGTTCACCTCCGATGCCTGAGGTAACCCTGTGCATCAAATTTAAGTTCCCTACGTCTTTCCCATCTGGAGATACAAAGATAAAATGTAAAGTTAGTTTTTACCCCATTTTAATCCTTTAGAGGCTGAATGTTATATTAAACAAGTTTCGCGGAAGTGTTTGTAGTTTTGGAGTGTCGTGATGAGTGAACGAGTTAATGTTGGCAGCAATGGGGTTACTTCTGATATAACAGAACTGCTTGTAGCGCAGTGACCCGGACACAGGGAGGTGTTTGTAGTTTTGGAGTGTCGTGATGAGTGAACGAGTTAATGTTGGCAGCAATGGGGTTACTTCTGATATAACAGAACTGCTTGTCGCGCAGTGTCCCGGACACAGGGAGGTTTTTGTAGTTTTGGAGTGTCGTGATGAGTGAACGAGTTAATGTTGGCAGCAATGGGGTTACTTCTGATATAACAGAACTGCTTGTCGCACAGTGTCCCGAACACATGCAGGTGTTTGTAGTTTTGGAATGTCGTGATGAGTAAACGAATTAATGTTGGCAGCAATGGGGTTACTTCTGATATAACAGAACTGCTTGTCGCACAGTGTCCCGGACACAGGGAGGTGTTTGTAGTTTTGGAGTGTCGTGATGAGTGTACGAGTTAATGTTGGCAGCAATGGGGTTACTTCTGATATAACAGAACTGCTTGTCGCACAGTGTCCCGAACACATGCAGGTGTTTGTAGTTTTGGAATGTCGTGATGAGTAAACGAATTAATGTTGGCAGCAATGGGGTTACTTCTGATATAACAGAACTGCTTGTCGCACAGTGTCCCGGACACAGGGAGGTGTTTGTAGTTTTGGAGTGTCGCGATGAGTGTACGAGTTAATGTTGGCAGCAATGGGGTTACTTCTGATATAACAGAACTGCTTGTCGCGCAGTGTCCCGGACACAGGGAGGTGTTTGTAGTTTTGGAGTGTCGTGATGAGTGAACGAGTTAATGTTGGCAGCAATGGGGTTACTTCTGATATAACAGAACTGCTTGTCGCGCAGTGTCCCGAACACATGCAGGTGTTTGTAGTTTTGGAATGTCGTGATGAGTAAACGAATTAATGTTGGCAGCAATGGGGTTACTTCTGTTATAACAGAACTGCTTGTCGCGCAGTGTCCCGAACACATGCAGGTGTTTGTAGTTTTGGAATGTCGTGATGAGTGAACGAGTTAATGTTGGCAGCAATGGGGTTACTTCTGATATAACAGAACTGCTTGTCGCGCAGTGTCCCGGACACAGGGAGGTGTTTGTAGTTTTGGAATGTCGTGATGAGTGAACGAGTTAATGTTGGCAGCAATGGGGTTACTTCTGATATAACAGAACTGCTTGTCGCGCAGTGTCCCGAACACAGGGAGGTGTTTGTAGTTTTGGAGTGTCGTGATGAGTGAACGAGTTAATGTTGGCAGCAATGGGGTTACTTCTGATATAACAGAACTGCTTGTCGCGCAGTGTCCCGAACACAGGGAGGTGTTTGTAGTTTTGGAGTGTCGTGATGAGTGAATGAGTTAATGTTGGCAGCAATGGAGTTACTTCTGATATAACAGAACTGCTTGTCGCGCAGTGTCCCGAACACAGGGAGGTGTTTGTAGTTTTGGAGTGTCGTGATGAGTGAACGAGTTAATGTTGGCAGCAATGGGGTTACTTCTGATATAACAGAACTGCTTGTCGCACAGTGTCCCGGATACAGGGAGGTGTTTGTAGTTTTGGAGTGTCGTGATGAGTGAACGAGTTAATGTTGGCAGCAATGGGATTACTTCTGATATAACAGAACTGCTTGTCGCGCAGTGTCCCGGACAGAAGAAGGTCTTTGAAAAGACATTTACGGTCCAAGAATAAAAAAAATGGATGGTTGTTACAAGAGTAATTTTAAAAAACGACAACATCGCATCACCAAACCATTTTTCTTTTTAAGGCAAAAAGCACATTGAGGCTATTATCGCCTCCCTAAATGTAAGTGTAAGTGTAAAGTGTTAAAGTCGTAAGTGTAGTATTGGAAGTGTAAGTGTGTGTTAGACTCGGGTATCGCGAGGGACGTCTAAATCCTCTCAATAGATACAGCTAGTCTGCACTCCCCTGCAAAAACACAGATGGTGAACACCTAAAAACTACAGTTTTTGGACTCCGTTGGAACCTTTAAACGATAATATCGATCAAATTGTCAAGCTCGATACTTTCCATACATTGACAATACTTCTCGGAAAGGCGAGCATGTAATTATTTTCGAAAGACTTTTACAGTAACACAGACATTTGTCAGCTGCAGTTTTGCTTCCCTCTCTCTCTCTCTCTCTCTCTCTCTCTCTCTCTCTCTCTCTCTTTAGGTTTTACAATAGTTTTAGTACAGCTTGACATTTCAATTTGTGAGAATTTTTCTGTCCTCCATCTTGTTCCACTCGGCGTCTGTCATCCTGAGGACACGTTATTTCCGGTGGTAAATTAAAATCCAACCCATTCGGGCTTGTCGTGCGCATTGTTGGAATTGACAAGAGCGGAAATTCGGTGACGCACGCATTACAAAAATAAACTCAAGTGACACATTTTGTGTTTCTCTTTTTGTCGAGAATCTTCCGCGGGATTCAGTGAACGTGTTTGGCGACAGACAATTACAGCTCTGAGTGACGTCGCCATTACTTCAAGTACGTAGCACGACTGAACTGAATCATTTTTTGGACTTTTTTCCCGGACATGGTCTTAAAACTGTGTCAAAACAAACGGTATGATAGTACACCTAATTTGGAACATAACACTGAAACGGCCTTTTATCGGTTTCAAAGACATGGTGATTTTCGAAATTGTTTTGAAAAATCATTTTGCTCAGCAGTTTTACAAGTCAGACATTTTGAAAGCTGAACACATCGAATATTTGCAATTGAAATACGTACCAACACTGTTTGTTATATTTAAAACAAATAATTACTTGCTTTTCTGTTTGGTGCCATTACATAGGCGGACTTAAACTCGTGTATAATAACATCACTAAATAATGTTGCCCACTTCTAATGCTATCTTCTAAACTGAGCGATCTGTTAACTTGTTAACTTTGAAGAAGATTGTTTACCTAACTATGTTTACTGAGAACGGTGTAGAACTCTGCGCACGCGCAAAATTTCTAACAAGTTGAACTTTCGATTTGAAAAAATATGGTACAGTCATTGGGACTGTCGGCAGAAGCGTTAGCTTCTTAAAAAAACCTATAAAACGTCACTGTTATTACAATTAACACTTGAATACTAAATAATTAAGTCTGACTAGGTAAGTAGTATGGTGGCGTTTAAAACAATTTAAACACTTATTATTCACACCTAAAAATAAGAGAATCGTTGTTTGGGAAGTGGGAAGTGAGAGAATCGTTGTTTGGGAAGTGGAAAGTGAGAGAATCGTTGTTTGGGAAGTGAGAAAATCGTTGTTTGGGAAGTGGGAAGTGAGAGAATCGTTGTTTGGGAAGTGGAAAGTGAGAGAATCGTTGTTTGGGAAGTGGGAAGTGAGAGAATCGTTGTTTGGGAAGTGGAAAGTGAGAGAATCGTTGTTTGGGAAGTGGAAAGTGAGAGAATCGTTGTTTGGGAAGTGGGAAGTGAGAGAATCGTTGTTTGGGAAGTGGAAAGTGAGAGAATCGTTGTTTGGGAAGTGAGAAAATCGTTGTTTGGGAAGTGGGAAGTGAGAGAATCGTGGTTTAGGAAGTGGGAAGTGAGAGAATCGTTGTTTGGGAAGTGAGAAAATCGTTGTTTGGGAAGTGGGAAGTGAGAGAATCGTTGTTTGGGAAGTGGGAAGTGAGAGAATCGTTGTTTGGGAAGTGGGAAGTGGGAAGTGAGAGAATCGTTGTTTGGGATGTGGGAAGTGAGAGAATCGTTGTTTGGGAAGTAAGAGAATCTGTAATGAA
>CM040185.1:100007920-100012920 GCA_022606455.1 Callitettix versicolor
TTATTTTGTTTAAATAAATAAATACGTGTACCTAGCTTACATATTATTTACTTTAGTTATAGTAAAGGATCAGCTATTTTATACTAATTCGTAACGATCAGCTGATTTCATTGAACAGCTGATAGGCTACAATAAGTTTCAGGTTACGTTGTTAAACTCTAGCGATATTAACAACAATTATTATAAACGTTTATATTAATTTCGAATGTGTTACAAACGTTTACAACGTGCACGTGTTCTTCAACTAAGGAAAATACCGAAACCAAAGCAACACAACGTTTTCATACAATACGCGTATACTGTTGTCGAAAAGGAGGAAGAAAAAGAAAGACAAAAATAATAAGACGATTCGTTCGTTCCATATTTCCGTTACATTCTTCCGTTCGACAGATTTTTTCTATTCACTCCTCTCGCCAAAGCTAACGCTGAAAGCTTCGTTTCAGTAAAACAAACAGTTTATTGTTCATTTTGTTAATAAATAGGGCAAGTAAAAGAGAGACGAAGCGATATTTTGTAAAACAGGGTCCGTGCGCCTTCACTCGAGTTAACTGCAGCGCCAAGTTCAATAGTTTATAAGAAGGAATGACTTAGGCCTATAACAATCTAGACACGATTCTGTTCTTGCTGACGTCATACAGTTTAATTAACAAAATGTAATGATATTACATTACCTGATAGTTTAATATGCGAACATATTTTCTATTTTACAATAAAGAAACGAAAATAAACCTTTACAATTGTAAAACACGTAAATTTGTTGACCTTGAACTTTTAAAAGAACTCTGTGTAAAACAAGCTTTAATTTCCACTGAACTTAATGGCGGTTCGTATAATCAATGCAATTTTAAAGTTAAACATATTTTTACGTATATTCTATTACTTATTACTATTGTTAAATAAGGCTGTTTGTAAGGTACTCGTAGCGAGACATGTGCGTGCAGTGTTTCTTTAACAAATATGGCGTCGAACATACTCCACTAACACAGCGAAGTAATGTCAGTCGAACAAGTTTAGCGTACATTGTATACATTTATATGAGCGAGACATGTGCGTGCAGTGTTTCTTTAACAAATATGGCGTCGACATACTCGACTAATACAGCGAAGTAATGTCAGTCGAACAAGTTCAGCGTACATTGTATACATTTATATGAGCGAGACATGTGCGTGCAGTGTTTCTTTAACAAATATGGCGTCGAACATACTCCACTAACACAGCGGAGTAATGTCAGTCGAACAAGTTTAGCGTACATTGTATACATTTATATGAGCGAGACATGTGCGTGCAGTGTTTCTTTAACAAATATGGCGTCGACATACTCGACTAATACAGCGAAGTAATGTCAGTCGAACAAGTTTAGCGTACATTGTATACATTTATATGAGCGAGACATGTGCGTGCAGTGTTTCTTTAACAAATATGGCGTCGAACATACTCCACTAACACAGCGAAGTAATGTCAGTCGAACAAGTTTAGCGTACATTGTATACATTTATATGAGCGAGACATGTGCGTGCAGTGTTTCTTGAACAAATATGGCGTCCGGACATACTCGACTAATACAGCGAAGTAATGTCAGTCGAACAAGTTTAGCGTACATTGTATACATTTATATGAGCAAGACATGTGCGTGCAGTGTTTCTTGAACAAATATGGCGTCGAACATACTCCACTAATACAGCGAAGTAATGTCAGTCGAACAAGTTTAGCGTACATTGTATACATTTATATGAGCAAGACATGTGCGTGCAGTGTTTCTTGAACAAATATGGCGTCGAACATACTCCACTAATACAGCGAAGTAATGTCAGTCGAACAAGTTTAGCACACATTGTATACATTTATATGATTTGCACTTTTAAAAGTAAACATTTATTAAACAGACCTTTATAATCAGTACAGATTATATAAATCCATAACTAATGGGGGGGGGATACGATCGTTAGCACTAATGGCTGTATGGAGTCTGTTATTTGCTGCTACACAAGTACAAGCAGCCATTAACGTAACGCAGCACTCGGGAGTGTAACGGCAGAAACAGAACAGACAACTTTGCACTGTTTGTATAATTTCCCGTTACACACAGAACAATATGTTGTATTATGGTGTATTATATGCACGGCCTACATAGAAGAACAAATCACCTTCTGTTACAAAGTGATTAGGTATTGCTGAACTTAAATCTGACCCATTCAGGCAACACCAACTTGTGTTCTACGCGACGACAAGGTATTCAAAACACGTCGGCGTGATGTAGGCTTTACGTGCTATCACGTTCACACGATCAAACTCCGCTACGGTATAGTCTACCTGTGCATATTGACGACGTGGTACGCTGTTTACAAGGATGTCGTCGATGTGTTGATACAATGACGTCATCGGAATTTATTGGATGATTCGCTGCATCAACGCACACAGTTAGCTCGTTGACGTGATGGAAGCGAATTTTAGAACACTAATAATAGTGAATAAGATCACGTGAAAGAATTTTCTGAAGTTAATTTTAGCACTTGCTTAAAAACAGTTTTTCAATTTTAGGCGTTAAATTATTCTAAAAATCCCGCAGGGGGTGCAGACTAGCTGCACCTATTGAGAGGATTTAGACGTTTCTCGCGGTACCCGAGTCTAACACACACTTACACTTACAACATTACACTTACGACTTTAACACTTTACACTCACACTTACATTTAGGGAGGCGATAATAGCCTCAATGTGCTTTTCGTCTTAAAATTCAGAAAATACATCTAAAAAGCCATAACTTTTATTTCCACTCGTTCTCGAAATTCTGTTTGATCTGCGTTTTCATATTCCACGAATTAAAAAAGTCGCACGCGCGCATACACACGCACACACACGCGCGCACACACACACACACACACACACACACACACACACACACACACACACACACACACACACAAACACACGTGTGAATTTCGCTGAAGACTAAACTAACTGAACGATTTTTATGAAATTGTTAAGCATATCTCGTTTTGATTAAATCTTTAATTAATTTATCAAAAAACAAAAATAACCTCCCTAAAGCTGAATGTAGGCCTAACGTGTGGTCGCTTTGAACACAAGCATTACGGTTGTGCAATTATCAATGAAACCGACTAATTGATATTTCTTAAAGTCGTTTCGTCATGTTTTGCTCTGATTTTATAAAGCTTCAAAAAAAGAGTAATTGTTAAGAATTTTAAATACAATAAATCCAACCGTACGTTGGAGTAATTTTGGAGTAAATCGAAAAACTCAAATCGTTATTCGATTAATTTGGAACCGTTTATATTTAAAATTTCGCACGCTCATTTAAATTATTAGTTTTGACTTATTACCAAATTTCCAGAGTAATGCGATGTACCAAGGCCACATTTCGATGTTTGTTCCGGCAGCTTCGGACGTTTTGCGGAAATAATTTTGAAAAGTTTGAAAGTGTTTTACTATTTACTTGCCTAGTGTACGGACACCCGCGATAGCGCTCTCTGCAGGACGCCGGATAAGCTTTGTACGCCTGCGCGTGGGCCAGTAATTGCTCCGGCCACCTAGGCCTGTATGATTGGACATTATAATAAATTAAAAAATTATCCACCACGGACAGGCTGCTGTATCGATAATTGATAGCCACTTACACAACTGGTCGGGACCCAGTCTACTACGCCACAATTACACCGCAATTAAAAGCCGGCTGTTTCCTTTCTGTGCATACAGATTGCATACAACATGGCTGCTCCGTTGTTGCCTAATTGCCTTCATCTTCTTCCGAAAGAAGTAAAAAACGTTTCAAATAATTGCGATTATCATCTCATTACTGTAATAAAGCAGCGCATGCGCGTTGTATATGTTTCGTGATGGCTACAAATTTTAGATATACGAGTAGTTCGCCAATATTTCGGTACCAAATTTAAATTACAAATCTTGCCCATTTTTAGCAAGAAAACCCTTTAAAAAGAAATTTGCTTAAAATCGGTTTTAAATACCTTTCACATATTATTACGCTAAGCATTCCAATCGGTTTTCTACCAAAAATAAAGACCTTTGTTATTAAAGTACATGTATAGAATACTTAAAGGCTCATCAGAACACTAGGGAACTCTCACGCATCATGCTTTTCCGTTTTAAAGCCTCACAATAAAATAAAACCGACTTAAAACCGATAAAGATCTGTAAACAAAATTCCAAGCACAGTATAAAGTATGCCCGTAAGAGTGCAGCACAAGACAGGTAATTGGGTGTACCAAAGGCGTTAATGAAAAACACTGTACTGAAAGTAATTTTTAAATATTGCTGTATCCAAGACTTAAATAATTATTGACCGAAGTAGTTTTGAAAGTAGAATCGGTAAGACAATCTAGGCCAGTTCTAATGTGTAAATGTTATTAAATATAAGACTCTGCTTTTAGTAAACAGTAAATACTGCAGCATAATTTAGGTATTTAATGTAAAATCCGGTTATAGTAGGTTTCATTTGTAAATATTTCTGTAAGGTACAATGTTAGAATTCAGTCATTCATTTTATAGGTTATAGTTTTAAATATGAAAGTAGAACAAAGTAAGTATTAAATAACCTAAATATAATGAATGACACTGCTTTATTAACAGGTCAAGCCGCCTCGGTGGCCTAGTTGATAGCGTGCTGGGATTTCACCCCGAGGACCCGGGTTCGATTCCCGGCCAGTGTTTGGCATTTTCATACGCTGTAAATCATCCCATCGTCTGCATTAGCCCAAGTGTGCACAATAGTCGGACGTTATAAAAAAAAAACAAACAAACAAAAAACAGGTCATACAAGTATTGAATATAATTATACTATCTATTTTAACTGAAGTTCGTATTGATAAGAACGCAGTAGGTTTTTTTAGCATGGTAGCATGGTTTTGCAAAGATTTTACTTATAAAGATATATGAAGATATGCACAGTAATCTTGAAATGCAAGAACTGAAATAAAGATTAGTGTATTATAGTAATTACATACAAGTCAGTGATATTATTTTAT
>CM040185.1:100017920-100032920 GCA_022606455.1 Callitettix versicolor
GATAAGCCGCAGGTACAAGTTCTTGAAATGAGCTCTTACAGCGGTCGTTATGATAAGCCGCAGGTACAAGTTCTTGAAATGAGCTCTTACAGCGGTCGTTATGATAAGCCGCAGGTACAAGTTCTTGAAATGAGCTCTTACAGCGGTCGTTATGATAAGCCGCAGGTACAAGTTCTTGAAATGAGCTCTTACAGCGGTCGTTATGATAAGCCGCAGGTACAAGTCCTTGAAATGAGCTCTTACAGCGGTCGTTATGATAAGCCGCAGGTACAAGTCCTTGAAATGAGCTCTTACAGCGGTCGTTCTGATAAGCCGCAGGTACAAGTTCTTGAAATGAGCTCTTAGAGCGGTCGTTATGATAAGCCGCAGGTACAAGTCCTTGAAATGAGCTCTTACAGCGGTCGTTATGATAAGCCGCAGGTACAAGTCCTTGAAATGAGCTCTTACAGCGGACGTTATGATAAGCAGCAGGTACAAGTCCTTGAAATGAGCTCTTAGAGCGGTCGTTATGATAAGCCGCAGGTACAAGTCCTTGAAATGAGCTCTTAGAGCGGTCGTTATGATAAGCCGCAGGTACAAGTCCTTGAAATGAGCTCTTAGAGCGGTCGTTATGATAAGCCGCAGGTACAAGTCCTTGAAATGAGCTCTTACAGCGGTCGTTATGATAAGCCGCAGGTACAAGTCCTTGAAATGAGCTCTTAGAGCGGTCGTTATGATAAGCCGCAGGTACAAGTCCTTGAAATGAGCTCTTAGAGCGGACGTTATGATAAGCCGCAGGTACAATTAATTGAAATGAGCTCTTAGAGCGGACGTTATGATAAGCCGCAGGTACAAGTCCTTGAAATGAGCTCTTAGAGCGGTCGTTATGATAAGCCGCAGGTACAAGTCCTTGAAATGAGCTCTTAGAGCGGTCGTTATGATAAGCCGCAGGTACAATTAATTGAAATGAGCTCTTAGAGCGGTCGTTATGATAAGCCGCAGGTACAATTCTTGAAATGAGCTCTTAGAGCGGTCGTTATGATAAGCCGCAGGTACAAGTCCTTGAAATGAGCTCTTAGAGCGGTCGTTATGATAAGCCGCAGGTACAATTAATTGAAATGAGCTCTTAGAGCGGACGTTATGATAAGCCGCAGGTACAATTAATTGAAATGAGCTCTTAGAGCGGTCGTTATGATAAGCCGCAGGTACAATTAATTGAAATGAGCTCTTAGAGCGGTCGTTATGATAAGCCGCAGGTACAAGTCCTTGAAATGAGCTCTTAGAGCGGTCGTTATGATAAGCCGCAGGTACAATTAATTGAAATGAGCTCTTAGAGCGGTCGTTATGATAAGCCGCAGGTACAAATAATTGAAATGAGCTCTTAGAGCGGACGTTATGATAACCCGCAGGTACAATTAATTGAAATGACTCTTAGAACGATCGTCATGATGAGCCGCAGGTCACTGAAATGAGCTGCTATCCTCGCCTCTAAGAGTCGTTAACAATTATATTTATATGTTATCGTGAATGTAAATTTGGTACATTTTGATTCGAACGATTCTGGTAACAGCTTGTACACAGCCTTACAAAGCCGTTAAGTTATTTAATTGTGTTTTTAGTGTAGCAGCCGTGGTTTCAATATTTTAAAAAAAAATGGGAAGAGATGTTATCCTGGCGGAATCAGTCTTCAAACGTAAACTTGTTTCCACAGAACCCCCATCGGGTGGGGAGGAGCGAGAGGGGTTAAATCGACCGAACAGACGAACGTTCGGAGCCAATTAGTGGTTTGTAAATTTCAAAGGAGAACAAAGGAAGGGATAGATTTGGTACACGACGTTCACACAACTATCTTAAAACTATTTGCATTAGACAGAGTATAAAGACAGTCAGGTGATCGTGAAAAACAGATGTGCAGTTTGTGTTTGATAAGATCTGCATGCTGCCCTGCAGGAGGGTGCAGACTAGCTGCACCTATTGAGAGGATTTAGACGTCCCTCGCGGTACCCGAGTCTAACACTACACTTACGACTTTAACACTTTAAACTCACACTTACATTTAGGGATGATAATAGCCTCAATGTGCTTTTTCGCCTTACAATAACAAAAAAAAAAAGACCTGCATGTAGGTCTTACTTCTGTATAGGCTATCTCGAAATCATTTTGTAATTGTCAATGAAAAGTTAAAAGTACGTATGTATTTTTGGCAAGGTGTCTGCAATTTTTGTAAGTACAGAAAGTAAAATATATACTATTACTGCAAAAACATTGCACAAACACCAACAATTAATTATTTCGCCGACACTCCGGTTCGGAAATAATAAAGGCAAATAGGTTTATAACTGTGCCAAAAAATATGGTTATTTGGAATTAATAACAAATAAAGGACAAATTTGAAACAGAAAATGTTAAAGTTCCAAAATAAAACGAAAAAATCAAAATAAACCGGAAAAAGTCAGATGTTTTTCAGTTTTCCGAATGACTCCGAAATCATAAATGTCTTTAGTTTTATATTTGTTACACTGACTTGTGTTACCTTCATGCACTATCGAAATTAAATAAGCCGATTTTAATTTTTTCATAACCAAATTCTGTACAGTGACTAGTGTGAACGAAAACTATGAAACAGATTTTAATAAATCTGGTGTTTTAGGTTATCGTTATTGCACTTTTATTGTTTTTCCCCATAACCTGAAATCAGGATTTTTTAAGAGCTGTAAGTTTTAGCAAATTTTGATCAAAATAGACAAAACGATTTTCGTGAAGACTTATATTTTCGATGTTTTACTTTTAACAGCTAAATTTAAACCAAAACGGAAGTAATAATTTTTTTTTGACAAACGTTTAAGCGATTTTTTTGCATAAAGGGAACATGAAACGTGGAAAGTATGGACAGAACTTTGTATCGAATTTTTTATACGATTGCAGTTCTGTCTCTCAATCGAGAATAAAATATAGTTTCCACATTTATTGATTGACTTTCGTTCCACAATCGTAACCCATAGCCTATGTGGTTCTTTGTTCCACAATCGTAACCCATAGCCTATGTGGTTCTTTATTCCACAATCGTAACCCATAGCCTATGTGGTTATTTGTTCCACAATCGTAACACATAGCCTATGTGGTTCTTTGTTCCACAATCGTAACCCATAGCCTATGTGGTTCTTTGTTTCACACAATCATAACCCATAGCCTATGTGGTTCTTTGTTCCACAACCGTAACCCATAGCCTATGTGGTTCTTTGTTCCACAATCGTAACACGTAACCTATGTGGTTCTTTGTTCAACAATCGTAACCCATAGCCTATGTGGTTCTTTGTTTCACACAATCATAACCCATAGCCTATGTGGTTCTTTGTTCCACAATCGTAACCCATAGCCTATGTGGTTCTTTGTTCCACAATCGTAACCCATAGCCTATGTGGTTATTTCTTATTCATAAATCTTTCACCACAAAAATTATTTCCACATAGTTTTTAAAAAATGAATGCATAGAAAAAGCCATTTCTATTGATTAAATATTTTATACTCATTTCCTACGGAATTACAAACTTAATTTTCCCATGAACTCTCGTGAAAGATTGATGAGGCCGGTCTAATGAGAATGAGAAGGTCGCTCATCACCCGTCAGGCGCAGCACTGCGTGGGGTTCCAAAGGGTTCACCGACGAAGAAGGACAAACAAAGCCCCCACCCCTCCCCCTACCTGAGAATTATTATTTAGTTCCTCCGCAAACGAATCAAGTAAATATTTTATTACACACGCCATCCACCATTGGGCGCATAAACTAGAGAACAAATGCGAGGGGCCAAACTGGTTCTGGAGATGACAAGACATGAAAGATGGACAGGTAAACACAACCTAACCTCAAACTTTGACCTCCAGACTGTAAAATCGTCTCCTGTTAAATCTATCAGCGGCAACAGCTGATGTGAATTTAAGTTTGATGGACGTTTATGACAAAGAGAATACAGATGTTTTACAGCTGACAGGCGGCTTCATATGTTATTAATGTTGACGACATTATATAATCTCAAACCTAAACTTCAGTCTACACATAAGAAAAGAAGATTGGACAGCGTTTGTTTTTATCAGATCGGGCTTTGAAGTGAATGATCGAAAGAAAACAAAAAGCCTCGAGCCTTTAAAATTGTGTTGTTCAAACAGAAGCGTGACTGTAACGAGAAAGTGAACTTAATAGTTTTCTCAAATTTAAATAAATTTTACTGAAAAATAGCAAATCTTAAATGTGGCGCAACGAGCTCATTTTGAAAACTTTATATTTTAGAGTCTCCACTGAACCTTTCGAGAACTAAAAACATCATTTTTGTACATTCGTTATTATTGTTATTCGTTTCTTTTTCCTATTAAGTTAACTGACCCGCAGCGGTGCAGACTAGCTGCACCTATTGAGAGGGTCCCTCGCGGTACCCGAGTCTAACACACACTTACACTTACAACACTCACACTTACATTTAAGGAGGCGATAATAGCCTCAATGTGCTTTTCGCCTTAAAAAACCCCATAACTGCGAAGGGTCGCACGGGTCAACTAGTAATACTTATATTGTGCTAACAAATTTGGTAAATAAAATTATACAATTAATAATTAAATAACATTATTTACCGAATATATTAGCACAATATAAATAGCCTATTAGTAGTGGACCCGTTGCGACCTTTCGCAGTCAATGGGAAAAAGAAACAAATAATATACAATAATGAAAAACAAGATGCCATTCACTGTACCAGGTTATTTAATACAATAGGCCTTACTGTGTTCTACATTTACAGAACTTGAAGTTATGTTTTTTTAACCCTACTTTGAGCTATTATTTTGCCGTGGTATTTCCATTTTTTAAAATATTTTCGTACTTCTAGTCATGATACACTAAATTATTGTAAAACAAAAATTAAAACAATGCCAGAAACTGTATAAACACCAAAACAAAGCTAACAAAACAACAGCTGATTTAAAAAGCACTAAATGAACTATAGAAATGTGATAAGCCAACGTCACAAACAGTAATAATATTACAAAATACAAATTGTACTATAACAAGAGGTTTTATTGCAGGTAGTAGTTAAGATAGAATAGACGCCAGAGAGGCAAAGTTTTTAACTGAAAAATCCAAGAACACGGTCTCATTCAAGTGTAAATAAAATGGGTGTAAAATGTTTTAGTGTGCAAGTGTAAAGAGAAAAGGATAAACTATAATTCATGCAATAACAAAAATCGTAAAAATTAATATTTTTTGCAGTGACCGTTTCAAAGTATTTTATTCAAACAAAATATTCCCGAGATGTGAATGTGTTTGTGTGCATCAAAGCATAAAAATCGAATGTTATTTTGATAATTGTATTTTCACATATCGTGACATTAAAACCGCTGGTTTCCTGACTTCCTTATCATTTATATTAAGTTTTTACTTTAAATTTTCTTTACTTAGAGACAATGGTACTTTATTTTTCCCACTAACAGCGTGTGGCCCATATGATACTATTTTTTTGAATAAATTCAGTTCTTGTTCTGTTCGCAGCTATCAAAACCTAATCATAAAGCTACCTTGTAACCTTCCTTACTGCTGAACCAACACAGCGGGCGTACAGATCACAGAGATCCGCCATTTAACTGTAAAGCTCACAAAATGACGTCACTTGGATGGGATAATAGTGCAGCCTATATTTCCGCTAAGCATTGCCATACTAATTTAATCTTCGATAAGATCAGGCAGCAATACATCGTCGTTAAGTAAATAATGACTTAATTCTTGGGCAGAGATAAAGTTTATCGGATATTAAACGTTGCTTTCAGCTTATATTTAATAAGCGTTTGCGGTTGGTCCGCGGATGTGGATCTGGAAGGCGGTGGTGTACTGTTTGTTGACCTCGAGTAAGATACAATCGGGTGTTGTGAAATCAACAAGGCTGTGATTAAATGATCAATGAAATAGAGTGACCGGTTAAATCTGGAAAAATTAAGAAATAAAAATAGTGCACAGACTTTCTTTAAATGCAAACGAATAATTTATAAATGGAAAAATCAAAGCCTTAACAATGACAGTATGAGTAATCGATATCTGTCAAAATATCGAAATAAAATCCGACTGTAAAATCGTCTTTTACGTTTTATTCCAGAACCGAATTTTTAAAATGTTTACTTTTGGTGTACTCAAATTATCTTCTAAAAGTTTAAAACGTAATTTCATACACTGGTTTTGAGAAGTCCTCTAAAATTTCCTTCAGTTTACAATATGAAACTGATTTCCCCACTATATAGATTCTTACTTAGCCTATACATTTCACTTATAGTATATACATTTACTAATAAGTCAAAAATAAGTTTGATGAAAATCATTAAAATTGGTTTTGAAAAATCTTATTTTCGTTAATTGTTAATTTTCTTACCAATAAACAGTGCTTGAAAACTAAAATTTTTGTAAAATAAAATAAGTTTTGAGGCGTTGACAAACTATACATTAGTATAGTTTGTCAATACCTCAAAACTATTTTATTTTACAAAAATGTTTGGTCAAAATAGTTTGACATTCTTTCATCACAGACAAAGACCCATTCTTTTAATTCAGAAACTCTGACAACGAGCATAGCATATTCACCAAAATATTTATCACAATCACAAAAGGTATATATATATATATATATATATATATATATATATATATATATATATATATAGGTATATAAATATAAATATACATATACATACATACATATACATATATACATATACATACATATACAAAGGTATATACATATATCGGCAGTTTCGCAAAAATCGTTACTGGCACCTTTATAAAGGTTCCCCCTTCAAATATGAAGGACGTTTTCACTTGTTAGCTTCTTATATAATAACTTCTGTATGTCGCAAACAGAAAGTTGGCTGGCTTAAGCTGACGTAGATTGACCAGCTTTAACGCGCATCATCCCGCTAGATTGACAATGGCTCGGCACGAACGCACTCAGAACACACTTAATGGCAGTCCTCAAAACTTCAGCAGTAAATTATGAGCAGTAAATGTATCACTATTTATTCGTGTACTTTCTCCACCTCGAACAACCCTGATCTTACAATTTTCCTGACAGCTCTGCTTGCATTTCAAAATAATGAAATGTTATGTAATTGTAACTTTTCGGACATTCGGTTGCACGACCAAAAGAGCAGACTGCGGTTATTATTAAAAGACGGCGATTAAATACTAGTTTTAGTAGACGCAAAGATTTCAATAGCTCACAAATTGAAAACATCGTTAACATTGGGAATTCAATCACGAGGTCTGTGGGTCGGGGCCCCGCTGTGCTGGGGCACGCAGTATCGTCTTTCACCCGGCTACCTGCGCGCAGCGGATCATCTATCGTCTTTTTGAAACCAATGTTCAGTGGGCATTATGACTACCTTTGTTCCCTTTCATGTGTTGAAGAGGCTGTTCCACCCGGATCGGGACTGTTTCAATTCAACGAATATTGAATAACTTAAACATGTCCTGGGTGAACCGGAGAACAATTGATTGCAAGGAAAGTTTATTTCTCAAATATTAATCTTGAAATCAAAAAAAGCAAATCAAACTGAACAAAGTGTCAAGGTTCTGTAGCTTACGATTGGTTGATTTATACCTTAACTTTTTTACAATTGAGGAGAAATATCGTAAATTATGAAACTCTGGAGAACTAGTATGGTGTACAGATGGCTCTAAGACAAGACACGCCCTGGTGTTGGGGTGTACTGTCTGAGAAAGTTGTTCCCTAGGACAGTATGCAACGGCATTCCAGGCTAAAAGTGATGACCATTAATGACTGTGTTCGGGAGAATTTGAAACGGGCCTTCAAGAAGGCTCGCATTCATATTTACATCGACAGTCAGGAAGCAATCAAAGCACTTGGGGTCCTATAATTCTATCCAAGCTGGTCTTTGGAATAACCTTAATGTTCTGTCCCTGGGAAACCGGGTTACTCTTCAAGAGGGTTAAGGGTAATAAAGAGACACCTTAAATTAAAGTCTGGGACAGTATACAACAGTTTTCAGGCTGAAGAAATGGCCAGTTAAGACTGCGTTCGGGAGAATTTGAAACGGGCCTTCAAGAAGTCTCGTATTCATATTTACACCGATAGTCAGGCAACAATCATTTGCGGGTTCTATAATTCTATCCAAGCTTTTCTGGAGTTTTGGAAAAACCTTAATGTTCTGTCCCTGGGAAACCGGGTTACTCTTCACTGAGTTTCGGGGCGTAAGGAGGTTAAGGGTCGCCTAAAGAAGAGACACCTTAAATTAAAGTAGTTAATTTTAAATTTTCTAATTAAAGTTCCTTCAATAATTGCAGTTATCGTGGCCCATTTTATACATAAAATTCGTTAAAAATAATAAGTTCCAGTTCGACAAACGTGACTGATATTCAGTATGTGTATTTATACGGCATCCATTAAACACGGGGATGTAACAGCCCCAGCCAGCGTGTGTCCATGAAACGGACGGCTTTGTCCCACATATAATGGACGCAAGCTTGAATTATTCATGAGATTTTGAAAATTACCCACAACTTTCCTTGTTTACGCGTTACACAACTCGGTAAAGTTGCTACTGGTCTTATGAACCGCGTCCCACAGAAGCGTACACCGGGAGACCCGAACTGGATGAATGTTGGCCGGCTGCCCAGGGTCCGTTCAAATGTCATAAATAGGTCATGTCGGTCTGTCGATAGTTTATCGGCCAGATAATCGAAGCTTACAATTAAATAATTATCTAGTTGCAAGAGATACGATCGGCTAGCCGCGGGTCGGCAACTAGTTTCCGCGGCCACGGATTGAAAGTAAATCAATCTCTGATCACGTTGTGTAATTGTGCTAGCAGGTGTTGGGATTGTTAGCTGTGTTGTTATCCAACAAAAGCGTTCTAACCTATATTTATTGCACGACTTTACCTACCTGCTTGCAAGCTAAGTATAAAGTCAATAAATATAATTATTTAAAACAAATAAGCCTATTGTTACACAAGCTTTAATTATCGTTTCACCCGTCATCGGAGTCGAAAACTACAGTAAAAATAACAATTTATAAAAATCGTTTCACAAAGGTTTTCTAAAAATTCATTTAAAAATAAAGATTAACCATTTGTTCAGTGAAACAATTTAAAATAAAACCAAATATCAGTTTAACAGTGCTTCGGATAAAGTAATTTGAACAGTAAGTGTTTAGTTTTAGTTTTTTCGTTTTATTTCAAATTCACTTCATTCATCTTCGTTTATCAATAACTCCAAAACAGAATTTTTGGGGCTACAGCGACCCCAATATTTTTTAGGGTATGCTAACGATATATTTCTGTGAGAAATTTGATCAAAATCGTTACAAATGCTTTGAGAAATTCGTTTTTTTTAATAACAATGGCTTAAGATTACTTTTTGTGGAAGAGGTTACATATAGGCTCTACAAAATATTCTCAAACAGTGTACACATACACACACACACACACACACACACACGGTCCTACAAAATATGCTCAAACAGTGTACACACACACACACACGGCCCTACAAAATATGCTCAAACAGTGTACACACACACACACACACACACACACACGGCCCTACAAAATATGCTCAAACAGTGAGTACACACACACACACGGCCCTACAAAATATGCTCAAACAGTGTGTACACACACACACACACACACACACACACACACACACACACACACACACACACACACACACACACACACACATACGGCCCTACAAAATATGCTCAAACAGTGTGTACACACACACACGGCCCTACAAAATATGCTCAAACAGTGTACACACACACACACGGCCCTACAAAATATGCTCAAACAGTGTGTACACACACACACACCCTACAAATACACACAACACACACACACACACACACACACACACACACACACACACACACACGGCCCTACAAAATATGCTCAAACAGTGTACACACACACACACACCCTACAAAATATGCTCAAACAGTGTACACACACACACACACATACGGCCCTACAAAATATGCTCAAACAGTGTGTACACACACACACGGCCCTACAAAATATGCTCAAACAGTGTACACACACACACACACACACACGGCCCTACAAAATATGCTCAAACAGTGTACACACACACACACACGGCCCTACAAATATGCTCAAATGCTCAAACACAGTACACACACACACACACACACACACATACGGCCCTACAAAATATGCTCAAACAGTGTGTACACACACACACGGCCCTACAAAATATGCTCAAACAGTGTACACACACACACACACACACACACACACACACACACACGGTCCTACAAAATATGCTCAAACACACACACACACACACACACACACACACACACACACACACGGCCCTACAAAATATGCTCAAACAGTGTACACACACACACACACACGGCCCTACAAAATATGCTCAAACAGTGTACACACACACACACACACACACACACACACACACACACACACACACACACACACACACACACACACACACACACACACACACACACACACACACACACACGGCCCTACAAAATATGCTCAAACAGTGTACACACACACACACACACACACGGCCCTACAAAATATGCTCAAACAGTGTATACACACACACACGGCCCTACAAAATATGCTCAAACACACACACACACACACACACACACACACACACACACACACACACAAGATTTTTTCATAATCACTCGTCCTTTATTCTTCCTACACTGTAAAAGTTTTATTTTCCTTCTCTAGTCTACTTACGTTATGCCAGGATAGCGTAATGCAATTAAGATCGAAAAACCAATCATGACAAACAATTTTTTATCTTAAACTTTATTTAAAATCTGACTTGAAAGTTATACGGCAATTTCATACGTTTACAATTGTTACAAATATACAAAACAGTAAGACAGAAAAGTTTATTTATTTCGAATACCGAACGTTTTGCAATGTTACTTA
Source organism: Callitettix versicolor (assembly GCA_022606455.1). NCBI lineage: Eukaryota > Metazoa > Arthropoda > Insecta > Hemiptera > Cercopidae > Callitettix > Callitettix versicolor. The sequence goes on from CM040185.1 coordinate 100,028,892, forward strand.
TCTCAATACACTATGTAATTACATTTTTTTAACGAACCATAACAACTCGTTCTAAGTAGTTAAGGTATACTGGGAGTTCGTGTAATACAATGAAATTCATAAAAACTCCTTGCTTATGAATGAACGAACTTTCAAGCACTGCCGAAAGGCGAATAACGTCACGAAAAGTAAAACAATTCACAACGTTTATAGCGACAAAAACCGAAACACAACAACAAAACGTAAGCGTACAACAATCGCAACAAATATTTTCAGTTTACTGGCCTCCAATGTGCCACGAATATTAAACGCAACACTTGTCTATCGGGTTGGCAAGTTCCCACGCGAAACGCACGTGTTCATCGCAGCAATAATCAACAAGTGAACCCTCACTTTTTAAAATAAGTGATTTTAACGCTGGTACGTTAATATATAGAAACAGTTTTAATGTATTTTCCTTTTTTGCTTCACGTACAAAGTATATAGATATTAGGCTTTCACCCCGAGGACCCGGGTTCGATTCCCGGCCAGGGCTTGTCGGGTCATCGATTAAATCATCCAGGGCTTGCACAAAAGCAGACGTTAAACATAGTACGGTATACGAAATCTGATAGAATTTCGAAAACGATTGTTTCTAAATGTGTTTCAACACACTTTAAAATAACGGAATACTGATAGTGAAAAATCTCGAGATTTTCGTGGGCCAAGTGTGCATAAAAGTCAGACGTTAAACACCAAAAAAAAGTACGGTGTTTACGATCCTCTATTGATTCTGATAGAATTTCGAAAGCAGGACTTTTGTTTCTAAATGTGTTTCAACACACTTTAAAATAACGGAATATTGATAGTGAAAAATCTCGACATTTTCGTGTACGTAAGCTCATATCTCGGTAATTAATTCAAAAATTTTCAAAAAGGATTTATAAATCCGTTTCTAATGAAATACTGTAAAAAATCTTTGCTCTCAAATAAGTGTAGTCCAGTCAGTAAGTACTACAAAAAGAAACCTATAAAACTGAAAATTGTTATAATTTTTTTAAATCGTCACATCAAATTTTGCTCAAACTTTGGTAGTGTCAAGATTAGTAACTCAAGTCAATGTAGTAAATAACAAATAATTACGGATAAAAGCAACCTCGACAGCCGTATGGTTTGTTTTGTTTTCATTTCGCACTCAAAATGTAAATTGCTTTTATTTTAAATTTTGTACGAACTCAGAATTGATTCTTTGTCATCATATAAGACGAAAATCAGACGAAACGATTTCGAAAAATTTTACCGATAAGAATCGAACATTTTTATTCAACAATTGATGTGATTAAGTTTGTGCAGTGTTTTCGGAACATTTATTTGCGTGTAGGCCTCTAGGGGAGTCCGGGCGTAACTGTTAATCTTACAGCAGAGTCTAGCTACAGTTTTGTCGTGTCTTTGGAAACTGTTTCTTCAAACAATGTATAAGGCAATTGTTTAACAATCTGCTTTAACGATTTTTATCAAATAAAGTCCTTACGCAAACAAAACTTATCTCCAAACAAAAGATTAAGCTGTAGATAAAGTCTGACCGTCGGTTTTTTTGTCTAAAAAGATTTATTTACTTCGAAACTCGCCGCAGTTTGACCAAATCCAGAAAATCGAAAAAAAGAACGTCTGCGGTTTTCCGTGAATGTTTTTCATTCAAATTTGGTTCACCCAACTTGATCTACGAATCTGCGTATTATGACAAAAAATTAACATTCATTATTCAGCAAGTTTTTGAAGTGAAATTATTCATAAAAATAACAATGAGAAAGTTATTGAACTGTTTATTTTAGCGATTAAAAATATTTATTTTCGGAAGATAAATAAAATAATAATATAATTAAGTAAGTTGAACCAATATTTTCAGAAAGGTTTAAACAAATTTAAAATGCAATTATTTTAAGACGTTTGCAGTTTTTAAGGCGGATGTTTATTATTATTATTATTTTTTCTTTATTTGTTTCACCCAACTTTGTGTTACACCAAATCAATCACTTCTCAATGCTCTGTGCCTTCCTCGCAGCCCAGTATTGCTTCATACGTTGTGATCTTGCTATTATTATTATTATTATTTTTGGGTATTTTAAGGCGAAAATCACATTAAAGCCTCACTAAATGTAAGTGTGATTGTAAGGTATTAAAGTCGTAAGTGTAAGTGTGTGTTAGACTCGTGTACCGAGAAAGACTTTTAAATCCTTTCAATAGGTGCAGCTAGTCTGCACCCCTACGGAGATGTTTATTATAAATACGTTTTATTAAACACCTGTTTATTAATGTTAATGTAATATTTATAAATATTGTTTACCATTTAAATTAACGAGTTTAATTTGAAATATAACTTTAGTGTCCTCATACGTTTCCTTGATCAGTAAAATTTGTTTTAATTAAAAGTTTGTGAAATAATGTGATTTATAAAAATGAATATGATATTTTGGAATCACCGAAATTTGAAATATTGGGTAAAATTTGAAAAATCAAATATTCATTTTTTTCCGACAAGACGTAGTTACATTTAAATTAAATTAGTCCAATCTGTTTGATCCGATTTTGACATATTATTATTATTATTTTGTTTCTTGTTTTTTTTTATTTAAGCGCAGCTTGAAGACGAATTTATTTTTGAAAAATGTAAAAGTTTTATATAAGCTGCATAAATTAGTTTAAAAACAAATATTCGTTAAAATCTTAAAAATAATTTCTTTAAAAATAAAAATATTTTTGTAGCCTATAATTCGTTCGACTTAAAAGTAAATAAGAATAAATTAAAAAATATATATTTGCAGTTTTTTTTTGGATAGCAGAATTTCTAATCATTTATAAATAATTTAACTCAAATCGTATTTATAAAAATATACTGACAAATTATCTACGTAAACGATAATTGCTTGTAAAATATAAATATTTTGTTTACCTAACCTGACAATAGCGAAAACATTCAGTGGGCTGCAACGTAGAACTGAAACTATTTTCCAAAATGTTGGTTTTTAAGGGATTATTTTAAAAACCATTAAAGTCTTTAATTTGACCGGTCGCGCGATTCTCGCTGAAAATAATAAATACAATTTTAAATAAATAACGTTTAACTTATAAATTTGTTCACATTGTCCGCGTTACCTGTTACAAAGCCGATAACCACACGATAACACAAGTCAACAAAACACAAATTCAGTTACAGAGCACACACAGAACACAAGACACCAGCGCACCGCTCACTTCAAAGCCTGAGAACCGACTGGCAACCGAACTGGAAACAGGTATCTCCAGCCTTCAGGGAGACAGCAACTGTTCAAGATAGAGGGGAGGGGTGCTCGCCCCTTGTTTCTACCCCCTGGAATGTCTAGAGCACACAAAAAACATGTATAGCGATTTATTTTGAGTTTATCCGGGCTGACTACTGATTGGTGGTAGCAATTAACCGAAGCCTTAATGGAACATCACTAGAGCACTACAGACCACTCAGGCTCGGAATCCTTATCAAACGTTAAAGCACTTCACTTTGTGTGTCTGGTAGGCGAGGCAGATCCTTGTGTGTAATGGTTTGTTTCTCTTGGTCCTTGCCTTGTTATCGGTCCAGAAAACAACCAAAGTGACTGCGATTCATGAATATTGTTTCAATGTTAAGCAAGACACATAATGTTGTTTGTTTTCTTGTACAAACGTTAAGTACCGTTTTGTATACTTATTGGGTTTAATTGGAGCGACCATCATTGTACTGTCCAGACCCGAGATCGTGATATCTAGTCTTTGAGCCCCCGTTAAACTTTTAAATAAATGTGTGTGTGTGTGTGTGTGTGTGTGTGTGTTGTGTGTTTGTGTGTTAAACTTTTAAATAAATGTGTGTGTGTGTGTGTGTGTGTGTATGTATGTATGTATGTATATATGTGTGTGTGTGTGTGTGTGTGTGTATATGTGTATATATATATATATATATATATATGTATATATTTGTGTGTGTGTGTGTGTGTGTGTGTGTGTGTGTGTGTGTGTGTGTGTGTGTGTGTGTGTGTGTGTGTGTGTGTGTGTGTGTGTGTG
>CM040185.1:100042920-100050420 GCA_022606455.1 Callitettix versicolor
TAATGCTCAAAGATAAACAAAAACTAATGCTCACCAACAAACATAAAGTAATGTTCAAAGACAAACAGAAACTAATGTTCAAAGGCAAACCGACACTAATGGTCAGTACAAACAGAGATTAATGCTCAAAGATAAACAAAAACCAATGCTCAAAGGCAAACAGAAACTAATGCTCAAAGGCAAACAGAAACTAATGGTCAGCGACAAATAGAAATTAATGCTCAAAGATAAACACAAACCAACGCTCAAAGGCAAACAGAAACTAATGGTCAGCAACAAACAGAAATTAATGCTCAAAGATAAACAGAAACTAATGCTCAAAGGCAAACAGAAACTAATGCTCAAAGGCAAACCGAAACTAATGGTCAGCGACAAACAGATATGAATGTTCAAAGATAAACAAAAACTAATGCTCAAAGGCAAACAAAACTAACTTAAAGGCAAAGAGAAACTAATGCTCCTGGACAAAAATAATTCGTGAGAGGCAAAACACTTTGAAAGAAAACATATTAGAACACGATTTACAGGATCCTGCAAATATTGACCAAGAAGAACATATAAATAGGGAACTTCCTCAAACTATAAATATACCTGTCACTGTTAATTCAAAGATCCATAATTTACACAGAAATGCTGATGAATGATTGTACGTCAAACGGAAAAATACTTAAGGTTACTTATTTATTATTCTTAACCCAAGATATTAAAATTTGGCTGAAATATTTGGTCCTCTTTACCATAACATAACTGTCGAAATGATATTTTTTTTATATCGATTCCAAAGATATTCTGCCAGATAAATTAATGAAGAAATACCAACTGAAGAGAGTCTAAACAACACTATTATGGTAAGTACAGACGAATTGCACCAGGGGTTAGCCACTGATTTTCAATAGGAAAACTTCGATAATCAAAAATGATCCAACAATCTAAACCACAAAATATGGGACCACAAAAGACGGACTATTTTCAAAATATATTAATACTCAACAAGGATTGAATTATGCATCACATTACAATTAGAATACTATAAGCCGAATACATCATATTTAAGAAATAACAGTGAAAGCAATGATTAAGCAAATGCTTTCATGTACACGTAGGCCTATTTAGCAAATTTTACTTTCCCTCTTCAAGTATTACTACATATTGAAACACACACACACACACACACACACACACACACACACACACACACACACACACACACACACACACGCGCACACACACACACACACACACGCACACACACACACACACACACACGCACACGCACACACACATACACACACACACACACGCGCACACACACACACACACACACACACACACACGCGCGCGCACACATAACACACACACACAACACACACACACACATAAAACACACAAACACGTGCGCGCACACACACACACGTAGGCACACACATACACACACAACACGCGCGCGCACACGCACACACGCACACAAACACACACACACGCGCACACATACACACGCACACGCGCGCACATATACACACAACACACACACACACACACACACAAACACAACACGCGCGCGCGCATACAAATACACACAAACATACACACAAACACACACAACACACACACACGCACGCGCGCACACTCACACACACACACACATAAACACAACACGCGCGCGCACACAAACACACACACACACACACACACACACACAACACGCGCGCGCGCACACACACACACACACACACACAACACGCACACACACACACACACACACGCGCGCACACCGGGATGACACTAGTTACGTGCGACACGCATTGGCTTTGTTGCTGTAATAACAGAGCGGGGCTTAAACCGGCGCCGGGCATTTATTTTTATTGGCAGAACCGAATCACGTTTGTTTTTACAAACGATTTCAAAGTGAAATCAATTACTTTGAACGCAGGCCGAAACTGAACTTTAATTTATGTAATTACGGTCCAATAAATTGTAATCAAATGACCAGTTGTCTGTAAGTCGTCGAGCGTGATGAATAGTCCATTGAACAGATCGGCGGGACCTTCATAAGCACACGTTGTTTCATAAGGTTGTGTTTCACGTACAATATCAAGGAATTCAGAATATTAAATTCAGTATGGATCTTTTTAGTTTTTATTTATTACTATTATCCTATTACTATTACTACTAATATCCTATTACTATTATTACTAGTTATTTATTTATTACGTTTTTATCCGCACTTACAAATCTCCACACTTATTTGGAAGGAACGAACACATCAGGTACAGAAAATGTTAACTCTGATAAAACCATCAATAGTGAAACCATAATTTCAAAAAAGTGAAGGATGAAAGGATTACGATTTGTTTAACATTTGAATAGCTCCAATTCTCAGACTGTTCAACGGATTTTGATGACTAACGACCTGGTCTAAGTTTTAATAAAATCCAGTTTTGTGTCAATGTCTGGCTACTGGGTGTCTGAACTGCGGACCTCAAGGTCCTTAATTCGAGCAGCAGTTAATCCCGTTGCGTAATTTATTCTGTGAGCGTGCATTTAGACGAAATGAAGCCATTAAAGTATTAGGTGACGGAATCAAGTCTACAGTACATGCGACCGAAACTGCGCCAAATATTTGATCACTTGTACTTTCTAACCTTTACCCGTTAGCGCGTGTGTAACACTTTCCAACGCTATATAAACAGCCTCTGTGTCTTAATATGACGACCTTGAAAAATAATTTTTAGTTCTAGCTTTATACGAATAGTTGAGTGAAAGAGGTTTCGAAACGCTGGTGAAACAAACATTAATATTATTTGTTACAAAACGTCCTTCGTTTGTCCATCACAAATGCAGCAAAAGCCTTCAGAAAATTAACCGTCACGCACAAGGCAGAGTTTGGTCAGACCAAACCGAGGAACTGTTGTTGGTTTATTTACTAAACACTGTCACACTGTCACTGCTACACGGGTCCGCTGCCGTGACTATGAATACAAATTGGAATTGTATGAGAGATTTTAACGCGTGGGTAGGAATCAATGCGTGTAGCCGTGTGACAGTGCTAAGCGGCTTTGGGTAATGTCAGGACAATGAAGGATAAAGCATGTGTATTAAGATAACTTACTCAGAAGTGGTTGTTTATTTCTTGCGTTAGTGATTTCTTAATATGTCTTTAAGTTAATAGTTATATTTTAACGATTTTAAAAACGCAACTGCAGTATTTACTTAAACTATATTTTTCATAATTGGTGTAATTACTTTTGCCATTTAAAAAATATTATTTAGGAAAACGTAATAAATGTTAAAACTGTATGGGGTTTATCTGTATATCTCCAAGGATTTTGACAAATATAATACTTGAAAACAAGGATTTATTAATTTGTTTTTATTATTTTTATGTCATTTATCTGAAGTTAGCTAAAGTTATCGTACTTATTAGAACCGAGATTTATATTATAAAAAACCTGTAATGTTACATTATGCTAATCTGAAAGGCCACATCGTTCAATTGACTTTAATATAATGCATTTAATTTAGCTTAAAAATAATGGTAGGTTTGCTTTTATTACTGATGGTCGCTTATAAGTACTTTTTCATAATATAAACATGCCTAGAGTAACCTTTCTTATTGTAGTGAACTTCAGTTCTAACCGTTAATACAAATCACTAAATGTATTTTTCACTTATTGTAATTTCGCAACGACTCCTTTTCTAACCGCCCGTACAAATCACTGAGCTGCCTAAGATACACTCGCCGCCCACGCAGTTGTGGCAGATTTATGTAGTTTTATTACAGTCAATTAAAGCAGCCAGTGTTCACATTAGCTTTGCTCACGCAGCTGAAAGCTGAACGCTGAGCGCTGAACGCTGAACGCTGAGTGGATCGTGACCGGTCCGTTCAGTTCGTGCCGAGTGTGTGCAGTCCCCCGCATGCGATGCGATGCAATTCAGTTTTGCGACGTCTCATTCACAATTAACTTGTTTATATTCTGAGACACGGTCAGTTATTCTGTGTGCGTGCGTTTGAGCGAAATGAAGCCATTAAGGTTCATTACGCGACAGAATTAGGTGTACTCGAGACAAAAATATCCTGTACGCTGAGTTTTACCCCTGTTTGCATTTTTCACCTTACTGATAAAAATTAAATAATTATACAAATAAGTTAATATTGATTCTGTTTGATCTGATTTACCATCATTCAAAAGGATACAGCATTATTATTAAACATGAATTATGACTGTCTAATTCCGTATTTAAATTTAAAAAAATAGAAATAAAATATAAATTAATTTTATAAAAGAAATAATTCAGGTGTCTTTGTACACAAATTAAAAATATCATTTTTTTGTTGTTATTTTAAGGCGAAAAGCACATTGAGGCTATTATCGCCTCCCTAAATGTGAATGTGAGTGTAAAGTGGTAAGTGTAAGTGTGTGTTAGACTCGGGTACCGCGAGGGTCGTCTAAATCCTCTCAATGGGTGCAGCCAGTCTGTACCTCCCTGCGGGAATTAAAAATCCGATTTGAAGCTATTAACATAAAGGTATGTTTTCGCGCGAGCGTATGTACGTAACACGTAGGCTTACTTACGGATGCTGTTTTCGACAGACGGTAAATAATTTATTTGGTTCCTACAAATCGTTGTTTTTGTAAACGATAAAACATTCAAATGCGCGAAATATATTTTATAACAACAAGGTAATTCAAAATTTATTCACACAAAAAACGATGAATACACAACGAGTAGTATAATTAAATATTAAGCCAAAAATTTGATATTGTAAATGTCGCAACCGATTAAGCAATTAAATGAATTTGGTACCGTAAGAAAACCGAATCTGAAAGGTTCGTTGTTCAGTCTCCAGAAATATTCAAAACGGATTCATTTCCACACTTTACCTCCTGCCAGCTTCGAGGAACAACCCTGCACACTGTGTTGTCTTTATTTTGTAACGCTCAGTGAAATAATACGTATCAACTATGTTTTAAGTTCTTTTCAATAATTATTCTAATAGGGACTAAATCGGATCTAAATTTTATGGGATGAAAACACCCTTTCAATTGAACAAAACCCCGAATTGTACAGTTATTCAATGTAGTTCAATCCTCTGGGTAGGAAAGAACAGGAAAATCCTCCTCTGAGTAGGAAAATTGAGTAAGAAAGTCCTCAGTTGAAAATTAGGAAAACTGATACAGTTTTTCAATGTAGAACTATCAAAGCAAAGCAAATTTTGGGTAGTGGATCTCGAATTTTGTTGAATGACAGCCATAAGATCTTATTGTTTCAATTTAGAAGTAATTTATTTTGCCATCACGGAGAGTTCGATTCACGTTGTGCGAAAATCGTTTACGATATGTTACTTAGATATTTTCAGATCAACTGAACACCGAATTTGAATTTGTGAATCTGTGCTGATCGCAGAAAACTAAATGATTTTGTCTTGTTGATGTGACTGTTCAGCTGTTTTGGGGGACACTCCGTAAAATTATCATAAAATCGGATTTTTTCAAATCTGGCTTTAACAAATGCAGTAAGCATCGCAAAAATAGTACACTATGGGTTTATAAGCAATACGACAAACCGTTAAAGCCGGTTTGTGGAATTCTGCTTTAGAAGATACCAAAGTAAAACTGTTCGACAGTAAATGATGAAAAGGAACGTAATGGATACAATCTGTCTGTCGTGTATTTCTCGACAGATTTGCGCATTACCGTGCCGGGAACTAACAGAAATACTTATAAACGCGATTAGTGAATGTTTTCGGAACAGCTGATACGTAATTGCACACCAAGATGCGCCCATGTGCTCGATTCGCTCTTAATAATCATCATTACACGTACACGCCGGCAAGCTACAATTATATCCACGTTACGTCTCCCATCTCTGTGTTTATACTCTCCGCTTTCTTTATAATCATCCCTAGCCCTGTCTCTCTCTATTCGTCTTTGTCCTTGTTTGTTCTCAAAGTTTGTCATTAGGTGATGCGTGCGGAACGAATGTTTCCTCGGCCAGCAGTGCGCATACCTCTGTCAGTGCAAGAAGTTTATTTTATCACTGGATCAAGTATAAAGCAAAAACAGTAAAAATCCTCTGAGTAGGAAAGTTCTCTGAGTATGAAAATCCTCTGAGTATGAAAATCCTCTGAGTAGGAAAATCCTCTGAGTATGAAAATCCTCTGAGTAGGAAAGTCCTCTGAGTATGAAAATCCTCTGAGTATGAAAATCCTCTGAGTAGGAAAGTCCTCTGAGTATGAAAATCCTCTGAGTAGGAAAGTTCTCTGAGTATGAAAATCCTCTGAGTAGGAAAATCCTCTGAGTAGGAAAGTCCTCTGAGTAGGAAAATCCTCTGAGTAGGAAAGTCCTCTGAGTAGGGAAATCCTCTGAGTATGAAAATCCTCTGAGTAGGAAAGTCCTCTGAGTAGGGAAATCCTCTGAGTATGATAATCCTCTAAGTAGGAAAATCCTCTGAGTATGAAAATCCTCTAAGTAGGAAAATCCTCTGAGTAGGGAAGTCCTCTGAGCAGGAAAATCCTTTGAGTAGGGAAGTCCTCTGAGTAGGAAAATCCTCTGAGTAGGAAAATCCTCTGAGTAGGAAAATCCTCTAAGTAGAAAAATCCTCTGAGTATGAAAATCCTCTAAGTAGGAAAATCCTCTGAGTAGGAAAGTCCTCTGAGTAGGAAAATCCTCTGAGTAGGAAAATCCTCTGAGTAGGAAAATCCTCTGAGTAGGAAAGTATCCAGCACTTGGATTTGTGCACACTAGGCTGTTCGACTTAGTTATAATTTAACAGGAAAGTGTAGTGTTTTTTATAATTTTGAAAAAAAGTCTGTAAAAATTCTTAAAAACCGTAACTTTAAACAACAGACTTAATAAATTTCATGTTTTCCAAAAATAGGCTGTACATTATGTTTCACGTTTTGCTCAAAATAATACGTAAGTATATTTCTTCAAAATATTTTACTGAAAATATTCATGAAATGTGCACACACACACACACACACACACAAAACTTGGCTAACTCTAAAGTTTAAAGCAACCAGCGCCGGTTGAGTGAATAGCACCGGCCTAATAGTTTATCGAACGGATAAAAGCGACCTCCTAGTGTACTTTAACTTTACCCATGTAAAAAGCGGGGGCTCTGTGTGGGCGGACATCATTCCCTAGCTACTTATGTTCCCATAAGTAAGAATATAAACAGAACAAGCGGGAAGTCACCGCACAGCAAAAACGTAGCCAAATTGGGCACAACATACGTGATAAGGGACATGAGTAAGGGGGAGAAACTTAAAGGGAATTAGCAGAGCATCTGCAAACAACTCAATAATGAATTGGAAAGTCAGCAATTACAAGTAACTGAGCATCTACAAGAGGGTATAAGTACAGTCGATCTACAAAGGTCGCAGTGCAACAGTAACCGTGGAAAGTCATCATCGATTTAACGATCCGAATTTTTGTATGAAGTAATTCTACATGAGAAAGTTTGTGCCACGGTCCAAACGTTTAGAATATTTCGCTG
>CM040185.1:100052920-100115420 GCA_022606455.1 Callitettix versicolor
ATTTTTCACGTTTAACTCTGCAAGTCAACCGAAGTGCGCCGCGCCACAGCCTCCTAACCGACAAAGATTAATGAGAGGACAACTAACATGTGATCTAGACATCACTGTCGGATTTACTCCACTAATAAAGCTGTCATTCGGTATTAATTAATCACGTCTATAACCGTAACGTTACGTCACCAATAACTGCAGTCCGATCAGCAATAACTTGCTTATCATTTGTTGATAAAGAACAGATTTAGGTTCAATTTGTTATGGTGGACAAGCGTCTATAAGATAATATATTCGTGGATGCACGCCTGTGTCGGCTAAAATTTAGTCAGTTTAGTTGAAATGCTTCGATCACGTGACTATCTCGCTCAAATAATGGAAGATAAGTTTACTTTAAGTAACAATATCACATAAATATGTTTAAATTATATTTCTTTTAAAAACGTTATTTAGGTTTAACGCTGCCACGTTCCAACAATATAAAACTGACATTGTTGGATTACAAAGAACGAGTACGACTTGTACAATTGATAAAACGGAAGACCTAAGTAAAAAGGTACAACAGCCGCTAGTCGGACAACTCGATCCGATTTACCGGTTCCATTTGTTTCCTGGAGAGTTCTAAATGTTTTACATTAATTTAAATTTAATTTACTTCGTAATTCTTCTGAAATTTGTTTTCATTAACCGATGCCAACAAAAGTTTAATCTGTTTGCGTTTAAGGTTACATAAATTGTATCGCATCAGGAATTGTGCAGTTCTCTAATCAGACATCTCACTTTACTGTGCAGACTTGCGAAACTCCTCGAAGGATATACAAGTGAATTGGAGAGTTGGTGAAACCATAACTTATATTGCAATGGGAGGAGAGAGTGAGAAGGCACGTTGAAGAAAGGGAGCGGAGATCAGCAACCTGCCACAAGTATCTCTCATTCATATGTAAGGTCATGTTTGGGCAATATTTGTATGATACAGTTCTACTGAGAGTTCATTGGAAGACAGTGCAAAGATCGTACCGTTGTTTGCGTGACAAAGCACGGCTAGCGTTTAAACAATAAGTCTGCAAGTTTTCAGTTTTGTTTGAACACATAAACTATTCATTTTAAGTATTTTAGTAGTCTATTTTATGTTGGGTTTCTCTTACAATTTCAAAGAATAAATTAAAGTTTATTACGAAGGAAAGTTTTCTTATACTGCTTGACAATTCCGACAATGGTGTTTTTGAATTATTTCAAATTTTTCCGAAAATAACTATTTCTATATAGTTAAAAGTAAATCTAATATTATTTATGTAAAATCATAAACGGTTGTATTTTGTACAAAACTATGTTCGCTTTTAGAAAACATCAGCAAAAGTAACAACCGGTGGTAGGAAAGTTAAGGCACAAATTAATATGTTGTCGATAAATCACATTTTGAAAATCGGTAAAATTAATCACTGTTCCAAGACCAACTGAAAGGAAAGTAAATACGTATAGTAAGAAATCAGTAAGTAAATAAATATTTATAGTAAGAAATCAGTAAATAAGTAAATACTTATAGTAAGAAAATCAGTAAATAAGTGAACAGGTATAATAAAAAATCAGTATATAAGTAAATATGTATAGTAAGAAATAATTAAATAAATAAATACGTATAGTAAGGAATAAGTATACAAGTAAATACGAATAGTAAGAAATCAGTAAATAAATAAATATTTATAGTAAGAAATCAGTAAATAAATAAATACGTATAATAAGAAAAGAGTAAATAAGTAAATACTTATTATAAGAAAATCAGTACATAAGTAAATACTTATAGTAAGAAATCAGTAAGTAAATAAATACATATAGTAAGAAAAGAGTAAATAAGTAAATACTTATTGTAAGAAAATCAGTAAATAAGTAAACAGGTATAATAAGAAATCAGTAAATAAGTAAATACTTATAGTAAGAAATCAGCAAGTAAATAAATACATATAGTAAGAAAAGAGCAAATAAGTAAATACTTATTACAAGAAAATCAGTAAATAAGTAAACAGGTATAATAAGAAATGTGTAAGTAAATAAGTATATTAACAAATGAGTAAGTAAGTTTTACAGTACAAAAGTCAGTAAGAAAGTAAATAAAAATAGTAAGAAAATCAATAAGTTAGTAAATACGTATAAATAAATCAAAAGTAAGTAAGTAAATAAGAAATTATTGTTTTCTATTTCAAGAAACATAAGTTACATAATGTTTTGGTTAATATAAGAAGATACGCTATATTTGTGTCCAATTATTTTGGACCCTAATAGCCTAATTTTAATAGATTAGTTATTAGTAGACAGACTATAATATGCCGAATCGAGTGTTGCTTTAAGGCTATTTTCGCATAGTGCTAGCGGATTACTCTCTTACAACGCAGAGTGTAGGCTATACAAATATTTGGGATCTTGGTATTTTGTTGGTGAAATGGTGTTCAGTAAACTTGAGGTAAAAACATTTGTTGTTCTTATTTGTTACTTTGTACAAGAATTTTGTTTAAATTTAACTTATACGCAGCCTAAAGTATCGTGAATCGCTGCAGCAGAAGTAAATCCGACAGAGGCGCTTCAAGTTACACGCCAAGTCGGGGAGGCAAGTTTGTAGTGAACGAAAATTTCTGTTCTGCAGGCAATAAACAAACCCTGCCCGTGCCAAAGTTTTACTTTTGCCGTCGAATCACTTTTGAACTAAAATTTTTTGCATATTGTAATGGATCTAATGAATCTTTGTATAAACCCAAAATTTGAAGAATATCTCACAAGTCGTTTTTGAGAAATCAGTCAGAGTTTCGGTTTTGGCGCTTGTGAGTGAAGTAGGAATATCGCAGAAAGTTTGAGAAACGTATACGTGTCGCTTATTTTGTGGAGGCGACGATATCAAGATGAATTCTTACAAATTTATTAATGAAGTAATACCTCGACGCATGCGCACAACGCCTGGACTGGCAGGCACTGAACAATAAAGGCATATTATAAAGGAATTTTAAAGAAACACGACCCGCTGCAGCCAGAGCAGCTGGTGAAATGAAAGAGCAAGGAGATAACCGTTGGCTCGCGTCTTGTCACAACACGTCACAATCTCCGTTAAATCTAACGAATTACGCCATAAGAGCTGTAAAACTGGAACAGAAAGGGATCCTTTCATCACAATGGAGTCTAGAGTTACTAATGTACGTTGGACGGGCTGATGAAAAGCAGCAATATGGCGGCCAAGGAACACGGAACAGGTGGGTGTCTTATTGTATTGTCGGGGAGGGATGGGGGGATGATGTGGTTTTTGTCAGGCCTTCAACAAAGCTTCATCGGAGCAAAGTCGAGTGTATAAACACAAAGATCTTCTTCTTGACTCCCCCACCTTCTGAAGGCTACTTCAATCTTGTCCACCTTTCTAATCTCCTGGCTAAGTGCAAGGTCATTGACATTGTTATAAATATGAAGGTATATAGATGAACATAACCTTAGTTCAAAACATTAGCTTAACAACAAAGTTTCATATCTGTTTGTTTTAACTTTGAAAGTGGCTTTATTTGTATAGTACAAAGTAAGGCATTGTAAAAATAAGAAACAGATAATTAGGCAAGTAACAAACATATAGGGCCTAATTTTAAATAAATTCCATTTATCATTGCATAGGGAAACAAGTTTTTTCTAATAGAAAAAATATATTTATTGCAATAAATTTAAAATTGTAACATTTGGCACTGTTGAATACAAAATTTTACTTGTGTTTCACAGTTTGCTACTAATCGAATCGAAAGTACATACGAGCAACGCTAAACCAAACAACTTTATTTTACAGCCTATAAACGTAGTATTAGAGCAGACGTGTATTATAAAGGTAAGAACGTTTAAACGCGCTTCGCTAAGTACCTGCTTGGTGCTTTCAAGTACTTCAAAATAAATATCGGAATCCATTAGGGCTCTTGTCCTCCAGGTTGTTAGCATATCGAGAAAATATAGAGATTAAAAACAGTGAGAAAAGGGCAGCGGGGCAGCGGCTGAGTGCTTCCATTAGCATTCCGAATCTTAGCGATAAGCCAAGACCTGGGCACTAAATAATTAGGCTCAGTACAAGGATTTCCACTCCGGCCGAGGAGGCTGTTTATGGTGCTGTTGTTTCAACGTCGGACATCGGTTCAGTTACCCGACAGCGCTGTCCTGCTGTCCTGCTGTCCGGCTGTCCTGTCTGTACACTTCTGTACCGTGTTATTGTAATTATAAGTCGTTAATTAGCAGACCAGCAGTTTATGGAGGGCAGGATTCGGAAAGCGTGGGTATAATTAGGGCTCGTAATGTCTGCAGAGTTAGGCCTAAATAATAAACTGGAGGTAGGCCTAAGCCTGTAACAGTGAGTCGACAAATTTGTTGGCGAAATACATTTTGTGTGGATTCTTTACAAGCAGAATGTACCTGCGTCCAATTAAAAATAAATCTATTTTTGTAACTTTATGTTGTAAGTCTTATAAAAAACTTTTGAGATATTACTCTATTTTTAAAATTTTCGGCGAATACTCAGGAACCATTACGTAAAAACACAGCCTTCCTTCGGAATACGCTTCCTTCGTGGACTTAAAGACGGCATGAGAGCAAAATTTACCCACCCATTTTTCGTTAAAATATGTTTCTGTTAATTTTTGAGAATTTTTTCCACAAAATGATTATATCAATTTATTATTTCCACTTGAAATGAGCACTTGAAACGTCATACTGTTAAAGTACTTTTAAAATCCATAAGTTCCCAGTATTTTGAGTACCACACCCGGTATTTTGAGTACCACTCCCGGTATTTTGAGTACCATACCCGGTATTTTGAATACCATACCCAGTATTTTGAGTACCATACCCGGTATTTTGAGTACCATACCCGGTATTTTGAGTACCATACCCAGTATTTTGAATACCATACCCGGTATTATGAGTACCATACCCGGTATTTTGAGTACCATACCCAGTATTTTGAGTACCCTATCCAGTATTTTGAGTACCACACCCGGTATTTTGAACACAAAAACGGTATTTTGAGTATCATACCAGGTATTTTGAGTATCATACCCGGTATTTTGAGTACAATAACCGGTATTTTCAGTACCATCCGGTATTTTGAGTACCATACCCGATATTTTGAATACCATACCCGGTATTTTGAGTATCACACCCGGTATTTTGAGTACTATAGAGGGTATTTTGAGTACCATACCCAGTATTTTAAATACCATACCCAGTATTTTGAGTACCCTATCCAGTATTTTGAGTACCATATCCGGTATTTTGAGGGCAGTTCCTAACTAATTTTTGACGTGTCATTAAAACTTTAATAAAATCAAAAATTCTGATAAAGCAAAGCAAGGAGTTATTTCTTTCTTTGTTATTTTATTTTAAGGCGAAAAGCACATTGAGGCTATTATCGCCTCCCTAAATGTAAGTGTGATTCTTCAACCGAAATGAATCAGACACCGGAAGGACTCGCCGCAGGAGAGTGACTGGTAACTGGTGGCTTCACCAGGCAGAGCGGCGCCAACAGCTTCTGTTCCGACTACAAAAGAACTCCGCGTGTTTGTATGTTTACAAACATATTAAATATTTGAAACGTGTTGGAATCAAACAATGCTATTTCTGACTGGAGGCAGTATGCCAGGACGCTACACGGTACTTGAATCTTTCATTATTATTACTGAGGCACGTCTGTACACGGCAGTGTGAGTGAAATCAAACGATTCTGCGGTCGGCGTATTTATTGGAATTCACTGGTAACAAGAGATTTAAAATTTCCCAGCGTCGGTTGTGAAGTGAATATTGAAATTTTGAAACAATTGCTGAGGTTCTATTCACTGATTTGTCAGTTTCCCAGTACGAACACTGTAAAACAGCTGAATACTCGTACAGAAATCGATCTTGGAAATTTTGGTTTTCAGGCCCCTCAGTTTTCTTCTTGGATCTTCTTTTGCAGAAGTGTCTCTTGGCACGTTTTTAAGTCACATAATCAACAAAAATCAGCTTACTTTAAAATAGGCTGCAACGATTTTGATAATTTTTTGTTCAAGTTTAGTCTATTAAAATCCATAAAAACGTGTAAACTGATTTAGTCTATAAGGTTTCTTCTTATTTGAGCTAATTCTCATTAAGAAATGTATTCCACTTCTTGTTTGAGCTAATTTGTAATTCACAAATTTGTCTCACTTTTTACTTGAGCTAATTCTAATCGAGGAATTTGTCCCACTTTTTACTTGAGCTAATTCTAATTGAGGAATTTGTCCCACTTTTTATTTAAGCTAATTATAATCGAGGAATTTGTCCCACTTTTTATTTGAGATAATTTTAATTAAGAAATTTGTCCCACTTTTTATTTGAGATAATTATAATTAAGAAATTTTCCCACTTTTTATTTGAGATAATTTTAAGTAAAAATTTGTCCCACTTTTTATTTGAGATAATTTTAATTAAGAAATGTGTCCAACTTTTTATTTGAGCTAATTATAATTGAGGAATTTGTCCCACTTTTTACTGGAGCTAATTATAATTAAGAAATTTGTCCCACTTTTTATTTGAGATAATTTTTAATTAAGAAGTTTGTCCCACTTTTTATTTGTGCTATTAATAATTATAAAATTTGTCTCACTTTTCATTTTGTCAGCCGCAAACATTTTGGACAAAAATTACCAGTTTAATGATACATAAGAAAGTTCGTGTGTCAAGTTTTGTTAAATTTAATTAAAATTCCCTTCGCTTGTTGCTATATAAACCTGTGTATGCTATATTAATACTCGTGTATTGCATCATTTCATTTTGGTTGCTTAAGGGACTGTTTGTTTCCTCCTTAAGTCTTGTTGCTGAAGTTCTAACTAAGGTCTATTAAGTTGTCAGTTAAGTGACAGTTACATCTTGTAAATATTCTGTGTTAGTACTGTCTGTATACAAAGTCTAGCTGATAAACATTTTGCAGTCTTACCTTCCCACTAAACAATAACCAATAGAACTTAGTATTTAAGTGTACGTTTGCCTCGCTGTCGGTTGCGTGTATAAGGGGCCTACGTAGTGTTGTAC
The DNA here is from genome assembly GCA_022606455.1 of Callitettix versicolor. Classification (NCBI taxonomy): domain Eukaryota; kingdom Metazoa; phylum Arthropoda; class Insecta; order Hemiptera; family Cercopidae; genus Callitettix; species Callitettix versicolor. The sequence continues at coordinate 100,059,959 of CM040185.1, forward strand.
ACACGGTTGCGTGTATAAGGGGCCTACGTAGTGTTGTACACACGGTTGCGTGTATAAGGGGCCTACGTAGTGTTGTACACACGGTTGCGTGTATAAGGGGCCTACATAGTGTTGTACACACGGTTGCGTGTATAAGGGGCCTACATAGTGTTGTACACACGGTTGCGTGTATAAGGGGCCTACATAGTGTTGTACACACGGTTGCGTGTATAAGGGGCCTACGTAGTGTTGTACACACGGTTGCGTGTATAAGGGGCCTACATAGTGTTGTACACAATGAGCTCTGTGAAATTTGTTAAGGATTTATTGTGGCGTTTTATTCAAACCAAGACTGATGAACCCTTTTCATCAAATCACCAATTCTTGTTCTAAAAACTCGTAATTTGCAAGACAAAAATCAGACTTTCCAAATAAACAACTAAAATGAATATTATCAAATCTAATCTTTAACTAAATAAAACAATCAGGTCGTTATCTTCCTAAAAATAGACTTGAATAAATAAAAAAGCAGGTCCAAGAGTAAATTGAAAAAACACAAATTATCACTGCTCACTTGACCACATCCGAGATTTCTTTTAGTATTCGTCAAAAGCTTGAGCGACAATTTTTGGTGACACGAAACTTTGTTTCCAAGTACGAAAACGTTTGTGCAATATTTTGCTTCATTTATTTGCTTTGACCCATATCACTATTAAAAGAATAACACGGCATACAAATTATTTGCTTTGACCCATAATCACTATTAAAAGAATAACACGGCATACAAATTATTTATTTAGACCCATAATCACTATTAAAAGAATAACACGGCATACAAATTATTTGTTTTGACCCATAATCACTACTAAAAGAATAACACGGCATACAAATTATTTGCTTTGACCCATAATCACTACTAAAAGAATAACACGGCATACAAATTATTTGCTTTGACCCATATCACTATTAAAAGAATAACACGGCATACAAATTATTTGCTTTGACCCATATCACTATTAAAAGAATAACACGGCATACAAATTATTTGCTTTGACCCATATCACTATTAAAAGAATAACATGGCATACAAATTATTTGTTTTGACCCATAATCACTACTAAAAGAATAACACGGCATACAAATTATTTGCGTTGACCCATAATCACTACTAAAAGAATAACACGGCATACAAATTATTTGCTTTGACCCATAATCACTACTAAAAGAATAACACGGCATACAAATTATTTGCTTTGACCCATAATCACTATTAAAATTATAACACGATATACAAACCCCATTATAAATAACTCCAAATTTTGTTACAAATGGAAACAATTTTTTATAAAAATACGAAACAATTAAAATTCAAAAATAATTGCAAACGCAGAACCCACGCCATGTGATTGGTAAGAGCTGCGAAGCAGGTGCGTGCTGAGGCTAAGGAAGGGTTTCTACGGAGCGCCAATAAATTTAACTCTAATCGAAATAAATCCACCGCCAGGTAGACTCGGACAGACAGACAGATGTTAAAGACAAGGGTTGGAGGAGTGCCATGGCAGTACAATGATGTTGGGCAACAGATCAACTCTGGCTTTATCTGTGAGAACTTCCCACTTATATCCAAGATTCCTTAGTCTTTAGGTAATTACATTGCTGGGGAACAGCCATTCACAAAACGTTAATTGTCTTCCAATATTTGGGAAACACTTGGTTCCGCTCACGTTAATTATTTTATATTGTCAGTTTTGTATTAACTTAAATGTCACAATGTATTAGTGCTTAAAGGTCACAATTAGGCCTATATATTGCTAATAATGTCACCACAATTGCATAAAGTTACTTTTGAATAGAATTAGAAAATTTAAACCCCTAACCCTCCGACCCCTAAAAATCCTAATTTAACCCTAAAAACGCATTTGCCTGAATCACGCAGATTTTAACGTAACACATTTTAAAGAAAACAAATTTGTCTAAGTTAAAAAGTTACCATTTTTTTAGTTTCGAATTTTTAACGTTTATAAGGATTTTTGTTGGATAATGAAACTTTTACGAAACATCGATATTTGTGTGACGCTTCAATCAAACTGGACCGAAACTGCGAACGATATGAGTAAACACCAATTGTAGGACTCAGATCTCAAAGTATCGATCACTTCTATCGAGTAACCCTAGAAATGCATTCAAAACGTCACGTTTAGGTATTAATTATTGTTCGCGAATCCCACTCGCAAAACAAGCTGTTGAAGCGGCCATCATAGTAAGGTCTAACCCGAAACTTGAATGGTCGCTTATATTTTGATTACTAGATTGTTACTGAGTTGTCGTTAAAAATTGAAATAAATATTTGTGTGCGTGCGCTTGCGTTTTTGTGTGTGTGTGTGTGCGCGCGTGCGCTTGCGAGTGTCGTGTGTGTGTGTGTGCGCGCGCGCACGCGTGTGTGCATGCGCTTGTGTGCGTTTGCATGTTTTGTTGTGTGTGTGTGTGTGTGTGTGTGTGTGTGTGTGTGTGTGTGTGTGTGTGTGTGTGCGCGCGCATGAGCTTGTCTGTTTTGTGTGTGTGTGTGTGTGTGTGTGTGCGCGCGCGCGTGCGCTTGCGCTTGCGAGTGTCGTGTGTGTGTGTGTGCGCGCGCGTGTGTGTGCATGCGCTTGTATGCGTTTGCATGTTTTGTGTGTGTGTGTGTGTGTGTGTGTGTGTGTGTGCGCGCTTGCGTGTGGTGTGTGTGCGTGCGCTTGCGAGCGTCGTGTGCGCGCGCTTAAGTGTGTGTTGAGGAGATGTGTGAGAGCAGTATGAGCTAGAGGTGCGGTGGGATCGCTAAGCCCATCAGCTGCTCACTTCAGCCGCCTCCGCCGGATGTATGTGTGTGTATATATATAATGCTCACAATATTTATGTATATAGAAACGTATTTTGTAATGTTTAGTATAAAACCGTCATTGGCTAAATTTCTCTTACAAAAACTTGTCCCCGGGAGAAGTACTTGCTGCTGCCACGCCACCCAACAATGGATGCGTCTCCGTACAACAATGCCACATAAATATTAATTATAATGTTGTCCGAGCGACGTAACAACGTCCATGATTGACTTACGGCCCGAGGTAATGACTAATAATAACGTATATACTACGGGACATTTACTTCGCTAACTGACGTCCAAGGCAGGGAGACCGACTGACATGAAATGTGCACTGAATCAATTACCGGTACTGAGAACAGGATATAACAAACGAGAACGTATTTAGAATGAGTTGTGTTCATACCATTAAGAGATAACTTAGCCATCGACAACGTGCAAAGAATAATGATAATGAAATACAATTACCGCGTAAATCAGTATAATTTCACAAAATCGGTTCATCAGTTTGACAAAAACTTTGTCCATGCTGTGTTTATGCTGTGTTTAAGTTGCTCGAGCGTGTAATATTTTAAATAAAGGAAGTATTTATTTATTGTTTCATCAAGAGATACACTTTAGACAACAAAAATACAATTTGCACTAAATATGTCCTTGAGACGTTACTGTCGGCAAGGATGATGAACGTGCAATAAACTGTCTCAACTTAATTAATAATAACGACTGTATATTTTAATGCTTTTTAAAAAAAAAAGACAGACACAACTTGCTATAATGTTACTGTGTAGTGACAGCAGCGGAATTTATTAAATTTGGTTTCGGAATAGAACAACTTCTGGCTGGCATCAATTTGATTCTTGTTTTTTTTTCGATTTACTTTTTCATTTTTTCAAAGTGAATATTTCTTACAGTTCGGCGTACTATTTTTGTAGGCGGAGTAAAATCGTTCAATGTGATACGAAAAAACGTCACGAAGATACTACGAAATAAGACGAGGACGCACGAGAGTCCGCCAGTCAATTTAGGCAATAAATATATTTCTGAAATAGTCGCACGGTTACACTGCCATCTTGCGGCGACGTTTACAATTAACAGTTCAGCAACATTTTTTTTTTTTTGTGTTTAACGTCTGACTGTTGTGCACACTTGGGCTAATGCAGACGATGGGATGATGTATAGCGTATGAAAATGCCAAGCCCTCGCCGGGAATCGAACCCGGGTCCTCGGGGTGAAAGCCTAGTACGCTATCCACTAGACCTCCGAGGCGGCTCAGTTCAGCAAAATGTTGAAGCCCTACTGAAAGCATTTCAATAATATAAAAGCACGTATATTTGTGTCTGTTAATTTGTCTGCACAGTGTTTTATAACACTGCATCTTTCGCATGAACTTTAACGAAAATAATTGTGTGCGTACGCGCGCGCGCGTGTGTGTGTTATTGAATACGATAATGAAATTTGATTTTCAAAAAGTGTAGGATAATACTAATTGTATGTAAGAAAACTACGAAGGCTACCACTAGATGGATTCTTGCCTTCATCAAGCGAACAATAAACAAGAGAAAATTACAAAAGTCCTTACTTGAACTTAATAAATGTGCTGCGCATGCGCACAGTGGTGCAATACGGCGTATGTGTGGGTACGGCGCTAAGCATGCAGATCACGTAGGTCGAGGGTATCCTTAGGAAATCTTAGGTTAGTTATTGCCTATTGTCCACGAATTTACAGGAAGTTAAGGGCGTCGAGGATATAACTCCTTCGGTGGTATTTATGGAAGGATTCTATTAAGGCGATCGTTTATGCAAATCCGTAGACGATTTGGTTTGGACCAGTGACAGGCGAGTGTCAGGTTAGGTTAGTTGTGAGAATTGTTAAATGCACTGTGTAATTATGTAAAGAGACTCACGCATCCGATCTCAACATTTGTGACACAGTCTAAAGTGTAAGATGTTAATAATATAACTTTCTAATAATAACCAATGACTTTATGCCAAACTAACGGCAGTAACTGCGGTATGGAACACACGACCTTGGGGCAAGCAAGCGTACACCGCCTTAACTATTAATGCAGTAATTTAAGTTTACAAATAAATACGGCTTTTGACAATTAAAAACCTTATATATATATATATATATATATATATATATAACGTGTTTTGTTGTCAAAGTTGAATATAGAAAGCAAACAAACAAATCCTACCAAAACAGTAAAGTAACAGCCTAAACTGTACGAAAATATAATTGTTTTGCTTTCAGTCATTTTATGGTAAAACACCATACAAACTATCATTTTTTATTTATTCTATCACTGAATTTGTTCAAAATCGGTTGTAACGTTTGAACGTAATCAAAGAAATCGGTTAAAGTGATTAAGTAGTTGGACAAAAGAGGGATGAAAGGCACGCTTCGGCTATAACGCATACAGACAACATTCGTGTTCACGTCCCGTTAACTTAGCACACAATTAGTGTAAGTAAATATTGTGACCGCAACGCGGCAACGTTCCGCCTCGTCTAGTCACTTGCCTAGCGCATACGTGACAAGCAGCCTCAGCTGCGCACACAGCTACACCGTTGTCAAGGTTGCTAAAAGTTGTAGAAAAACAAACAAAACTTTCTTAAACTAAAATTAGTAAAAAAAATTAAATTAAATTTACGTTGTTAGTAATTATCTTCATTTTCTTTCATTCTCAACGTTCGTAAAAAAAAACTTACACGGCTGCCTGGATTTACATTTTCTTTCATTCTCAACGTTCGTAAAAAAAAACTTACACGGCTACCTGGATTTACATTTTCTTTCATTCTCAACGTTCGTAAAAAAAAACTTACACGGCTGTCTGGATTTACATTTTCTTTCATTCTCAACGTTCGTAAAAAAAAACTTACACGGCTGCCTGGATTTACATTTTCTTTCATTCTCAACGTTCGTAAAAAAACTTACACGGCTGTCTGGATTTACATTTTCTTTCATTCTCAACGTTCGTAAAAAAACTTACACGGCTGCCTGGATTTACATTTTCTTTCATTCTCAACGTTCGTAAAAAAAAACTTACACGGCTGTCTGGATTTACATTTTCTTTCATTCTCAACGTTCGTAAAAAAAACTTACATGGCTGCCAGGATTTACATTTTCTTTCATTCTCAACGTTCGTAAAAAAAAACTTACACGGCTGCCTGGATTTACATTTTCTTTCATTCTCAACGTTCGTAAAAAAAAACTTACACGGCTACCTGGATTTACATTTTCTTTCATTCTCAACGTTCGTAAAAAAAAACTTACACGGCTGCCAGGATTTACATTTTCTTTCATTCTCACCGTTCGTAAAAAAAAACTTACACGGCTGCCTGGATTTACATTTTCTTTCATTCTCAACGTTCGTAAAAAAAAACTTACACGGCTGCCTGGATTTACATTTTCTTTCATTCTCAACGTTCGTAAAAAAAAACTTACACGGCTGTCTGGATTTACATTTTCTTTCATTCTCAACGTTCGTAAAAAAAAACTTACACGGCTGCCTGGATTTACATTTTCTTTCATTCTCAACGTTCGTAAAAAAAAACTTACACGGCTGTCTGGATTTAGATTTTCTTTCATTCTCAACGTTCGTAAAAAAAAACTTACACGGCTACCTGGATTTACATTTTCTTTCATTCTGAACGTTCGTAAAAAAAAACTTACACGGCTGTCTGGATTTGCATTTTCTTTCATTCTCAACGTTCGTAAAAAAAAACTTACACGGCTGTCTGGATTTACATTTTCTTTCATTCTCAACGTTCGTAAAAAAAAACTTACACGGCTGTCTGGATTTACATTTTCTTTCATTCTCAACGTTCGTAAAAAAAAACTTACACGGCTGCCTGGATTTACATTTTCTTTCATTCTCAACGTTCGTAAAAAAAAACTTACACGGCTGTCTGGATTTACATTTTCTTTCATTCTCAACGTTCGTAAAAAAAACTTACACGGCTGCCTGGATTTACATTTTCTTTCATTCTCAACGTTCGTAAAAAAACTTACACGGCTGTCTGGATTTACATTTTCTTTCATTCTCAACGTTCGTAAAAAAACTTACACGGCTGTCTGGATTTACATTTTCTTTCATTCTCAACGTTTGTAAAAAAAAAACTTACACGGCTGCCTGGATTTACATTTTCTTTCATTCTCAACGTTCGTAAAAAAAAACTTACACGGCTGTCTGGATTTACATTTTCTTTCATTCTCAACGTTCGTAAAAAAAAAACTTACTCGGCTGCCTGGATTTACATTTTTTTTCTGTTCTTGAACTTTTTCTTGGCGCAAGTATTTAGGTTACAAAAAAAGTATTTATTTGACAGAAATTTTAACAGAATTTAAAGATAGTCATATTTTTGATTTTGTCGATATTTGCCGAAACTACATTTTGGGAAAACCTGTTTGATGATTAGGCCTACGTTTTAGCTAAATTTGTTCTGATTTAAACAAATTTTGAATTTTTTTTTAACGTCCGACTATTGTGCACACTTGGGCTAATGCAGACGATGGGATGATTTATAGCGTATGAAAATGCCAAGCCCTGGCCGGGAATCGAACCCGGGTCCTCGGGGTGAAAGCCCAGTACGCTATCAACTAGGCCACCGAGGCGGCTCATTGAGGCTATTATCGCCTCCCTAAATATAAGTGTGAGTGTAAAGCGTTAAAGTCGTAAGTGTAGTGTTGTAAGTGTAAGTGTTTGTTAGACTCGGGTACCGCGAGGGACGTCTACATCCTCTAAATAGGTGCAGCTAGTCTGCACCCCTGCGGGGTTGCCTAGGAAAAATTAACGACCTAAAATACATGCTACTTTTCATTAAAATCTATGAATTTAATCTAGTATAATTACAGTAATAAGTTATTAATATTTACACAATAAAAACATTTTGTGCATTGTATTGCAGTTCAGGCTATTGTTGTCGCAAGACCTGCCAGACAAATCCAACTCAAACAATGTCCACACACAGTTATTACAAAGGCTGCGATAGTGTTACTATTCCTCACCAGGGATCAGTGTGACAAATCTTCTTTCACTCTATATGGTCTCCTTTACGCAATACTTATAAGTATTTTGAGGTTTTCATTAATTATACCCATTTTCAGACCCAAAAGTATATCGACGGTAGATGACAATCGACCATTTACAAAGTACGAGCCAATAATCGTTGGACTGCAATACAGTGATATTTTTTGGCAGGATATTCCTTATTAAAAAGGAAAATTTTAAACGAAAAAGTGCCAAAGCAAATATTATTAGACGCGAACAACAAAGCTTGTTACAAGTTAAACAACGACACGTGATAAGGCATAAAACAAACTGTCACCAGTGATTACGTAACAACAATGGAATCCAGGTCATGCTGAAACTGATTCTTCTGGCCGACAGCAGGAAATGGATTTGTTAATACCGAGCTTATATATCCATATATACATGTATAGATTACCGTTTCGAAATGAGCAGCAACAATGGAATTCTGAAACGAAAAAGTGGTTTAGTTCAAATTACAATTACATAAAATGTCTCGATTGTAATTTTGTTTATTGAGACATATACAATCGATAATTTAAATGTTTTGTCTAATTACCGGGTAAGATAATTAATACAATTTTTTAAAATAGTTAAATAGTGCACAAACCGTCTTCCCTTTAAGGTAGTTATCCCCGCAGGGGGTGCAGAGTAGTTGCTGTTTATTGAGAGGATTTAGACGTCCCTCGCGGTACCCGAGTCTAACACACACTACACTTACGACTTTAACACTTTACACTCACACTTACATTTAAGGAGGCGATAATAGCCTCAATGTGCTTTTCGCCTTAAAATAACAAAAACAAAATAAGGTAGTTAATCTAAACAAAAATCGGTGAAGCCCTTAAACACCCGGAGATAACTTTCCGAAAATTGCTGTTTCAAAATTTTGTAAAAATCAAAACAAAACCATAACTCGGTGAAACATTTACATACATATATTACACACACACACACACACACATATATATATATATATATATATATATATATATATATATATATATATATATATATATATATATATATATATATATACACACACACACACACACACACACACAGTCATAAAACCGGAGGTATTATATGCAAGCGAGACGCTATCACTCCACACAAAAGCTACCATGGAGGGTATTTTGAAGGAAGAACGCAAAATCTTGAGGAAGATCCTTGGCTCGAGATTAACAGAAGATGGATACAGGTTGCACTCCCGGAAGACCACAGAGAAGATATCGAACCTGGCAGCAGATATCAGAAGAAGGAGGCTTCGGTTCTATGGATACATCAGTAGACTCCCAACAACGAGACTTGCCAACAGAATCCTTAAGTATATTCAAGGTGTCAAATCAACAACGTCGTGGATCGCACAAGTCAGAATAGACCTACATGACGCAGGAATAGACTCAACAGATGTTGAAGATAGACACGCATACAGGAGAAAGATGCTCGGTTGGAAGGTCCCAGAGAATGAAATCCCAATGAGAGCAGGGGTAAAATGGTTGGAGGAGCGGAAGAGGATCCATGGGGACAGGATGAGGGAGATGAGGAGGATTAGAAGGAACAAGACATGAGTCGGAGTGCTTTGCGTGATCCAACAGGGTCTATGCGCAGATAATAATAATAATAATTATATATATATATGTATTACATATACGAATAAAATCATTATCTGTTAAATTTTGAATAATTTTATGTGAATGACGTGTGGTATTTTTGTGTAAAAAAAGGTAGGAAAATGTTTGCAATGGTTTTTGCTGTTTTTTACGAGAGTACAATGGATTAATTTTGAAAGGCGACTCCCACGGGCCCGGGTCTTACCAAGATGACGGCTCAAACAACTGAACCAATGAATTCTGCTTTTTTGACTTTAAAAATACACTTTGACAGTGGAATTACGGCAACAGATTCAGTAAAGCAGTGTTGTAGCCTTAAGTACTAACCACTGCTGATAACTGTGTTTAATTAGGCCATATGCAAATTGTATCTTTTAGTCTGACAAGAATAAAACAAATTTATTTAAACCAGCGTTTGTACAGTGTACAGTCCGTTTAAAAAAACTAAAATACTCATTGCAGCATTTATTAATTTTTTTTGTAGTTTTTTGCCCCGAAGAGGGGTGCAGACTAGCTGCACCTATTGAGAGGATTAAGACGTCCTTGGCGGTGCCCGAGTATAACACACACTTCATTTAGGGAGGCGATAATAGCCTCAATGTGCTTTTCGCCTTAAAATAAAAAAAAGTAGTTTTTTGTGAGTAATCTTCATTGTGTTTAATGACTCGGATTTAGAAAGCTTGATATTCATAAAAACTTGAGCCAAATCGCTTTAGAAAATTTCCAAAAAATATGGCTCTAGTAATTTGTGCGTTCCGGTTTTTTGTACGATCGTGAGTCGTAGGCTTTCTGAAAACTGGGGGATTAAGGGCTGCATTTTCTCCCTAGCAACAATTTTAGATAACTTTAATTACTCGGGTACAGTGTCTGTTCGTTACTCCCTCCATTCCCTCCCCTCGTCTACTTCCCACCTTTAATCAGCGCTAAAATCTACATAAAAAATCATTTAAAATTTAAAAAATTTATTGAAATTAAAAAAGCGAATTTGACGACGCTGTGGTTGGAGTTGATTTACAATAAAATTTAAAATTTACACGCGGACTAACTATATATATATATATATATATATATATAATATATATATATATATATATATATATTTTTTTTTTTTTTTTTAACGTCCGACTATTGTGCACACTTTGGCTAATGCAGACGATGGGATGATTTATAGCGTATGAAAATGCCAAGCCCTGGCCGGGAATCGAACCCGGGTCCTCGGGGTGAAAGCCTAGTACGTATCCACTAGGCCACCGAGGCGGCTTCACGCGGATTATAATAGCCTGCTAATTATTACTGTATAGTCCTGAAAAATTTCCAAAACTAGAGTACGGTGAAATATATTCAGGGAATTTACTTCTACCACGTCAGCGAGACAGTTGCGTGTCGCGATTGTTTAAAGATGTTTAATACGTAAAGCACGCATGGTTAGTGATTAGCGGGATGTTAATTTTATTGGACTTACAGGATAAGCAATGTAATAACAGAGTACACAAGCACTATAAAGTATCATCTGATAACACATTTTTCAAAGAACTGAAAGCATCTTTTCTATATTAAAATGAAGAAGGAAATTTTCAATAAGGTTCCTAAGTAAATACTGGCCTCAATAGCGAAGGATGGATATTATACGTTCTGTCTGAGGGCGACAAAGAAATCCCGGTCGTCTGACGTCTCGCAAAAACTAAAGGAATATTCTAATGGCATTCCTTCGCCTTTGTTGTCCTTATTCTTCCTTACATATTCCATTACTAATATGAAGACTCAGGTATTGCCAGCCATCGCGTCTATATACTTTGCATAATACCTTCTACAAGGGTAGCGATATTTGTAGAGGAACACAACATTGGGCGTCCGAACACGATATAAGCAGTCCTAAAAACATCGTTCTTTAAACCATTACTGTGTACCTGATTATTATATTACGCAAAGTGGTTAGTAGATCGGAACCAAAAATTATGTTAATTCTTATTGCTATACTGTTTGGGGTTTACAGAATTGTAACAAACTCATTGATCGTGTTTAAATAATAACATTGATCATATAACGGCAACATTAGCCTACGCAGGCAGCGAAGTATACATATTGGATGCTGAATGTTGCGCGTGTTGGATTAACCGATACATTTCGGAAGAACCGGTTCTCCGGGTGCATTACGCATGTCCGGGCCCGGATGTAATTGTACAGAAAAACTGACCCTATTCCGTTGAAATTGGTAACGGAGCATCTGTTTTTGTGATCGACAACGAAATAATTAAGTTTCACAAAAACCTGTGCGATTGCAAATAAGCTCTTCCAGATAGTGATTCACAGCTGAACTGAACATAAAGAAGAATTAAACATAACAAACCCGAGTGTGGTCATGTGACAAGGCAGATTTTCTTCCGGGCAGTAAATGTCTTTTTATTGCAAATCTGCCAAAATGACGACAAATCCATTAAAATCTCGAGCTTATCACGCTTTTACTAAGTAAGGAATTACGGAGACAATTTTAAACAAACATTCTGCTCTGACAATTACTTAATATTTACTTCCTCTTCGGTCACGTTCACCAGTCTCGGCGTTATTCCTGGTTGTTTGTCTGGTGCATTAGCAACTTTCCTGAGGAGTTCCTGGACAGGATGTTTTCGAACAATATGCTGTTAGGACATAAAATCAGCTGAGATATATCTTTTACATAAATTTATTTTAACGTTCTCTTGTGCCAACCACTTTTTAACCAAAATTAAAATTTAATAAACAACAAAAATAAAATTTAGGACGTCGTGTTGCCGTATTGATTGCAAATCCCAAATACAACGCAACCCTAATATGTAAGTAAATCGGCGCTACACTTGGAAGAGGGGATCAATTGTTGGGCTCCTGGTTGTTATTGTAAACGCAATAAATAAAAGTATGAAAGGAAAGTAGAAAACCAACGGGTTGCTAACAAAGGCGTACTTTTTGATATTCCACATTTCCGCGCCACCTCGTTTGACGCCAGAGTGACAGCGAGGGTAACTTTTCTTTCCTGACAACGACACACGTCTCAAGCGTAGGGGAGGAGGTCTTGACTGGAAATACAGTACGAGCACCGGTCCTGACTCCTACATTGTTTTCTGTATTTTGTTTAAACATTAATCAGACCGTCAAAGCGGATTTTGATAATTTCAAAGAATTTGTTTATTGTTATTTTAAGACGAAAATCACATTGAGGCTATTATCGCCTCCCTAAAATATAAGTGTGAGTGTAAAGTTTTAAAGTCTTGTAAGTGTAAGTGTGTGTTAGACTCGGGTACCGCGAGGGGCGTCTAAATCCTCTCAATAGGTGCAACTAGTCTGCATCCCTGCGGGATAATTACAATGAAATTGAAAGTTTATATTATTTTTTCATTATGTGGTTCAAACTTGTCACAATAATTGATTTCGGTAACAAACTAGACAATTTTGGCAAAATACGTTCAAGAACTTGAAAATGGCGGCATTGTGAATTAAAAAAAGCTTCAGTTCGTTATTTAGGGACACATTGTATTTGCGTATTAAATCGAAAGAAAAATTATTTTATATTTATCCTAATAGCAACTGTCTCACTGCGCTCTGGTATAATATAAATCTTTAAATAAAATTACAGAAACTAGTATTCAACATTAAATTGCATTTTCATTACAGTTTTTATCACATTACCAACCTACAATTATTAAATGAGTTATTTTAAAAAACAATAACCTTATTATGCAGCTGGCGCGCGCGCGCACACACACACACACGCGCACAAAGGTCAGGTTGGGTATTAGTTGTGTGGTTATATTAATGCAAATTTCATCAGACGCAAGGATGTACTTATAAAGAGCGTTTACTGTACGGCATACGACTAGACGGACCAGACACAAACGGACTTTATTGCTCATTACAGTTTTCGTTACACTCATAGCTGCTTCGTTTGTATTGAAATTACTGTTCTTGATAGACAACCAACATTGTTAAGTAACAGCCTGTATTTATTTAAAAGAACAACAAACTGAAGAACGAAGAACAAGATATTACCGGCAACTGATAAATAATTCAAATCATTAGCTCCTGACGTCCTGATGCCGCTGAATTCCTCGGCTCGGTCCGTAACTCTCCGGTTAAATTTGTTTTTATGTCGCTCTGAAATATCGTTCGGTCGAATTAAAATTGAATCATTAACGGGCGAATGTAGACATTAGAGTGGCATTACTTGGCCCGCCAATAAAAAACAAAACTGGTTGCCTTGGCAAATTCCCTTCCAGTCTCATGTGGCCAGATGAGCAATCCGCCTACGATAAATCTACTCGGAAACTGGTTCTTCTTCTTTGTTTTGTTTTGTTTCGTGACCATTGCAAGAAATAAACAAAGTCCTGCAACTCGCAGCACACCTGGCACTCTTAACAATTTGCCAGTAACCAATAGTCCACAGGCACGAAACTTCTAATCCTTTTAGTGGCTATTAGGCTGACAGTGACCTTGATTTTGACCACTAATTCGCTTTTTTTAAGAGAACAATAATTTATGTACATACGTTGTGTGTGTGTGTGTGTGTGTGTGTGTGTGTGTGTGTGTGTGCGTGTGTGTGTGTGCGCGCGTGTGCGTGTGCGCGTGCGTGTGCGTGCGTGCGTGCGTGTGTGCGCGTGTGTGTGTGTGTGTGCGCGCGCGCGTGTTAGCATTATCAAGTACGCAATTTCGATAAGATTTCACTCAAACTTTGCACAAAAATCGATTTATTTAATACCTTGAAAAAATTAGTTACATGGCCAAATAAATAAGTGTGAGTTTTCAATTTTTAAAACACAATTTTTTATCTTGAAAATTAAATTTCAATATCGTAATCAGTGTTAAAATTAGTTTTTAATTAAATAAATAAAATAAGTAAACGAGTGAAATCATTCTTTTAGCATTTTCAATTTTCAAAATTAATAAAATGAATATGTTTGCAGTCTTTTTTAGTTTTCTTCCTATCTTGAAAATAGTTTTAAATTTAAAATGCTGATGATGTAATTTTAATGCTGATTATATTTAATTACAACATATCAAACAACAAACAACATATCAGATTTTCTCTCCCATTACGTCAGCTCTGTTCCGCGAGCATTTCAAGTTTCTGCAGAATTTGTGAAACTGAAACACTTTATGACCAACGAAAATTCTGGCGAGGCAGCTTAGCGATCCGCCCCCGTGCCTAGAGCTCATACTACTCTCACTCATCTGCTCAAGGCACACGCATAATAATAATAAACTGACAAGTCACCAATTAGAAATGGAGGAGTTACTCACGTTGAACCGACTACAAATCCTGGACATTATGAAGAGACTAGGAAGGACAAGCGCCGTAACTGAGCGATTCAGGAATACACAAAGTGGGCACAATAGATCCACGAAGGACGCAGTAATAATAAAAAATCATTGCAATATTCCTGTAAGTATGCTTCCAGGACCTTGTTGTTTCACAAATAAATCTACCACTTTATTACACTTACGACAATCAGACAAAATGAATGTGTAAGAGTGTAACAGAAGTATAAGCAAGTTGAGGACATAAGTAACTGCCACCGCCTTTATGATCGTTAAACTGAATGTCGGACGTAAATTAAGCAAGCATGGGCATCATTACCCGAGCCAATTAAAATGAAATACGATCCCATACTGTGATTTTAAGTTCTGCAGTACAACGCGCGGACTGTGCCATTCAAGTTGGGAGCGACTCCGTTTTATTGCTTCAGCTTATTGTCTGAATAAATTTATTTTTTTAAATTTATTAACGTGGAAAGTTAACGGCCAGCCATTGGAACAGTGTTGTGATGCAATGGACGAATTGTAATATTTTGCTTGTTTTCAAGAAAATAAATTATTTCTTCAGCGATGCTGTTTTATGGTATTGCAATAAATTCTCATTTACTGTGTATAAATATTAATGTTATAAAGCATTATAAAACGTGTACAGATAGTGTCTTTAGGCGAGTCTTTAAGATGGCAGCACTTCGTCGGATCTCGGACTTGTGCACAGGTTGGAGTCTACTTATTACTACAGTTGGTATTTCATTGACTTCCGTCTTTCTTAGTCGAACTGCCTTAAAGTAAAGGCGTTGCAACCGCAATGTGTGTGTGTGCGCGCGCGCGCTCGTGTATAAGTTAAATAGAACAAAAATTGCTTACATTTATAACTGAAAATTTTAACAAACACTCAAATCATGATTTATGAGTCAGATTGCACTCAATTTACGTTTCCGTGTTTGAGTCTCTCTATGGTTCCAATAAATATTTAAAAACATTAACAAACATATGTATTACTTTTGCAAATTTGTAATTGAAACTAAAATACCTGTCCAACATACATGATTTAATTTGTGTGTGATTTTTAATAACCACAATAAACGAACAATTGCAACGTAATTAAAATTTACCGTCCAATAAAATATATTTTAATAATTTAATAACTTTATATCATTAAAAATGCAGTTTTCAGCGTTAACAACAAAATCAAAAGCGTTGTTATCAGATAACATATCACCGATGACGTCCTCAGCACGTGATTCGAAATAAGAATGTTTAGTGTTTTGTTCCACTATTTGCACGATATGTTTAGTGTTTGACTTTGTTCCACTATTTGCACGATGTGTTTAGTGTTTGTCTTCGTTCCACTATTTGCACGATGTGTTTAGTGTTTGTCTTTGTTCTACTATTTGCACGATGTGTTTAGTGTTTGTCTTCGTTCCACTATTTGCACGATATGTTTAGTGTTTGACTTTGTTCCACTATTTGCACGACGTGTTTAGTGTTTGTCTTCGTTCCACTATTTGCACGATGTGTTTAGTGTGTGTCTTTGTTCTACTATTTGCACGATGTGTTTAGTGTTTTGTTCCACTATTTGCATGATATGTTTAGTGTTTGACTTTGTTCCATTATTTGCACGATGTGTTTAGTGTTTGTCTTCGTTCCACTATTTGCACGATATGTTTAGTGTTTGACTTTGTTCCACTATTTGCACGACGTGTTTAGTGTTTGTCTTCGTTCCACTATTTGCACGATGTGTTTAGTGTTTGTCTTTGTTCTACTATTTGCACGATGTGTTTAGTGTTTGTCTTCGTTCCACTATTTGCACGATATGTTTAGTGTTTGACTTTGTTCCACTATTTGCACGACGTGTTTAGTGTTTGTCTTCGTTCCACTATTTGCACGATGTGTTTAGTGTGTGTCTTTGTTCTACTATTTGCACGATGTGTTTAGTGTTTTGTTCCACTATTTGCATGATATGTTTAGTGTTTGACTTTGTTCCATTATTTGCACGATGTGTTTAGTGTTTGTCTTCGTTCCACTATTTGCACGATATGTTTAGTGTTTGACTTTGTTCCACTATTTGCACGACGTGTTTAGTGTTTGTCTTCGTTCCACTATTTGCACGATGTGTTTAGTGTTTGTCTTCGTTCCACTATTTGCACGATATGTTTAGTGTTTGACTTTGTTCCACTATTTGCACGACGTGTTTAGTGTTTGTCTTCGTTCCACTATTTGCACGATGTGTTTAGTGTGTGTCTTTGTTCTACTATTTGCACGATGTGTTTAGTGTTTTGTTCCACTATTTGCATGATATGTTTAGTGTTTGACTTTGTTCCATTATTTGCACGATGTGTTTAGTGTTTGTCTTCGTTCCACTATTTGCACGATATGTTTAGTGTTTGACTTTGTTCCACTATTTGCATGATGTGTTTAGTGTTTGTCTTTGTTCTACTATTTGCACGATGTGTTTAGTGTTTGACTTCGTTCCACTATTTGAACGATATGTTTAGCGTTCGACTTTGTTCCACTATTTGCATGACGTGTTGAGTGTTTTACTTTGTTCCACTATTTGCACGATGTGTTTAGTGTTCGACTTTGCTCCACTATTTGCACGAAATAAACGCCTTGCAAATAAGTATATTTTTTCAATTTAGGATCCAACTAAAAAAAAACAAACTATAATACACTCTCGACTGCGATACACAACAAACAAACTTAATATTTAATGTATTTTTACCTCACTTTCAAGATAACACGCGACACTTAAAAATGTTTTAGTTAGAAGTTTTACTAAGGATATGAAATAATTAAACCCACCTACCCTTACCACATCACAAATACAGACCTGAAATTTCCTCGGCCAACTCACTGTTTTGACTTTTGTTTATAACCCTTTTGAAGTCTAAAATAAACTCTTTCTTCACACATCACAGATTAAAAGGTTGCTTTAACACACACAGACACAGACAAACAAGGCGGTGTTATCAACAAGCGGTGTTTGTTTGCCGGGCTGTTTGCAGAAATATTTCGATCAGTTCCAGGATTCCGGCGGACACGTGCTGGTGGCTGGTACACGCCTTCCCGCGGGCTTATCGCACTGATAACGCGAACATCAACATTACCGCTTTATACTTTATTGTTAGACGACAAAGGAGGCGGGAGAGGCGGGAGAGGCGGGGGTACAGAGTAAATAAAACCTACTTCAAAACTATTTTCGCAAAATAAACGAGACAGCTGAGTGCAGCGATTTCATGGAATTGGTTCAACCTGAAGGACAGTAGTTTATTTATAACATTTTTTTTAAATTTGTTTATTTTTTACTTTAATCCAGAAAATTGTCCCAGTTAAAAGCGAACTATTGGATACAACAATCGCCAACAGATGTGTAAATAAAAACACCCTTTTAGCGAACTCGATGCGAGAGCTTTTAACTGTTACGGTCGGTCAAAAAGTTTAACTTTTCCATCAACAGTGAACTGTAAAAATGCAATACGACTGAAATGAAATTCTGTGTTGTTCTTAATTTCTAATCGGAGAGGGAACCATTTAGCCGAGTCAATGCAAATGTGTGTTGGTTATAGACTACCGCGCTATCGGAATAAAATAAAAAATACGCTACAAAATTTATTACAAATATTTTTCTCTTTTCTTTTCAGCTTAAAACGTTCTCCGACACCTTCCGATTCCCAGCTTCCATTTTTGTTTTCTCTACAATGGTGTGCTCCATATCCATGATTTCACGGATTCTTAATTTTTTCCCCTCTTCACCAGTAGTCCATTTCTGTAGCTTCAAGACACTTTTCCGTTTTTTGTTTCAGTGGCCATACTTCGCTTCTATATGAGATTAGACTTTTTATAATTATATTATATATTCTGTTTGTTTATTTTTAATATATGTTGATCTAATATGATGTTCAGTATCCTTACTGCTCTTCTTCCCAAGGTGTTTTGTTCTTTTATCGCTGTGTCTAATAGTCCATCATCCGTAATTATCATTCCCAAATACTTGCAAGTTGTATACTCATATGCGTGTTGTGTTCCAGAAGAGATTCCTGCTCTGCCATACAGTGGACATGTACTCAGTTTTGTTTAGTTTACCTAAAGTCTCCAAATATTCCTCTATTAATTTCCTACTCATGTATTCTAGATCCTCATAATCCGGCACTATAACTATTCGCAAAGCAGAGGGTGTATAAGATGTCGTTTAATGGTGCACTCACTCTCACACTTTCGTTTCCAGTTGTGCAGTATTTCTTCCAAATAGATTTGAAACAATGTTGGGAACAGAAAGTATTGTTTTTAATCCACACAATTAAATGGTTCTTTAGTATCTCTCTCTCTCTCTCTCTCTCTCTCTCTCTCTCTCTCTCTCTCTCTCTCTCTCGTTTATAATGGAAACTATTTGTTTAAAAGTGTTATGTTAAAACGTTAAAGTGTTCTTCGACGGCTTGCAGATGCTTTTAATTCGTTGTTTCGTTTCGGAATCTATATTCGATATATCAGACACATAGGATTCCAAATTAATTAAAAATAATACGAAATACACCCGCAGTTAATAATTACACTATCTGTTACACAGGGGATTTTCAGGCAGTTTAATGAGTAGATTATAAGCGATCCAATATATTTTAACTGAATGATTGTAAGGGCAATATGTTGCCACTTTAAATTTATAATAAAATGTTTATAATAAGTAATTTTATTTGAAAACTTCCTACCATGGATCTCCTCTTCTTGAACATTTAAAAAGAAAAACGTTGCCAACTGTAACCCCAGAAAACATATAAATAAACAAACACTATAAAAGAAATACAAAACAGATGTTATTCAGAATGCTATTGTTGAGCACAGCTGATCATAATTTCTTATGAAACTTTGAGCTTAACTAAGAGCAATGAAGCCTATAGTTTTACTTCAAAGTCGAAACCATTTACCGGTATCTCAGATAATCCTTATGGAAATAGTGACAAGAAATCTGATAGTTATTCCCTAAATATTTATCAAACATGAAGGTTTTTTGTAACATTAAATATTAAACAGTCACACATTTTTAAAAGGAAATTTGGATGTGATATTTTTTAGCAAAAACGTTTGTATACAACCAATGCCATTGTAATAATAACGCTTTGAAATCGAATTACGAACAGTTGAAAAATCATTCCGCAAAGTTGAAGCCAATTAAGATATTTCTGTATCGTCGACTATGACGTCACTGGATCACAAATAGAAGCAACGGTTATAATCCATAACTTTGTTTACATCTGAGCCAAGCTGGAATTGAATTCAGCCAGTGGCGTCAATACAACCGATTAATAAAGTTTTGTGTTTTTACATTTCCAGTTTGGACAAAGCTAATAAAGTTAAACTACAAAACACAAAAGCAAACATATAACAGTAATCAAGGCTTACACTAAATACTTCAGATAACGGCGAACAACGTCTTGTCTTACAAAATCACAGTGTGTTCTAAAAATTGTAGTCCCGCTTCACAAAATTTTCAAGAAAACATTCTATTTTCAGCTGTTAAATATAAATATTGGGGAAAAGATACATTTCTAAGCCTTTTTGAGCTAATACGAAAGTCTGAAGCTCTATACGTCGAGGTATTTCTATTAAAATATTTGTAAATATCGCCCAATTTGAAATTTTAGCTATGACGAAAGTTTGAAGCTCTACGCGTCGAGGTATTTCTGTCTGAATATTCTAAAATATCGCCCACATTGAAATTGTAGCTAAGACGAATATTTGAAGCTCTACGCGTCGAGGTATTTCTGTCTGAATATTCTAAAATATCGCCCAGTTTGAAATTTTAGCTAATACGAATATTTGAAGCTATACGCGTCGAGGTATTTCTGTCTGAATATTCTAAAATATCGCCCAGTTTGAAATTTTAGCTAATACGAATATTTGAAGCTATACGCGTCGAGGTATTTCTCACTGAATATTCTAAAATATCGTCCAGTTTGAAATTTTAGCTAATACGAATATTTGAAGCTCTACGCGTCGAGGTATTTCTGTCTAAATATTCTAAAATATCGCCCAGTTTGAAATTTTAGCTAATACGAATATTTGAAGCTCTACGCGTCGAGGTATTTCTGTCTGAATATTCTAAAATATCGCCTAGATTGAAATGTTAGCTAAGACGAATATTTGAAGCTCTACGCGTCGAGGTATTTCTGTCTGAATATTCTAAAATATCGCCCACATTGAAATTTTAGCTAAGACGAATATTTGAAGTTATACGCGTCGAGGTATTTCTGTCTGAATATTCTAAAATATCGCCCACATTGAAATTTTAGCTAAGACGAATATTTGAAGCTCTACGCGTCGAGGTATTTCTGTCTAAATATTCTAAAATATCGCCCAGTTTGAAATTTTAGCTAATACGAATATTTGAAGCTATACGCGTCGAGGTATTTCTCACTGAATATTCTAAAATATCGCCCAGTTTGAAATTTTAGCTAATACGAATATTTGAAGCTCTACGCGTCGAGGTATTTCTGTCTAAATATTCTAAAATATCGCCCAGTTTGAAATTTTAGCTAATACGAATATTTGAAGCTCTACGCGTCGAGGTATTTCTGTCTAAATATTCTAAAATATCGCCCACATTGAAATTTTAGCTAAGACGAATGTTTGAAGCTCTACGCGTCGAGGTATTTCTGTCTGAATATTCTAAAATATCGCTCACATTGAAATTTTAGCTAAGACGAATATTTGAAGCTCTACGCGTCGAGGTATTTCTGTCTAAATATTCTAAAATATCTCCCAGATTGAAATTTTAGCTAAGACGAATGTTTGAAGCTCTACGCGTCGAGGTATTTCTGTCTGAATATTCTAAAATATCGCCCACATTGAAATTTTAGCTATTACGAATATTTGAAGCTATACGCGTCGAGGTATTTCTCACTGAATATTCTAAAATATCGCCTAGATTGAAATGTTAGCTAAGACGAATATTTGAAGCTCTACGCGTCGAGGTATTTCTGTCTGAATATTCTAAAATATCGCCCACATTGAAATTTTAGCTAATACGAATATTTGAAGCTATACGCGTCGAGGTATTTCTCACTGAATATTCTAAAATATCGCCTATATTGAAATGTTAGCTAAGACGAATATGTGAAGCTCTACGCGTCGAGGTATTTCTGTCTGAATATTCTAAAATATCGCCCAGATTGAAATTTTAGCTAATACGAATATTTGAAGCTATACGCGTCGAGGTATTTCTCACTGAATATTCTAAAATATCGCCTAGATTGAAATGTTAGCTAAGACGAATATTTGAAGCTCTACGCGTCGAGGTATTTCTGTCTGAATATTCTAAAATATCGCCCACATTGAAATTTTAGCTAATACGAATATTTGAAGCTATACGCGTCGAGGTATTTCTCACTGAATATTCTAAAATATCGCCTATATTGAAATGTTAGCTAAGACGAATATTTGAAGCTCTACGCGTCGAGGTATTTCTGTCTGAATATTCTAAAATATCGCCCACATTGAAATTTTAGCTAATACGAATATTTGAAGCTATACGCGTCGAGGTATTTCTCACTGAATATTCTAAAATATCGCCCACATTGAAATTTTAGCTATGACGAATGTTTGAAGCTATACGCGTCGAGGTATTTCTCACTAAATATTCTAAAATATCGCCTAGATTGAAATGTTAGCTAAGACGAATGTTTGAAGCTCTACGCGTCGAGGTATTTCTGTCTGAATATTCTAAAATATCGCCCAGATTGAAATTTTAGCTAATACGAATATTTGAAGCTATACGCGTCGAGGTATTTCTCACTGAATATTCTAAAATATCGCCTAGATTGAAATGTTAGCTAAGACGAATATTTGAAGCTCTACGCGTCGAGGTATTTCTGTCTGAATATTCTAAAATATCGCCCAGATTGAAATTTTAGCTAATACGAATATTTGAAGCTATACGCGTCGAGGTATTTCTCACTGAATATTCTAAAATATCGCCTAGATTGAAATGTTAGCTAAGACGAATATTTGAAGCTCTACGCGTCGAGGTATTTCTGTCTGAATATTCTAAAATATCGCCCACATTGAAATTTTAGCTAATACGAATATTTGAAGCTATACGCGTCGAGGTATTTCTCACTGAATATTCTAAAATATCGCCTATATTGAAATGTTAGCTAAGACGAATATTTGAAGCTCTACGCGTCGAGGTATTTCTGTCTGAATATTCTAAAATATCGCCCACATTGAAATTTTAGCTAATACGAATATTTGAAGCTATACGCGTCGAGGTATTTCTCACTGAATATTCTAAAATATCGCCTATATTGAAATGTTAGCTAAGACGAATATTTGAAGCTCTACGCGTCGAGGTATTTCTGTCTGAATATTCTAAAATATCGCCCACATTGAAATTTTAGCTAATACGAATATTTGAAGCTATACGCGTCGAGGTATTTCTCACTGAATATTCTAAAATATCGCCCACATTGAAATTTTAGCTATGACGAATGTTTGAAGCTATACGCGTCGAGGTATTTCTCACTGAATATTCTAAAATATCGCCTAGATTGAAATGTTAGCTAAGACGAATGTTTGAAGCTCTACGCGTCGAGGTATTTCTGTCTGAATATTCTAAAATATCGCCCAGATTGAAATTTTAGCTAATACGAATATTTGAAGCTATACGCGTCGAGGTATTTCTCACTGAATATTCTAAAATATCGCCTAGATTGAAATGTTAGCTAAGACGAATATTTGAAGCTCTACGCGTCGAGGTATTTCTGTCTGAATATTCTAAAATATCGCCCAGATTGAAATTTTAGCTAATACGAATATTTGAAGCTATACGCGTCGAGGTATTTCTCACTGAATATTCTAAAATATCGCCTAGATTGAAATGTTAGCTAAGACGAATATTTGAAGCTCTACGCGTCGAGGTATTTCTGTCTGAATATTCTAAAATATCGCCCACATTGAAATTTTAGCTAATACGAATATTTGAAGCTATACGCGTCGAGGTATTTCTCACTGAATATTCTAAAATATCGCCTATATTGAAATGTTAGCTAAGACGAATATTTGAAGCTCTACGCGTCGAGGTATTTCTGTCTGAATATTCTAAAATATCGCCCACATTGAAATTTTAGCTAATACGAATATTTGAAGCTATACGCGTCGAGGTATTTCTCACTGAATATTCTAAAATATCGCCCACATTGAAATTTTAGCTATGACGAATGTTTGAAGCTATACGCGTCGAGGTATTTCTCACTGAATATTCTAAAATATCGCCTAGATTGAAATGTTAGCTAAGACGAATGTTTGAAGCTCTACGCGTCGAGGTATTTCTGTCTGAATATTCTAAAATATCGCCCAGATTGAAATTTTAGCTAATACGAATATTTGAAGCTATACGCGTCGAGGTATTTCTCACTGAATATTCTAAAATATCGCCCACATTGAAATTTTAGCTAATACGAATATTTGAAGCTCTACGCGTCGAGGTATTTCTGTCTGAATATTCTAAACTATCGCCCAGTTTGAAATTTTATTTAAAACCTACACAGGTTACACAGCGTATTTTTGCATGTTTTCTAGCCTTTTGTAGTTGTGATAGTATATTTGGTTTTCAAACGAAAATTTTTTAATTTAAATAAATTTATTTCACACATCTTTTATTTACAATTAGGTACAATGACAAAAGTTTAATTCTTCATCACTGCCCAAAACAAATATATTTTGACAAACCAGGCGGATTTTACGGTATTTGTTTTGGGACAGCTTCCGAACCGGACTTTTTTGGGACGCGAGAAAGTTTGTGCAATGTTTATTTGAACTCTAATTAAAAACTTTGTCTGACAATAGAACGGAATCCATTGTTCAGACCTTCTTTTCTCCAAATGAATCATTATCTCTCGCGCTCACTCCGAGTCACCACACTGTCGGAACAGTCGCCTTTCTAATGGAAAAGTTATGTTTTAAATATGAATTTCTATTTAAAATCAACATTTATCTGAAACTTTTATTAAAGAAACACATTTTTGGAATGGCAAATATTATTTTTCGGATCATGAATAATTTAGCGAACATTCTGAAATGTAAATACTTTCAGGGTGTGTGGGTAAGGGCTGGAAGACGTTTTAACAAAACATCTGATTCCCACAAAATTCGTTGAGGTTTATGTTGTACGAAAGAAAGCAAACATTTTTAAAAAAATTATAAAACACGCAAAACATAAATTGTCTTGATTCTTTAAATGAAAGAAATTTTGAAAAATTAAGACATTTTTCCAGTTTTTAACGATATCCTTAAAACGTAATTCAAAAACACTGCATAAAACATTCTTGCATGGAGTAAAAAAGTGCAAAGTTCAGTAACTCTTCAGGAAGGTTTAGGTTCACAGGGGAAATCAGTTAATCAGTTATTCAATTTTGATCGTTTATAGTTTATCGAACTGTAATGAAAATAAACCGTTTGTGTTTAAACCAACATAACAGTGGTAAATTTATTTAATTCAGGAAGGTAAACTGCGTTTGTTCGTTTGTTTAAAATTTGTACATTAATTTCAATTGAATAGTTTCAAATGTGATCGACATTTAATTAATAATTTTGGATTTTTTTCTAAAGCGTGATAATTATTTATTCCGTTCTGGGTATTTGAGAACTAATCTACTTTTGAGGTAAAAAAATTTGATAAAATCGATTGTGATAATCTACTTTTGAGGTAAAAAAAATTGATAAAATCGATTGTGATAATCTACTTTTGAGGTAAAAAAAATTGATAAAATCGATTGTGATAATCTACTTTTGAGGTAAAAAATTGATAAAAACCGATTGTGATAATTTTAAAGAATTAGTGGCCAAAATGTGTTTCAAAACCATTTTTTACAACTAAAATTTAATGGTTTCTTTACTAAAAGCAATTTGCGCACAAAATATCCACGTAAAATGACCTTTTTAACTTAACGGTCACGAATGAAAACGGTTCATCGGAATCAAAGTTACCGTACTTACTGCCATTTTTGGGCCTACTTTCTTTATTGCCATATTCATAACACTTCATCGTACTTACCGAACACCCTTTAAGCTTAAGGAAGTGAAAGGATGCTGTCGAAGCTTATAAGTTATTCCCGTCTAGTTAATTCCCAGACGCGACGCTGTACACTGTACCTGGTTTTGATTACACCCTGTTCACCACATTCATTTCCTCCGTCATAAATCCCAATTCGACATCCCCCCCGCCTGCCACTCAGCCCACATGGAGATTGGTTTCGCTATCTGATGTGTAGGAATACATCGAGATTAGAGTGACATCTATATGTGCGCGCGCGTTTCCTTTCATTTGCATAGCCTGTACGCTTTCGGTCTTTTATACTTCTCACTACATTAAGTATATACGGGTTACTTTTACCCCCCTACCCTACTTTAAATATTATAAATTGGTTGTGAGAAAGTAAGTGCAGTATTTTGTAACATTTACCTTCATAGCGTTTTGACTTTTCATTCTGTAAACCAATTCTAGGCGCTTTGCAATAAAAAGAAGATTATGTAATTCATATTTCATAAAAATCGGCGCAGTACTTTGTTCTTTAACGCCCCCCCCACACAACGTTCATCAAGACAGACAACAGAAAGAGTGACACAATGTTCAAAACTGTTTTAGTGAAACTTGCCTTTAAATTTCCACTGTATAGGCTTATATAATGAATGATAAGTCGTTTCAAGATTTCTACAACAAAAAAAGGATTTTTAGCACAATGTCTGTTCGTTTGTGTGTGTGTGTGTGTGTGTGTGTGTGTGTGTGTGTGTGTGTGTGTGTGTGTGTGTGTGTGTGTGTGTGCGTGTGCGTGCGTGCGCGCGCGTGTATGCGTGTATGTGTGCGTCTACGCGCGCGCGCGCGTGTGTGTCTGTGTGCGCGCGCGCGTGTATATGTGTGTGTGTGTGTGTGTGTGTGTGTGTGCACGTGCGCGTGTATGTGTGTGAGTGTGTGTGCACGCGCGCGTGTGTGTCCACAACAGATTGAACTTATAGCAATTTTGATGTAATTATTCATCGCTATCTGAAGACTACAATTAATTTTAAAAATATTTTTGATTAAAGCAAAGCCCTTAAATTAAACTAGATATCGATCTTTCTCCAAACTTAGCACAATTTGGATCTAATGTGCAAAACAAAACTTATAAAAGACAATCATTTAAATAATAATAATAATAAATAACTGTTTAACTTATTGGTAAAAACAAAAAAACGTAAGTCTGATTTGTCAGTGTCTGTTGGTCGGATTCAGGCTAACTGAACTGTTGAAGGGTAAATGGAAGTAAAACCCAAGTTATTATGTTTGTTCACACAAACTCCGGAAACCTTATTTTTTTAATAACATTTAAACTTAGTAAGCTAACTCGAGTTAAAAATCGCCATGAACTACTTAAACCTGAGCAAAATAAGGTTACTGTATTTTGCCAAAGAGAACCAGAATTTTATGAGAATAGAAACACGTGATAATGTTTGTACGTTTGGGGCGGGCGGCTACCAAATGCGGAGCTACGCTGAGCTGAGCGGAGCCCAGTCAGTTGAAGAACGCGTCTGTATCTTTGGATTTAAATACTTAGCCCAGCGTGGTGGAGGGCTTCAAAACCGAACTAGCCACTCCGCTCAGCTTTCAGTGGCCGTATTTAGCCTACATTAAAAACAACAGCTTAGGTTTTGAATGAGCAGTTCCCTCCGCTCCACACTCGGAGCCATCCGGCTTTATTCCACCATCTTTCCATTTTTAATTATTGTGAATTGAGATTATTATTTATACTGTTTCTCGCATCCTGATTCCCGGCCTCTTTATCTTCCAAAGCTCCGTATTTCAGGCTCCTCCAATCTCATATGAACAGACCTCGTATTCTTCTTTGGAAAGTGAATCTAGAATTATTTCTAGCCGACGACCACAATTTCAAATCTATAAAAGGTGTCCGATCACTATTGTATGGAAGGAATTATTTTTCTATAAATGTTTTGCACAAAGTAAGCTTAGAACTTGGCTTGACACTCACTACAGTATTATTTATTAAACAGTTATTCATTAAAATGTTATTTATAACAGTTTAATAAACAGTTATTCATTAAATAACTACAGTTATTTATTAAAGAAATCCTGAAATCCTCGAAGCTTTGTCACACAGTAATTCAACACAAGTTACAACGCTAAACTTAATATTATGTTTTATTAGCGAAATAAGTACTGTAATACAGAAACGAAAGTTCTTGGAGCAAAGCTTCTATTAAATAACTTTTAATTGGTTTTATACTTTATTGTTTAATTATTTCGGTTTTCAGTTTGCCAAACAGAGGCGGCCCGACTAAATATGCAAATTGAAACAGTTTGCAATGACAACCCCGGCTTTGGTTTCGTTGCGAGTTTGTCATGTTGGCAGCACTTCGTTTCCTTTTACTTTGTCGTTATGTGAAAGGATTAATTAAAGACAGTTTTGCTGTAAACGGGTGAAATAACGCTCAACAGACCGAAAACCAAGAAAATCTACATAAATTTAAAAACCAAAAGTGCTCGTCTATTAATATTTAAAAAAATATATTTTCTTACCAATAAAGAAACACTCTTCGAGAACAAACACGAAATTGGTCGTTTACCTGAAACAAACAAAAAGTATAATTAAAAGTTGCAAAACTAGTGTAAAAAATGTCACGACACGCAGCTGTCTCGCTCACATAACAGCTTTAAATCTGTCTTTTAAACTGTAATTAAATTTAAAATATGATAACGAATCCTTTGATTTCGACATAACTGTTATTCCGACAGTCACTGTGAACCTTCCGTCTTCGAATTAACTGTGATAATATGATGCACAGGTTTTGGAGAAATTCCAAGATGTCTGTTAATTTTGCGCTATCGATATCTAAATTAAGAACGGTTGATAACCATTTTGATCAGCCGGAAGGAAGAAAATTTCAACATGGCGGCCGGAAATAAATCTATTTTTAAAATTAGGTTATCACTAAACATAGAACTAAATATAAGAACAGGCATAACGGTAATGACAATTAGTAACCCTGTATAGGCTATTATAGTACAAAGCTGTTACAAGTAGAGGTGGGCGTTTATGCTATTTTTACAAAACGTCAACACACTGTTTGTTGAGGAAAAAAGCTGCTTTTTAAAACAGTTGGAAAAAACAGGTTTAGAAAACAGAAACTCAAAGTTGTATTAGCAGCTAAAACATAAAGCACATACGTTCAGTTTTCTAAGACTACTTTTTCATTCCCACTGCCACCATATCCTTAACTGTTTTTCGGTATAAAGCATTTAGAAAGGATAAAAATAATCCTTACAAGTGTAGTAATAGTTAAATTACATTATCAAAACGTAATAATTATGTAAGCCATTTTATGTACAAAATGCAATGAATTTCTAATAGAAGCATTCTTTTTTTTACTTAAAAATTAAATAGTCCTTTGCGTATTTACCAAAATGTAAACGATTTAGAATATTTTTAGTTGATTAAAAAAATATTGATGATTGATAATAAATATAAAAAATATGTTTAAATAAATAAAATTAGGCTCTGTATTTACAAAATGTGAGAGGTTGTTACTACAACTCGCAACAAAATAGAGATAAACGTTGACATTGACCAAACAGTTCTTCCTTCACTACAAGCAACAAGTAACTTTGGAATAAAGGGAAAAAGCATAAAAGCAGGTAGAAGAAAAGCAGTTAGCAGGAAAACAGTTTTAGCGCTTGCGGCAACGTTCGAATAGAACGTGGGTGTGGTAGTGCGGAAAGCCATTAATTGTTTAACAAATCATAAACCAGTCTAAATCCAACTGCTTGTTTCCATTTGAAAAAGCAGTTTGTTTGTAGTTTATAGAAAAGCAGTTTTTTATAACAGTTTGGTGTTTTCTGCCCCACCACTAGTCACAAGGCACCAACACTATCTTTGCGTCGGTGGAGTTGTCTCGAAAGTCGAAACGGTCGTTCGATGTTCGATTCCCGAAGAAAAACCAGAGTCGGTCGAAGTTCTGCCTGCTACAACGGCTGCTAAGGCAGTACTTGGAGTATTATCGGGTAATTTAAATGCAAAGTGTTCTTAGATAATTTTGTAAGAAACCGGTTTCACACAATTATGTATTCCTGTTCAATTAATTATTAAAGAACTCCAGTATTGTAAAAACAAGTTGTAAACATGCCTAAATGTTTAACTGCTTTAATAGCCAATAAGTCAAAATATGTTCTTTCATCCGTATTTAAAGATTAACTAATTGAATTACTGCGCTTCGCTAATACGTAAACTTTTTGGGTATTTTACACGAATAGAGCGGGAGATGGGAAAATATTGAATAACACAGTTGTAGGAAATTTAGTTTCTGATTTACGATTTTTAATGTAAAGCAGAGCGCAGCACCTGTGTTGTTACAGAAACCGATAAAAGCCACGTCGGGTGTGTTTATTGGAAACATTCCGACAGAAATGATTGCTTCCAGTATATGTTTCATGAGTGTTCGATATCTGTAACACAACAGTACTGAGATATACTGAGATAAGGGCTTTGTTAATATTTTAAAATTCGAAAAACCAGTGTCAAAGAATAAAATTGTTTTCTATTTTAAAAATTAATAGCCTACGTAATATTGGAATGTCATGTTATTACACTATATATTTTTATCGGACATTTGACGATAAATGTTTCCTACCTAACATAATCTAACCTAGATAAATAATCTAGACAGTAATCTAGAGGAAGGGATAGTACAACCCAATGCATTGCGATCGACTGACCTATTGTGCAACTAAACCTCTTAAAAATACCTAGTTCAGCAGATTGGTGCCCTTAATAAGTTCCAGCAACTACTGACTAGACCACTCTGCTGAAGATCTCTCTTGGAAACCAAAATACCCCTAGTCTCCTTCTAGTAAGAGCCTCACAATCATGAATTACGTGACCTGCAGTTTCCTCTTTCTTCCCGCACAACCTACACACGGTTTCTCCATGGTACATGTGCACCCTCAGATCCTCCTCCATGATCGCCCTGAGTTGTGCTCTGCCCAGGACATCTGCTGCCCCTTTGAGTCCTTCAAAAGGAACTTTGCTTAAGAGACGTTTATTATGGGAATGACCATGAAGGTTATCCTATCTTACCTGGTGTTGATTAGCAATCCACCTATTAATAGCAGACTTGGGCAACGACAGAAACATCCCTAAAGCTGGCTTGAACCCGAAGAACTCAGATGCAGATTCAAGTCCAGCCAGTCGGTTTGCCTCCTCATTACCCTTAACTCCTCTATGCCCCGGAACCCAGTAAAGAGTTACCCGGATACCCAGGGACAGAGCGTCGAGATTCTTCCATAATAAGGACTATAATTGACTATAACTTGAACTATAATTTTTATTAGAGAAGGAGGGAATGGAAAGCTATAGGAGATGACTAATTAGAAAAGGACAAAAGGACAACTTTGAGAGAAGCTACAGCAGCTGTTTCAAGTGATGTTGAAAGATTAAGAAACATTAGTTCATTTAAATTTGTTTTTTGATAGCCTTGTTATTTCTAAACATTGTTGTTTTCCAAAGGCTTCCGCTGGCTCACGCCATCTTTGATCTTGCTTCCCAGTAGAGGCCAGGGAGGTCTCTTCTTCTCTGCTTCTTTTCATCTAATTTCCTGCAGACCAGGAGATGGTTCTTGTTCATGATGGTGTCTGGGTATTCACACAATGTGCAGTTGTTATAGTTTAATATCTTAATTTTCTTCAGGTGTTCATTCAGACAGTCGTGTCCAGTTGTCAGCCGAAAGACCGCGACAGATGTCCTCCTCTGGAGGTCCTTGACCTTCCCATACAAGTCGAATACGTTCTCATAAGGTTTGTTCTTTATGTCTTCCTTGACTTTGTTTGTAAATTCAAGATAAGATGTTCGCTTCAGTGCACTAATCCGAGCCTCCAGTGTGAACATTCTTTTTCGTTTCTGCACTATAAGGGTTCCTTGTTTGGCCAGCTTGTCTGCCCGCTCATTCCCTTGTATGCCTACATGTGCCGGGATCCACTGCAGCACCAATTCCTTGGTAATGTGTTTAACTATTTTGTATTTCTTCTGGATCGATTCTATTGTATTGTATAAAAATTATTCTTTATTACCTAATTGTTTTGGGAATGACGAAGTGCAGATTTGTTGTTTTCTGTCTCCGCCATATTGAAATTTTCTGTAGTTCCTTTTTGTAAGACAAACCTGGTCAACAAATATTTTGCACTCGCTTTTCCTTTTTCTTCTCCAAAACAATGTTTTCCTTAACTTCAACAGCGGATCCCAAAACCGTCAACATTTTCCGAATTATCGTTTAGACGCGTACCTGACAGGCAAACACTACAACAAAACAAAATACCATTTGGTACATGTCTACAGAACTTTATAACATACAATCGGTTGACAAAATGTAAATTGTTTAACAGTTGGCAGCATTGTGTGAATGAGTTGTCTGAGCATTAAACCGATTATAGCTGACGTGTTAAAGGGCCGCACACAAACAGCCTAATCCAAGCATAACGCCCCGAGTTTCACAAATGGAACATTTATGCAAATGTTTCCCAGTTAGACGATCTGTTTAAGTGGCTTACCGCAACATCGACCCCTCCCCAACCCCTACCCTTGCAATTTACTTGCTTTTCATTGTAATAACCCCGAGAAAATTATACACGAAAATAGAAACCGAAAGTTTCCCGCCGTATTATACTATCCTGCCATGATTTACGATATTTCCGTTTCTCATGTTGGCAACATGATCTCTGTTCTGTTGTTGGCTAAGTTGTACACTTATCTGGCAGAGCGGTTAGCAAAACATAATACAGTATTGGCTTCACTCAGCTGTTTCGCTTTCACGATGAATACACATTTCCAAGAACTAACAACGTTACATAAATCACGTAAAGAAACCTTTCGATTGAATTTAACAAAGTAATTTGATTTGTGACAACTTACAATGTACAATGGCTTCGTTACAAAAAGTCATAATTTATTTGGACGTGAGAACGTGACGTTAGGCTACGTTACCTCAGCGGATTTTTGGCCAAAATAATTAATAAGTTTCAATCTTTCAGGAAGATGAAATAATATTTGTACGTGTATTTCTTATTGATTACAAAATTTTCCACTCTTGGTTGTTGCGGGGAATCGATTTTCCTTTCTTCAACAGAAAAGAAATTATCCTTACATTCAATAAAATTGAATTCCCCGATCGACAAGAGTATTTCCTGTCGTCAGATCTCCTGATTCAGCTTTCCTTTTCAATACCTCAAAGCAATACGTAGCTTAAGCATTTCTCATCTCCTTGTACCCTGCAACGAATATCTTAATCTGATACCGTATTGGAAATGATCAAATATCAAAACTTGCTGTTTAATATTACGCGGTAGACTAGTTTATTAGTATCGAACACAGGGTGTCTCGATATATTTACCCCGCAAGGGGGTTCAGACTAGCTGCATATATTGAGGATTTAGACGTTCCTCGCGGTACCCGAATCTTAACACACACTTACAACACTACACTTACGACTTTAACACTTTACACTCACACTTATATTTAGGGAGGCGATAATAGCCTCAATGTGCTTTTCGCCTTAAAATAACAACAAAAATCGATATATCTAAGCTAGTAATATTAAAAAATTAGGCAAAGAGATGGTACTTCATTTTGTAAGTATCTGCTTGATTTTCTCGTGTAAAGTATGGTGGTTGTGAAAAATATCGATTTTCAGATTTTTATCGATAAATCGATTGTGTCCAATCAGTAAAAGTAGTTTTAGTTCGGATTTACGTAAAGCCTTAACGGCTAATAACCAATCACGAAGCTATTTTAAAATACAGGCGCGCTTTGTAATATCTTCAATGCGTTTTCAGTCAAAAACAATTTAAATTTAACAAAAATATAATTTCCTAAAAAACCGTATCATTAAACGTTTGTGTTCAAATGTAGCCTTTGAGTACGCCTTCCACAAGAGACCATAAGTCGCTACAAATTCGGTTCAAGGCCGACGACAAACGAGAAAGTCGGCAGAAGTTCTCAAACACGGTTTGTTAAGAGGGGATTTTCACAATATTTATTCTTTTCCAGTTTCCATAAATGTAAGAAATGTATCAAAGGTTAGCACTCGAGTATAAACAGTAAGTTGTAAAATGTGTTAGCCCAAACGGTTACAAACGGTGTTTTTAAAAATAAATAAATAAATGAACAGGCCCTGCAGTACGAAGAAAAATTATGTTAGTGCAAAATTCGATAATTTGTGAGTCAATATAAATTATATGTCTCCCTTTTTTTATTTTGAAGACATAATATTCAACATAGGCTATACAAAACGGATTGAAATATTTGTTATTGCTAAACATGTTTTGAAATAAGTCGTGTATTTCAATTTAAAACGCTAATTTACGCAAACTTCGTCGCTGATTGCGATAGTAAAACCAGATTTATTTATAATATTTAAGACAAGAAAAACGTTACGCGATACATTGCTACTTTCACCAATATCAGCAAGACAGTTGCGTGCAGCTATGCCGTCCGTATTTCGGAACAGCACATATTAATAATAAATCAACAAATTCTGGCTTAACTTTTCCGGTTACCGTGGATTCGTCCGTTATTCAGCGACGTGCTCACGTCATTAATTTATGAACTCTAACATCCATTTTTCCCTTTCCAGTACGATAACCTCTTATCTGTACTCGGAATCCGTAAATAATTCATAAAAGTAATATAACTTAATTAAAGCATTTAGTGAGCGGTTATTGTCAATTATACGATGCAATTAATTATCGGCTCGGTGTCACCGAGATCACAGATATAACGGAGACAGGTCTGTGCGATGGACAAATAACGCAGGGCCCCAGTGCATGTGTGTGTGCGCGCGCGCGTGTATGTGCGAGTATGAGTGTGCGTGCGTGCGTGTGTGTGTGTGTGTGTGTGTGTGCGCGCGCGCGAGCGTGTATGTGCGAGTATGAGTGTGCGTGCGTGCGTGCGTGTGTGTGTGTGTGTGTGTGTGTGTGTGCGCGCGCGCGCGCGTGCATGTGTGAGTGCGGGCGTGCGTGTGTGTGCGAGTATGAGTGTGCGTGTGTGTGCGCGTGCGCGCGCGTGTATGTGCGAGTATGAGTGTGTGTGTGTGTGTGTGTGTGTGTGTGTGTGCGCGCGCGTGCGTGCATGTCTGAGTGCGTGTGTGCGTGTATGTGCGAGTGTGTACGTGCGTGTGCGTGCGTGCGCGCGCGCGTGTGTGCGTGCGTTCGCGTGCGTGCATGTGTGAGTGCGTGTGCGCGTGTATGTGCGAGTATGAGTGTGCGCGTGTGTGTGTGTGCGTGCATGTCTGAGTGCGTGTGCGCGTGTATGTGCGAGTGTGTACGTGCGTGTGCGCGTGTATGTGCGAGTGTGTACGTGCGTGCGCGTGTGTGCATGTACGAGTGCGTGTGTGTGTGTGTGCGTGCGTTCGCGTGCGTGCATGTGTGAATGCGTGTGCGCGTGTATGTGCGAGTGTGAGTGCGCGCGCGCGTGTGTGTGTGTGTATGTGTGGGCGTGCATGTGCGAGTGTGAGTGCACGTGACACTAATTTTAAAATAATCCTGTTCCTTTTACTTTACAATAGTTTACTGACTGTTCCCACACAAAATTGAGTGTTTACCTGTAAAGAGGTACAGTTTTATTCTGCACCCCCTCTCCTCACGAAGGGCTATGAACGTGTTGCGTTTTGCTTTAAATCACTCGGAAGGGGTGGGAGAAGACATAAGCGCCCTTTCTTGGTCGCATGGCTGTGGGGGCGGGGGGGACATAAAGTGAAGCGTACGGTTATAGAATACTCAATGCCGTGGAACATTTTATTTACAGCTCGGTTTCAAGAAATACATTTCTCCAGGCTGGCCAACACCGCATCGCGGAAACACGAATGCCATAAAAACACAATGAATGCCAACTATCGCATATCTGTTGGATAATTTAACTTTGTCGGTCACGTGATCTTCAGATATATGAACCGATCTGTGAACGCGTGCGTAGATATTTACAGCGGCTATACAGTAGAAATATGTAAGTTTTCAGGTGCATTACACTGGATTAGTTTCGCAAAGGACAAATTACGTAAGAATTTGCGCTTTCTTAAAATAATATTTTACTATTACATCCTTAGCATGCCTACATCCTTCCTGCTCGGCCCGGTGTATGTACACCCTCCGACAGCCCTCCAGTGTTAGCTTTGATTCCTGGAAGGTCTCCACTTCTAGGTTTAATAAGAAGCCACTCTGCTACCGCCTCCGCACTGTTAGCAGACACTCGTACATCTACTAATATACCTCAGTACTTGTACTGCAGTACTAAACACACTGCTCTCCTAAGGGTTAGATACAGCCCTCTCTGTGCCACTTTTCCTTCTCAAGTCAACTTTTGTTAGTTCCCCAGAAGCCTACTGAGGACTCATACGCAGATAAGGCTAGATCAAAACTGGAGATCACGTGGTATCCAGCGTCCGCATACTTAAGCTGAGCCACGCAGCCTTGGCGTATAATGTCCCACCTTGGCTTGGGATGAAAGCTAACGACAGGACAGACAGACGAAGAAAGTTTAGATCCAGAGCGAACTACATGTGAGCCCCAGAGGGGCTTTGTTAGCAAGTTGTGATTGGCGCGCGTGTATTTATTTTTGTTTTTCTTATACGTCCATACTTTATAGCTGGATTAACGAAAAAAGGGTCTGAGTTAAAAGAAAGATAAAGCTCACTGCAGTAACTATATCTCGGACCTATGTCCTTGAAGTATAAGGGGACATGTTTACTTTTGTTTTCACAAAATTTAATTTTTTTGTTACACACCAAAATTTCATAAAGCACTGTAGAGAGTGGACTTCCACTTTATGAAATAGTCCTTGCTGCAGAACTAATACACTTCAACTTACATAAAAAGAAATTATTTGGTTTGCTGGTCTAAGGGTCAAGAAATGCAAAAATATGTTAAAATCAGCAAGTAACACTTTCAAAACTATCACAGTATTTGCTTAACGTCCATACCTTATGCCAGTTAGCACTTAGGCTACCGAGGACGAGAGAGCAGCGTTAACGGTAAGGTAAAAGCAACGGGAGTAACAACGGCCCGAACTAAAAACCTTGAGAGGCAGCAGTGCTATGGCCACATCGAGAACCAGACGGTAGCGACGGACGTGAAGATGTGACACAAGTAAAATACTGAATATGTATTTGATGGCGGTAACGCGAGCTTTATCGACCGTTACCCCCCCGCCACAGCTACCCCTTCAACAAAACACAATTTAACGCACTCTCTGGACTAATATCTTAGCGTAGCCGTATCAGGTGAACACTCGTACATCATGAGCGCAGCGAGCTCAAGACTGTCGGCTAATTTAACGAACAGGACTTGTTTTAAAATGTGAGGCTCACAGCTGTGTGTGATTTGTTGATTTGACGGAGTAATTTAATTATTGTAATTACCATTAAATATGCACAAATTGGTTCCTTAAATTTAAATTTGAAAATGTATAATTTTAATTCATACAAATTTTAAAGCTGATATTCAAATTTCTGTATAGAAATATAGGAAAGCAAAATAAAGCCACGCATTATTTGAACGATTCTACTAATAGTTCTAAATCCACTGGACCTCGCAGTAACCTGTATCTTAGTTAAATGTCTGGGCGACGCTCCAAAACTTTCCCATTTAACTTGTAACTGCAATATTTAAGGCAAATTTTACTTGTCCAAATTCAATGAAAATTATACCTACGCTCTTTTTCCGTGTATGGATCAAAATTATGATAGGTCTTGCCGTCCAGCCAGTATTACAGCAAATAACCAAGAACTACACTCGTTTTACAAAACTATACGGTTAATGCATTTGGCTAAAAAGCGTATCTTCGACATTGTTCATTAAAAGGCCGCCATCTTGAAACGGAAATGAATGGGAAAAATCTTAGACATCCGTCTGTCAGGATATTTACAAGATACCTTCGTATCGAATTTCAAAATAATCGGTTAATGCGTTTGGTTGAAACTGCGTAACAAACACGCAAACCAAATGCCGACCGGTCAAGTTGAAACGCCTCTATCGGCCAATTAATACGTAAACGGTTTTCCATATATGTAAGTACAAACTGTAATACAGTGAATTATTTAGGCTTATAAACGAATCGAACAAGACCTTATTGCACACTTGCAAACATTAAGTGGAATTATTTTTGTTTAACGTGAAATAATTCAAGGACACAAAATTTAACAACCAAAAATGTTGCCCGTAGGCCTACAGCGGTCATTAAATAAGGAAACCAAACTTCCTTGAGGGAGGAGTGACGGTCTCATCAAATATTCCATTGCATTACAAAAACTGTTTAACGTGTTCATAAAACACGACTGTATTTGTTTTGTAATTAACGCTACAATAAAGTACAGAGGTCGCCGGTGCCGCTGCCGCTGCCGCTGCGGCTCCCAGAGTACTGCTCGCTGCACGTCTTGTTGTCGGTCACGATAGCATTACAATATACGTGATGCCTTACACTGGAGACTTGAACGTTGCAGTAAAACAAATGTTTTCACCTCAGTATTTGTGTGCGTATAAAATGTCTGGAGACACTAACACTGGGTTAGAACATGTTTGTAGGTATGTCAGAAATAAACGCATTGGCAGTACAGCCGGGCGGCCACCAGTCAAAACCTAACCTGTTGTTCTTAATGTAACTGCGGCCACTGAAAGCAAAACGGAGGACGTTGCAGTAGAACAAATGTTTTCACTTCAGTATTTGTGTGCGTATAAAATGTCTGGAGACACTAACACTGGGTTAGAACATGTTTGTAGGTATGTCAGAAATAAACGCATTGGCAGTACAGCCGGGCGGCCACCAGTCAAAACCTAACCTGTTGTTCTTAATGTAACTGCGGCCACTGAAAGCAAAACGGAGGACGTTGCAGTAGAACAAATGTTTTCACTTCAGTATTTGTGTGCGTATAAAATGTCTGGAGACACTAACACTGGGTTAGAACATGTTTGTAGGTATGTCAGAAATAAACGCATTGGCAGTACAGCCGGGCGGCCACCAGTCAAAACCTAACCTGTTGTTCTTAATGTAACTGCGGCCACTGAAAGCAAAACGGAGGACGTTGCAGTAGAACAAATGTTTTCACTTCAGTATTTGTGTGCGTATAAAATGTCTGGAGACACTAACACTGGGTTAGAACATGTTTGTAGGTATGTCAGAAATAAACGCATTGGCAGTACAGCCGGGCGGCCACCAGTCAAAACCTAACCTGTTGTTCTTAATGTAACTGCGGCCACTAAAAGCAAAACGGAGGACGTTGCAGTAGAACAAATGTTTTCACTTCAGTATTTGTGTGCGTATAAAATGTCTGGAGACACTAACACTGGGTTAGAACATGTTTGTAGGTATGTCAGAAATAAACGCATTGGCAGTACAGCCGGGCGGCCACCAGTCAAAACCTAACCTGTTGTTCGTAATGTAACTGCGGCCACTGAAAGCAAAACGGAGGCTATGCACCGTCGAATGCCTCAGCTCTGCTTTCATTGGCCGCAGTTACATTAAAAACTGATTAGGGTTTGAACGCGTTGTCCGCTCCGCGTTAGTTATCCATCTGGCCTGACAGTACAGTTGGTTTAGGGAGTGAAAAATTTAACAAGGATATCCCTGTCTAGTAGTTACATTGCCACCATGTGATACAGTCGTTGAAGCCCATTTTCGTGTCAGCAAGCCTAACCCTGAGAATCTCCAAGTATAAACGAACGATACCCCCGTGTAGCAGAGAAGTTACGGTTGTAACTGGCATTACTTCTTTGAAGATGAAGATTAGTTCTTCCAATTCATTAAAATATCCTGACGGCAAGATTTTCCTGCTTATTTTTCAAGACATACTCCAGCAGGAAGAATAAACTAACCATACTGTCTTCATTTCCATGTGTCTAAGACCTACTGAATTATACTTTCCTTGGTAGTCTCGTAACAGGGTTTCCGTTGACGACCCGTTCACCGGACTGGAAAGCCGAGGGAAATCTTCGAAGGAACAAGTACATTCCATAGGCATACGCACGTAATATCACGCAGCAATGTATATAATACCAAGGACGACATACAACAAAAACTAATATTATATTATACATAATTCCCACGAAGGGGCGTCTAGCTGCACCTATTGAGAGGATTTAGACGTTCCTCGCGGTACCCGAGTCTAACACTCACTTACAACTTTTACACTTTACACTCACACTTACAGTTAGGGTGGCGATAACAACCTCAATGTGCTTTTCGCCTTAAACAAAAAACAAAACTGTACATAACTTCTACTAACACAACCCAAAATCAGAATATATATATTCATTCATTGTTGGGTTTTTGCACTGTTTAAAGTAATGCCGTTTCTGTACGAGATCAGTTTTGTGTGTTTCTGTACGAAATCAGTTTTGTGTGTTTCTGTACGAAATCAGATATGTGTGTTTCTGTACGAAATCAGATTTGTGTGTTTCTGTACGAAATCAGATTTGTGTGTTTCTGTACGAGATCAGATTTGTGTGTTTCTGTACGAAATCAGATTTGTGTGTTTCTGTACGAAATCAGATTTGTGTGTTTCTGTACGAAATCAGATTTGTGTGTTTCTGTACGAAATCAGATTTGTGTGTTTCTGTACGAAATCAGATTTGTGTGTTTCTGTACGAAATCAGATTTGTGTGTTTCTGTACGAAATCAGATTTGTGTGTTTCTGTACGAGATCAGATTTGTGTGTTTCTGTACGAAATCAGATTTGTGTGTTTCTGTACGAAATCAGATTTGTGTGTTTCTGTACGAAATCAGATTTGGTGTTTCTGTACGAAATCAGATTTGTGTGTTTCTGTACGAAATCAGATTTGTGTGTTTCTGTACGAGATCAGATTTGTGTGTTTCTGTACGAAATCAGATTTGTGTGTTTCTGTACGAAATCAGATTTGTGTGTTTCTGTACGAGATCAGATTTGTGTGTTTCTGTACGAGATCAGATTTGTGTGTTTCTGTACGAAATCAGATTTGTGTGTTTCTGTACGAAATCAGATTTGTGTGTTTCTGTACGAGATCAGATTTGTGTGTTTCTGTACGAAATCAGATTTGTGTGTTTCTGTACGAAATCAGATTTGTGTGTTTCTGTACGAGATCAGATTTGTTAATTTCCCGCGTTGCCGTTAAAACTTTAGACGCACGCACTGTACGCACGCGTTCGAGTTTTCTTTAAATTAAATTAGTTTTTCTGTAAGGATTATTTACGATGCTTTCTCTCCGTCAATAGGAGACAACGGCGTGTGAAATACGAGCCCAGTGCTACGAGCTTTATCAGATCATGCGAGAAAGCGGCCGTGATTGATTGGTTGCTCTTACCGCCAGATTAGGCAACTACCGAACGTGTAATTATTGCGCAACCAGCCGCTGGAGCGCTACCGTCGCCGCAACAACGCTTATTTATACCTTTTTATGGCAATATGAGAAAGTTAGTGTAATGAACTGCGAGACGATGAGGTTTGTGCCTGACATTTCACTTCTGAAACTAGAAACCCGTAATCAGCGTTAGGGACCGGCTGAAACTAACTCACTTCATTTGTAAAGTGAATTTGGTTTGGCCGCGAGTGGAAGCGCATCATGAAGACACAGTGTGAGGACACAGTCCTCGGTGGCCGACAGACCTCATTAGTTTCGGGATTACAAAATAACCGTTTGTTAAAGTTATGATTTCGTTTAACATTTCCCGTCAAAATATACGTATTTGTCCTACAAAGATCAAGAATTATTACCCTTTCCCGCCAAAATTGGGTGACTTTACCATCCTGATACAAGGAACACGATAGCAGCATTACTTGCCATAACTTTCTGTAACAGCTGCGACTTTGGCAAAGTAAATCTGTGAGGAATGTCTTAAAACTACAAAAGTATATAATTTGCTTAAACATATTGCTGCACACATCAGACTTGTGTGTGTGTGTGTGTGTGTGTGTGTGTGTGTGTGTGTGTGTGTGTGTGTGTGTGTGTGTGTGTGTGTGTGTGTGTGTGTGTGTGTGTGTGTGTGTGTGTGTGTGTGTGTGTGTGTGTGTGTGTGTGTGTGTGTGTGTGTGTGTGTGTGTGTGTGTGTGTGTGTGTGTGTGTGTGTGTGCTCAGAGAAAAGAAACAAATGCTACGGGTATAATTTCAATATCTGTCTGAAGGGCAGATCCTGAGCCTGTGAAGATAGCCTACCAGATAATGTGTCCCTCCTGGGATTGGTTTTATTTTCTTCCCACTCCAGTTCTACATTTTCCCAGATTTTCCCTCTCATTTCCTGCACCTGTCGCTTCCCAGATGTGCTTTTATCACGGGTTAGACTATTTCCACCTTAACTGGTTGTAGCAACTTCATGCCTGCCTTTACTA
Organism: Callitettix versicolor; assembly: GCA_022606455.1. NCBI lineage: Eukaryota > Metazoa > Arthropoda > Insecta > Hemiptera > Cercopidae > Callitettix > Callitettix versicolor. The sequence continues at coordinate 100,102,096 of CM040185.1, forward strand.
GCTTGTCCGCCGCCTCATTTTCGGGCACTCCAACATGTGACGGGATCCACTGCAGCACAACTCGGATGTACCTTATGTAACGAGGGAGGCACCGTAATGATCGGGGATAATCTTACCGTGTGCCAGAGGCGGAAAGGAGATGCACACAGGGATATAGTGCAGCTTTATTGGGAGGCCAGAAGGCTGATGGACTGGGATACGGGCTGAGCCATAAGAAACAACATAACTTCAGCATTGTATCTTGTCTTGTCGCAGGCCTACTTATAAGTATCGTAAATTTTGTACCCAGTAACATGGCCTGAACAAATATGAGGCGTTGATTCCAGCGTGGTGTTCCGCTACTACAGGTAGCGCTACTGGCTGAGAACGCTCGAACTACTGCTGAGGAGTCTCGATGTGCTGACCAACAGTCCCCCTATCAACAGGCGCAGGCTTTAGTGTCACGCTGGCTAATAAATATTCATTCTTTTAATGAATACAAAATACATGCAATGCACACATATTCACATATATACATATACACATATACTCATATGCATGTAGCATTTCTCACAGGTTACTGATACGCCAAATGTTTAGAACCTTCTTACCGTTTCTCTTTTTCTTATTCCTGTCGTAAAAAACAATGTTTTCTTAAATGTCAATAACAGTTTGACAAAGAGAAGCAAACGTGTATGGGGTGGGGGAGAGTAAAAGCAAGGGATACTATTTATTGAAAAGATTTTTATAAGATTTTGGGAATTTTGTGAAAGTAAGAAAGTAAATTCTGCAAAAGCGCTGCGTTAATATCGTCACATTAATTTAGAATATTGAAACAGATGTTTTACTTTTTGTCAGTACCTCGTCAACGTCATGCTTCGTGTATATAAAACGATGCAGAGGTTTTTTGGAGTTCAAATTCGTTACAGCAGTTTTCAAAAAAATCGGATTTACCAAAAAAAGTCCCGAATTTTTTTTTTTTAAGGCGAAAAGCACATTGAGGCTATTATCGCCTCCCTAAATGTAAGTGTGTGTAAAGTGTTAAAGTCGTAAGTGTAGTGTTGTAAGTGTAAGTGTGTTAGACTCGGGTACCGCGAGAACGTCTAAATCCTCTCAATAGGTGCAGCTACTCTGTACCCCCTGCGGGTCAGAAAATAAAAAAGAAACTATAATATTAATGACAGAATTGCGTACAGAATGCCATTGAAATCAATCAACGTTTTAAGTCACCACTTATGTGCACAGGTACAAAAATAAACAGAAATAAAACCCTTTTTTTTTTTTTTTTTTTTATTCAAGGATGATTAAAACAGACACATTCCCACAAAATATATTGTCCTAAAACCCTCATTTTAAATACTCGGCATGGTGAAAATCTTTTTCATTATTGATCGCATTCTTTAATGAAGTCGAGCCTAAATACTTTCCCACACCCGCAGCCCCACAACGGTGGCCACAAGAAACACGAGGCCTTAATTTCGCGCACCCTTTATGTTGTTGTCTAACGTTTAATTAAAATATTTCAAAACGAAAAAAGTGTCAAACAGACGCGACACAGTTGTAAAACTTTTAGGGGTGGGGGGTTTGTTTGGCGGCGGAGGGGAAAAGGTAAAAATAAACTTTTAAATTAATAGTTTTACAACAATGCATGAAATTGCTCATATTTAATATTAAAAAAAAATATATTTTCAAGTTTTTTTTAACTTAACAAATATATAGTAGGTAATTCAATAAATTTAATATTGTGTTATTAGTGGATTACAACTTTGCATCGTTTTTAAATTGCCACGAACAATAACAATGCCAAAATAAACGTAATGCGAGAATATTGTTTATTAATAATGAATACAAACTAAAGACTGAAATGTTTGGAAATTTAAAGAAAAATTCCTTACCTTCCGAGGTAAAAAGCGTCAAAACATTTTTGGTTTTTGTACCATTATTTACGATTTGGGTATTTTACAAATCATTACAATGAACTGAGTCAAGAGAAATATAACCGGCTAAACGTTGGGGCCGATAATTATGAAAAATTAAACCTGTTTTTCTCCACTATCTATTTACAGTTGTTTTTCCAGTAATACTCTCACACGGAACACGTATGCGCTTTGTCTGTGTGTACAAAAGTTACAATTTTAAATGCAATGATCATTTTACCTGAACTGTCGTGAGTTACCGACCGTAGTTATTCACTTATACAGACGTTTTTGCAGGTTGATTTTTAATTCGAATCAAAAATTATATGTTCGTGTGTTCTCACCATTCGAAAAATGTACGTGTTTTAGAATAAATTTGGAAAAAACATATTATATAGATTCCTGTCTGTACGTCACATGACTAAAGTTAAAGTTAAAGTCACATGACTGTAAGCTTCTTCTTTTTAAAGTACGCATTATAAAGGAAAGTTTCTCTCTGTCTCTCTCCCCCTCTCTCTCTCTCTCTCTTCACCCTCCCTATCTTTATCCCTATCAACCTTTCAATTGTTTTACGAGTGGCGATAATGAAATCAGAAACAAGACGTGATTACAGAGTTATTTTTGTGATAAGGAAGGAGTGGTTGATAACGGTGTTACGATATTCAATAATCGTTAACAATCTTTGGAAAATATTTCAACATTGAAAACAAACAGAAATACAGTAAGTGTCGTAAACACTCGCACATCAAATAAAAGGTTATTACAGTTCAGTTGTTGGCAACAGTTTGCAGGACACAGCATTGTAAAGGCGATTCGAACTGGGTACAAAAATAGTAACTTGAATTTCTTACCAAACAAAATCAAATCAAAGTAACTGAAAAATTGTACCTGATACGCTTTGGGTTTGTTTAAAATTAATGTGACACTTTAAAACGCTAATGTACGAGGTGTATTCAGAAAGTAACGAGAATTTTCAAATTTCGCGGCCTTGGAGAGTCAAACATTTTTTTTATTATGTTGGTATACATGCCCTTGAAAACTTTCAGCTGTTTTCATTGTTGACTTTGTGACAGCCACTAAGGTTAGACGTGTTTTTATGAGCTCGGCGATTTTCGTTTGTTAAAAGAAATGGGTCAAAGAATTTGGTATCAAATTTTGCGTAAAAAATGGAATAAAGTGTAACAAAGTGTGTGAAATGTTAACAAATTCCTATGGTGAGTCCGCTATGAGTAAAGGCAGAGTTTACGAGTGGTATAAGCGTTTCCAAGAAGGCCGTGAAGACGTTGAAGATGACGAACGTCCTGGACGCCCCAGCACATCAACAACCGATGAAAACGTAGAAAAGTGAAAGAAATGGTTACGAACAATCGCCGAATCACAATTAGAGAGGTCGCTGATGATGTTGGCATATCGATTGGATCATGCCAACCATTGTTTCCAATGTTTTGTGTATGAAACGCGTGGCAGCAAAATTAGTTCCAAAATTGTTGAATTTTGAACAAAAACAGCGGCGAATGGAAGTTGCTGGAGTCACTAAATGAAGTCAACGACGATGCAGAATTACTGAAACGTATTATAACAGGTGACGAAACATGGGTTTACGGATATGACGTCGAAACCCAATCATCCCAGTGGAGGCATTCTGGCTCGCCAAGACCGAAAAAGGCTCGACAAGTGCGGTCGAACGTGACGGTTATGCTCACTGTGTTCTTCGATATTAATGGCATAGTGCATAATGAATTCCTGCCACCAGGTGAAATGATCAATAAGGAGTACTACTTACAAGTTCAAAGCCATTTGTGTGAAGCAATCCGAAAAAAAATGCCTGAATCTGTGGAAAAACAATTCATGGCTTTTGCACTACGATAATGTACCAGCTCACACTTCATTGCTTGTTCGTGAATTTTTGGCCAAAAACAGTACTGTAACGATGCCCCAGCCTCCATATTCGCCAGACATGGCTCCGTGTGACTTTTTCCTATTTCCAAAAATAAATAGAACCTTAAAGGGCCGTCGTTTTATAGCCGTAGATGACATTAAAAGCGCATCGCTGAAAGAACTAAAGGCTATCTCAAAGATCGAGTTTGAGAAGTGTTTCGAGGATTGCAAGAAGCGCTGGCACAAGTGCATAATCTCCAATGGGGACTATTTTGAAGGCGACAACATCAATGTAGAAGAATAAATAAATATTTTGTTCAAAAAATTAAAATTTTCGTTACTTTCTGAACACACCTCGTATGCAGATTTTAACGCTAGTTATAAAAGCAAAGTCATATTTTCAAAAAAGTGTAAAAAATATTTAAAATTCGCTTCAGTGAGACAACTTCAACTTCAGCTGTAACGGTTCGCAGTAAGTAAGCAACACTCACAACAAAAACATCCAGTTTTATACGGCGGTCAGGCTCACAACTAACCGCAACAAAATGCAATATTAATTACATGGTATACATGTACTCGTAATTCAGAAATGTTTAAACTGACTATACAAAAATAAATAAAGTACTGGAACAAATAAAACCAATGGAATCCTGAACCGTTACCCGAGGGTGTCATTAGGGATAATAAAAATACATTCGATACTAAAATACTTCAATATTAAAACACTCGACAGCAAAAATTTAAAATTCAAATCAGAACATAAAAACGGGTTATTGAAATAATACGTGATTTAATATGCAGCGGCTGAGCCTAAACGGGAAAGTTCAACAGTAAATGGATCATTATCGTCTGCATATCGTAGTCCGTTTAAACGCGAACATTGGAATTTGTAAATGTGCGGTGCGGTTTTACATTTCAATTAAACATATCAACAAAAAAGTACATGTTACTTGTTTTAACTATTATCATAGGTTATATATAAATTAAACATAGGCTTATCTACCTCTGCATTGGTTAAATCTGAATTATATTTAAAATTAATTATTTTCTTGTTTTTCCTGTTGAACAAAATAATTCAATTTGAGAGTTTTTAGTATTTATTGTGAAAACTTGTTTCAATTTCAATTAAAGTGGCCAACTGAATATCACGATAGCGTGTGTTATCGTTTTTCCACAAGCTTTTCTTTCAGTTATTTAAAAATATCGATACATCGATTTGAATTAAGCACCCTTACAATATAAGACTGATTTCCGAGCAAAAACTGTATCAACAATTTCGAAAACATTTGACAAACTGTTCGATTTTGTTTCGCATTGTCCAATAGGCTAAATAAAGTCATGGCACTGTAAGTGAGACATCGTTGCAGCTTCGGACACAAACGCTAGCCAGACCGCAAACACAGATCAAAGCTGTGTTAATTGGCTCTCGATAGCAGCTTGCTCTGCTTTAACCACAATAATACACACATCAACCCTCAACCCTCTACCCTCAACCCCTGATGTTTCATAAAAAAACCACTCGACGAGGTGGCGACGTGTTTTGTTATGTTAATACCGACCCTAAGCCCGTATAATCCTATAATATCCAGGTACTGTATCAATGCTTTATTTCCTAAAAGCAATGTTTATTCGGGGCTGAACAAAATGGCGTCACGTGACGGGTTTATTCATTTATGGCCTCTGTAAGCGTCGCTAATCCAACGGAAGGGTTAGCGAGCATTGTTGAACACATCCTGAGGGGTATGTGGTGCTACAATGGTCGCGGAAATAGATAACCGACATTCGCTGTACTATTAGTATAAAGCAGCGCAACTCTAGCGTCTAAACGATAAGATAGAAAATGTTTCGAAATAACTTAAAACTATAGTGGAAAAATTCGACAAAAAATTATAAATTTTGGGAGAAATTGTACGTTATGTTTTGAAAATTTAATGTGTTTACGTTTTACTGATGCTTTGATTGATGTTTGGTTCAGTGCGGTGGTACATTATGCGTCTACTGCTTCTTGATACAGACATGACATTTCTTAGGGAACTCTAATCAGTAATAATGCAGAATGTTTAAAATAACATCACTACACAAAATATTGTAAATAGAAAATATTGTGACAAAATAGATTTGATATTTTCATAGTGAACGCCTGGCAGCCTGTGCACATTGATATTTAGCCCAAAACCCACCCCAAAACTTCTTTTTTTGGAAACCATTTTTATAAAAAATAACTCATAAAAATAAGAGTTTCTTAAAATCAGCGTTAACGATTTAGAATAATAAAGCCCCGAACGAAATACAGGGTTCCCTATTTTTCTAATAAATCGCTTCCAGAATGAAAGAAAAGTTAGCATAATTCCTCCAAATCTGGTTTTAATTTGCTAAAACTTTGGTTCTAATAGCTAAAGACAATGTGAAAATTTAAAGCAATGCAAATTACTGGAATTAAAGTAATCATGTTTGGTATTTTTTTTTTTCTCGATTGCTGCAGACCCAAAGTTCCTTTTGTATAAAAATTTTTTTAATCTATGACATTAGAAATGTTTACATGCTATGTATTGAAACGATTTGCAGTGATATTTTTGTTGTCAGCTTATGAAACGGTCCAAAAACAGTCCATACGTTTTGCTTAAGTATTTTGAAAAACAGTACATATGTTTTAAGTGTTTTGAAAAACACTACATACGTTTTGCTTAAGTGTTTTAAAAACAGTCCATAAGTTTTAAGTGTTTTTAAAAATAAGTCCATACGTTTTAAGTGTTTGAAAAACAGTCCATACGTTTTAAGTGTTTTAAAAAACAGTACATACGTTTTAAGTGTTTTAAAAAACAGTCCATACGTTTTAAGTGGTTTAAAAATAGTCCATACGTGTTAAGTGGTTTAAAAAACAGTCCATATGTTTTAAGTGTTTTAAAAAATAGTCCATACGTTTTAAGTGTTTTAAAAACAGTCCATACGTTTTAAGTGTTTTAAAAAACTGTCCATACGTTTTAAGTGGTTTAAATACAGTCCATATGTTTTAAGTGTTTGGAAAACAGTCCATATGTTTTATTTAAGTGTTTTAAAAAACAGTCCATATGTTTTTTTAAGTGCTTTTAAAGTTTTTGTTCAATTTATTTATATTTAAACAGATGCAAACAGAGAGGCCATGGTCTGAGGAAGTGATATCATTGTCTGACGTAATATAATAAGGCAGATAAAATATTTATTAACATTTGACCTAATTCGGTTTATTTTTAAAATAACGATTTTAAAAGGACTTCTATTGTAAAGGCGAGACGTTTTGTTTAGCAGAAGAAATTAATTTAACGAGTCTGTCTTCACGAATTTGCTGACAATGCAAAACTTCAAAAGCTTTAACTCGGCTTTCGTGCATTTGTTAATTAAATTGTCACCACCGTAAATTAGAGTCTTGAATTGAACTGTTTCTTGCAGAAAACCAATATTTTCTTAATAATTAAAGTAAGGACTCTGCCCCCAGCAGGTTTCGACAAGCCAGTTGTTCGTATTTCTAAAATATTTCTAAATATACTCGTATTTACAGAAAAATTTACATAAAAATAATAAATTTCAAAATATCAATGACTTATTTGTTATTACTTATATTCATCGTACAATATGGCAGTAAACATGAACTCAGAATACTATTATCGTAAAAACAGCTGTGCTGTAAAATCAGCTCCTTAAGTGAACGGTGCCTAATACTAAAGAAAATCTGATTACAGTAATGAAATAATAACATATTGTTATCCACAACTCTTTTATTTGAGTCTTACCAACCAAGGTTACACTCGTTTGAGCATTGTCAAGGCCACCTAACAGACTGAATGCTCTAACGAGTGGAACCTTGGTTGGCAAGACTGAAATGAAAAGTTGTATAGAGATACTTAAATGTTATTATTTCATTACTATAATGGATTTCCACCGAGTACCAACATTCTGAAGTAAAATAATTTCTAATTATCAATCCACGCACGCGATTTTTTAAAGTACACATGTTGAATTCGGTGAGTTACCGACAGAAGCGAAGCCTTTGTTAATGATATCTTTGCTCAATATATAATTAGTTTGAAGATATGTTTACAAATACATTGTTTTGTTTAAATAAGTAAGAAGTGAACCTAGCTTAAATATTATTTATTGTAGTTATAGTAAAAGATCAGTTGTTTTATAGTATTAATGCGTAACGATCAGCTGATTTCATTGAACAGCTGATAGGCTATAATAAGTTTCAGGATATTTTTTTAATAAATATAAATATTAACAACAATTATTATAACGTTTACATTGATTTCGAATGTAACCAAGGCGTTTTTCATACAATAGTTGTGTACTGTTACCGAAATGGAGCGAGAAAAAGAAAAGAGACAAAAAAGAGAGGTCAAACTCGTTTGCTCGTTCGTTCCATATTTCCGTTACATTCTTCCGTTCGGCAAACATTTTTCTATTTACACATTTCCCGTCAAAGTTAACAAAGCTTCAACTTACGTTTCAATTTCCCGTCAAAATTACGTTTCAAAATTTTGAAATTCTAATTCCACCATCGCAGATGAGCAGTAAAAATATTAGCTTTTTAAACTGGCGAGATACCAATGTATCCAGACCCCTTCAAATTCATTTTCCTAATTTCGATGGATTAAAAAACTTTTAATTTTAACGCAGATTAGGAATGTCGAATGGAAAAAATTGTAAAAGATTATTACCTTAAATAAGTTATAATTTTTTTAAGTTCTAAAATGGTCGCAATTTTGAAACTATTGAACGCATTTTGTTGGGTAACGAACTTGTACGATCTGCGAGTTGAAAAACAATAGCTTGAAGAACAGAAATTAAAAAGCGTGGGGCTTGCGGAACGACACTTTATATCATCAGCTGGTGAGTCAGTCAGTGTCAGGCCAAATGTATTGGACTGTATTAGCATCAATGCATCCATCCGATGTATTAGCGTTAAGTGTATTGATGCTAATTTGCTTGAACGTTGATTGGGATGCATTCAATTGTTAATGCATCGTTTAATCATATTAAACCTAAACTGTTTATATACTCACAATAGCGGCACGCAACTGTCTCGCTAGCGCAATGGAAGCGAATTTTCAAAAACTAACAACACTGCATAACCACCACGTTAACGAACATTTCGGTAAGTGTTTATAAGAATAAAATATATAAAAATGGATCCTGACCGCTGCAGAGTGTCAAATCTTACATTTGAAAACAAAACAATGCGGCTGCTGAACTAAAAATAAAAATCACATCATGATTTTGTTAATTTTTTATTTTAATTACGATAATTTGTTCCAAAACACGACAAATTAACATTGCTAGTTTTCAACAACATAACCTGAAACTTATTATACCCAATCAGATGTTCTATGAAATCAGCTGATCTTTACGAATTATTAGAAAACAACTGATATTTTAATATAACTACTCAAATTACGTTAACGATTAATTTCATATACTTAAATCGGTCAAATTTCTTCATAGTTATCGTAGTGTAGTAGTTATCACGTGTGCCTTACACGCGCAAAGTCCGCGGTTCGATCCCGGCAGAAACTGTTAATTATAATTAATTTAACGTGATACTTGAGACGCGCAAAACATACAAGTTTCTCGCATCACAAAACCAGCTGTGAAACATGATACATTAAGTCACAGTAATTGCCGTTAAAATATGCATTAAATGGTATTTTTATTTTCGGTGGTTCACCTGATCAGATTTTCAAAAAGTTACACGGTTTTTCAGGATTCTGAATAGCAACCAATTTTAAAAGATGTTGAACCATTTTTTCTGGATAAAAACTCTCTTCAAGAAATTACTAAAATATAAGAATTATTTACGCACTTACAAACAGTCTAAGTATATTTACGAAATGCGCACAATGTGTGTTTGTAGATTTTATGATTGTTCGACATAATTAATTACCGATTTTCATGGAACACTTTTGTCAGCGTTTGTGCCAATTCAAGTCAATGATCCGGGAATAAACAAGAAAAACAACAGCGAAAATAAATTCTGACAAAAAATAGATGTATTACACTAATCCCTGTTTATTTATTTAAAATTTGAACAAAAGCTGGTGAACCAATTTTTAAGAACTACATAAATTCTGTCTGTATTTGGGAACGAAATTTTCTTTTCTAGGAACAACACATTGTGGAAAAGTTCATGCAATGCTTTCGAACCATTCACTTTTGTAACGTAACACATTGCATTAACTTTCTCACACAGCCGTATCTGTAATTCTTGATTGAATCTCTTGTTCGCTCCGCTCGCTTTTCTACAACCAGGCACCAGTCTGTTTGTGAATTAATCACAAGCCCATTGTTTCTCGATTCTATTACATTCAATAAGTTAATGAACGTTGCTATTGAAGAAATATGCCCACAGATGCACACACAGGTCTTGCCCAACGTTACACACAACTATCGACTAATTGAGTTGTGAGATTTAATGGAAGCGTACAATGAGAGGTTAACGAGGGTTGTGTCGGTGTTTGTATATTCTGGGGTCAACATTCGTGCTGCTGCGTGTGTACTAGTGTACCAGTGATGTTTACGTTAGTGTATTAGTGTACTTGTAGTGTTTATGTTAGTGTACTGGTGTATTAGTAATGTTTATGTTAGTGTGTTAGTGTACTATCAGTCAGTGTTACTGTTAGTGTATTAATGTACTAGTAGTGTTTATGTTACTGTACTTGTGTATTAACAGTGTTTATGTTAGTGTACTAGTAGTGTTACTATTATTGTACTTGTAGTGTTTATATTAGTGTACTAACAGTGTTAATGTATTAGAGTACTATCAGTGTTACTGTTAGTGTATTAATGTACTAATAGTGTTTATGTTACTGTACTTGTGTATTAATAGTGTTTATGTTACTGTACTTGTGTATTAATAGTGTTTATGTTACTGTACTTATGTATTAATAGTGTTTATGTTACTGTACTTGTAGTATTACTGTTAGTGTACTAGCAGTGTTTATGTTAGTGTACTGGTGTACTAGTGTACTAGTAGTGTTACTGTTAATGAACTAGTGTATTAATAGTGTTACTGTTAGTGTACTAGTAGTGTTACTGTTAGAATACTAGTGTACTAATAGTGTTTATGTTAGTGTACTTTTGTATTAGTAGTGTAATTGTTAGTGTACTAGTAATGTTACTGTTAGTATACTAGTGTACTAATAGTGTAAATGTTACTCTATTAGTGTACTAATGTGTGTACTAGTGTAGTAGTAGTAGTAGTTTATGTTAGTGTACTAGTGTACTAATAGTGTTTATGTTAGTGTACCAGTGTACTAATAGTGTTTATGTTAGTGTATTTTGTATTAGTAGTGTTAATGTTAGTGTACTTTTGTATTAGTAGTGTTTATGATAGTGTACTAGAAGTGTTACAGTTAGTGTACTAGTGTACTTGTAGTGTTATTGTTAGTATACTAGTGTACTGATAGTGTAAATGTTACTCTATTAGTGTGCTAATGTGTGTACTAGTGTAGTAGTAGTAGTTTATGTTAGTGTACTAGTGTACTAAGTGTTTATGTTAGTGTACCAATGTACTAATAGTGTTTATGTTAGTGTACCAATGTACTAATAGTGTTTATGTTAGTGTATTTTGTATTAGTAGTGTACTAGTAGTATTACTGTTAGTGTACTAGTGGTGTTACTGTTAGTATACTAGTGTACTGATACTGTAAATGTTAGTGTACTAGTGTAATAGTTGTATTTACGTTAGTGTACACTAGTATTAATAGTATTTTTGCTTCTCACTATTCGAAGTAAAAGGACAAACTACTGACCAACTTTAGTGTAAAATCGGATCCGGGAAATGGAAAAGAACACTGATCTGAACTTGACCTCTTTGAGGTGCCGCTAAAATATAATGTATATCGTCAGCAAGAAACTTGGGTGACTTAAACAAGTAAAGATTCACCAAAATTTGAAGATCGATTTTTCTCACTATTGCTACACTTTCTGAAGCACTAATATAAAAAAAGTGCTTTCAGATCGTTGCACGGCACTGCAACCCTTGCCTGCCTTGCAGAGAGAAACGAGATGCGCGTCTAATGAAGCCAATTTATCCGCAGAGCGCATCAAAGTCGGGACGTAGCCTATAGTATTGGGTAACATCATTAAAGCATTTACCTATATCGCCAATTACTCGGGAGGGTAAGACCTCGGCGTGGCATTAATAACATTAAGTGCGAAGTACTGTGAGGCTAACAGTACATAGGCTACACGATATAGTTTTACACTTTATATTATTGCTGTTTAAATGCAAACTTCTATGTTCTGTTCTCAATAATTACGTTTTGTGCAAAGTATGAATTACGTATGGGGTAATTTCGGATAACTGAAATTAGTGTGTGTGTGTGTGTGTGTGTGTGTGTGTGTGTGTGTGTGTGTGTGTGTGTGTGTATATATATATATATATATATATATATATATATATATATATATATATATATATATACTATTGCTTACACACACACACACACACATATATATATATTGTACAAGTTAGTTAATGGGGACGAACCAGGGTTAGAGGTAAGGGTAACATATTTTTTTTTTTTTGTTATTTTAAGGCGAAAAGCACATTGAGACTATTATCGCATCCCTAAATGTAAGTGTGAGTGTAAAGTGTTAAAGTCGTAAGTGTAGTGTTGTAAGTGTAAGTGTATGTTAAGACTCGGGTACCGAGAGGGACGTCTAAATCCTCTCAATAGGTGCAGCTAGTCTGCACCCCCATGCAGGATATTTGGATAACTGGAATTAGGTATATATATATATATATATATATATATATATATATATATATATATATACTATAGTTTATATTTATATTTTGTACAAGTTAGACTAATGAGGACGAATCAGGGTTAAGGGTAAGGGTAAAGTAACGGCAGTAACTACTGCTTGAACTAAGAACCTTGTGCTGAGCAGCAGGCTAACCGAGCCGTTGGGGGGGGGGTATTGTTAGTAAACGTTTACTGCAGGAATAAACGCAAAAGGATTGGACTTCCCATCCAAAATGGAGACGTCGGGTTAAGTTAGTTGTTCCTTAAGGTTCTGTGTTGGGTCCTGTTCTGTGGTCAGTTTTTTACATTTTGCATACTGTAACTTTAAAAGAGAAAAATATAAAAAACTGACTATATTTCCACACGTAAGACATTTAAAATGAGATACCAAACACAGTTTTATCTCGATAATAGCGGAGTAACGTGTACCGTTAAGTAGCACCAGTTTTATGGAGAATAGATCCAATATGGCCGACAGGGTCATATGGACAGTAAAGCATGCATACAGTAGGCTATACAGTAACTTATTGTTGGTTTAATGCAAACTGAATATTGTTGAGTGCAACAACTAAGTGCATAATGTTTTAATGCATAGACATTAATGTGGGCAACAAGTTGGATTAAATATACGGTAATAGCATGGCGGTGTTACTAAGAAAATGTCCTTCACAAAATGTAGTTTATGGAAGACAATTCCTTAAACTGGGAGCTGTGTCTGTTTATTGCCTTCAGGAATTAATATATATATATTGGCCTATATATTGAT